>OZ004718.1:1430000-1547500 GCA_963924515.1 Vespertilio murinus
GAGAGGCCGGCGGCTCCCTCAGGCCGGCTCTAGCGGAACTTGGACAGATGCGTGCCGGTCCCCCGCCGAGCACCCCCGCTGCCTGCACACTCGCGTGGAGTGCTCCTCTGACTCCCCAAAGCGGCAGGGCTGCTGTTGGGCCTGTCCCCTGGGGCACCCGCTTTGTTCTGCAGCTTCTGGGGGTGGCCCTGCCCTTCTGGGAGCCACTGTGCCTTCGGCTGCCGGTCCACCTTCCCCTCGACGCGCCTCTAGGCTTCTCCCCTTCGGGTGAAAAGAAGGAGGAAAAGGTTTGTGTGGAATACGAGGCAGAATCTCAGGTCAACGAGACCCGAAGGAGCTCCTGGGGGAAAAAGGGAGAGAAGACACACCTGTCCCCAAAGGCAGGCGACCGCTGGGCAGTGTCACCCACATCGCCCTCCCATCCCGTCCCACCCCGGGTGCTGACCACCTGTCCCCCGCGGGGCATGGGGGTGACCTGAGAGGAGCAGGGGGCTGAGCTGTCCCTGGTGCTGATGTCTAGCCCGTGGGGGGCGGCGGCAAGGTCAGTTTTAGTGCTGGGGTGCCTGGGGGGGGGGGCGTGGACAGGAAGTGACGTGGGTCTCCTGTGGCCCCACAACCTCTGCCAGTGACCAGCCTGTAACATGAGCCCTGCCCTGGCGTGGGCAGAGGGTGCCCCCAGTCATGGCCCACGGGGGACCCAGCTGCCAAGGGCATTTTGTCTTGAGAGCCAGTCACCACCTGAACACCCCACTGCCTCCTGTGCCTCCCTGTGGCCATCTGAGGCCATGGCACAGGGCACTGAGTGGACACACACAGATGCAGGTGGCCAGGAGGGCCCCTGGGGGCGCCGGGCTCAGAGTGTGGGGGGAGGAGCCAGGACACGGAGCCCCTCAGTCCATCGGAGCCGCTCTCCTCAGCCTCAGCGGGTCAGCAGCCCCACCGTGCTCTCCCCCTCCGCCTGACGAGAGGGGAGGCCAGATCAGCCCCAGGGAGACGAGTGGGTGGTGCGATTGGGATGAGCCCTGCTTGTTAGCGACGACGAGTTGAGAAGCTGGATGTGGGGTTTGGGGTAGGGAGCCCGGGGCTAAGGCCGGGGCGCTCCCAGGAGGCCCAGCCCGGCCAGCTGTGGCGGGAAGAGAAGCAACGCATCTCGCGTGGTCCACGGGCCAGTCCCGTTCCGCAGCCTAAACTTGCCCGGTGCACACGTGACCTCGGGCCACCTCCCTGACCCTGGACGTGTGGTCACTCTCCTTCCCGTGCCCCTTGTGAGGACCCAGCGGGTGAGACGAGGGGGTTGGGAGAGCCTCGAGTGAGTGGGTGCGCGGCGCCGCCCCAGTTAGGAGTCGGCAGGAAATGGCTGCGGGCTGTCCTCCTTGGCCCTCTCCCTCCCAGGAAGTCGGAGCAGGCGGCGGCTCTGAGGCTCTGGAGGGGCGGGGCGGCCCACCTCCGCCGGCTCCTGTGGTTCTGGGCCAGGATCCTGAATGGTGGCGGGGCCACAGCTGGCACCAAGAGCAACTCCTGCCGGGGGTGGGGGTGCGGCCTAGAGGCCGTGGGACCATGGGGACTCCAGGGCCGCCGCTGCCGTGGCCTCCCCCCCCCTCCCCCCGCCGGCCGGTCTCCCCTGCTCTCCTGGGCTCTGCTGAGCTCCCCGTCCCCAGGAGAGGTCAGGGTTCGATTCCTGGTCAGGGCACATGCCCGGGTTGTGGATTCCATCCCCAGTAGGGGGTGTGCAGGAGGCAGCCAATCCACGATTCTCTCTGGTTGATGTTTCTATCTCTCTCTTCCTCTCCCTCTCCCTTTCCCTTTCTGAAATCAATTTTAAAAATATTTTTTTTTTAAAGGAAAATAAGTGAACTTGGCTGGGTACCAAGTGGCAGAGCAGGTGGAGCATCACCCGCGGGCCTTCTGCGAGCACCATCCTCGGGTCCCAGGCCTCCAGGGGAGAGGTGCTCGCAGCTGTGAGCCTGCACAGCTCTGCTTCTACCCGTGTACCCCTAGCGTGTACCCTGAGCGTGCACCCCAAGATCTTCCCTGAGCGTGCACCTTGAGCGTGTACCACAAGCATGTACCCCGTGTGCATACCATGAGCGTGTACCCCAAGCATCTACCCTGAGCGAGTACCCCAAGCGTGTACCCGGAGCATGTACCTCCAGCGTGGAGCATGCCCTGTGCTTTCAGTCTGGGCGTTTATAACGTTTAGTTTTGCTGGGACGTGGTTGTACCGGTCAGTGAGACGGAGGACCGAATGCGGCTGGCAAAGGCCTCCTAACTCAGCAGATAAATAAGTTTCCTTTCCCCGTTGCCACACTTGCCACCCTCGGGGCTGGGGCCATCCTCGGGGCTGGGGCCAAGGGCTGGCATCTGGGGGAGGGAGCCCCCTACCCGGCTGGATGTGGGTGCTGCCCGGCACCTGGGCGGCTCAGGGTGCAGAGGGGCTCGGGGGTGGGGAGCTCCCCAGCACCCCCTCCTCACAGGCCTGACCCGTGGCGGGTGTGGGGCGCCTGCTGGATCCTCCTGAGTGCCTTGTCAGCCAGGGCGGCTCCCTCCTGCTCTGTTTTCGTCTCTCTCCCTGCAGGGACCCCCAGCCACCTTTCCTGCTGCTCTGAGGGAATCAGACACCCCAGGACGAGGCAAAAACAGCCCCCCGCTCCCTACACTTTTCCAGAAGGCCAGGCGTTCTGTCCTGTCTGACCTCCCTGACAGCGGCTGTCGGAGGCGTCCCAGCAGCCCTGCCCGTGCTCGGGCCCTCGGCCCCTCGGCCGTGGAACGGGGGCTCTGCCGGGCTGTGGGTGCCTGGCCGGTTCACAGGAGAGAGGTGCTCGGGTACCCCACCCCTCACACCGCACGGGGACTGTGCCCACCTGCCCTGCCCTGCCCCCGGGATGCCCCTGCAGCTCTGCCCGCCCCCGCCTGGCCCCAGCCTGTGCCAAGCAAGCGCCCGAAGTCCGGGCAGGAAGGCCTGGCGCTGCGAAGCCGGAGATGACGGCCAGCTGCCACCGGAGACGGTGAGCTCACCCGCTGCCGTCCTGGCACGCCGCCGCCGGGCTCCACGCTGTCCTCCCTGCGGGGCGGCGCTGCGATGCCAGCCTGGCATCAGAGCTGGGAGTGGAGCGGGCCCACGGGCACTCGGCCCCGCCCCCGCCCGCCTCCCCTGCAGGGATCGCAGGGCCTCCTGCTTCCCGCTGGCGGGTCCGTGTGCAGCCCTGGGATTCCCCAAGGGCGGGCTGGGGGCGCCGTCCCAGCAACACCCCCAAACCATTTGGCCACAGAACTGCCCACGTTACTATCTTTTAAAATATTTTTTTATTGATTTTCAGAGACGAGGGAGAGAGGGAGAGAAACATCAATGATGAGAGAGAATCATGGATTGGCTTGGCTGCCTCCTGCACGCCCCCTACTGGGGATCAAGCTCTCCACCTAGGCACATGCCCCTGACCGGGGTTGAACCCGGGACCCTTCAGTCTGCAGGTGGTGCTCTATCCACTGAGCAACACCGGCCAGGGCCCCACGTTATTTTTTCGATCACAGGCCAGGCCGTTGTGAGCACTTTCTGGCACATTCTCTCGCTGATGTCTCCTGTGGCACCGAGGAGCACACCAAAGGGGTGAGGTGTCTGCACGGCTCCGTGGGCCTGGGCCCCCCGGCCAGCTCGCAGGGAGGGGGGACAGCCAGGCCCTGCCCTCGGAGGGGCAGGGGGGGCAGCCCTGCCCAGCGGGGCTCCTCGGAAAGGCGACGCCGGTGGGGTGGGGGCAGGAGGGTCCGGGCGCTCTCCGGAGCCGCGGAACCATCGGGGCCGGCGGCGGCGCGCCTGCCTGGTATTCATGGGGTGCCCAGGAGCGCAGAGATAATCACAGCTCAGCTCCTGCCGCCCCAGCGAGCCCTTCTCCCAGCCAGGGCGCACGGGCATCTCTCCCGGGCGCTCTGCGTGCGTTGTGAGCTTGAGCTGACTGACAGCTCTTCCCGCTCCAGCCTTCCTTCCCCAGAGGCGAGCGGCAGAGCCCCAGGCCCTGCCACTCAGGCCGCCCACCTGGCCCCGGAGGGCTGGGGAGGGGCTGGAGGCTACTGGATCCCCGTCTAACGTACCTCCCAGGCCAGGCCGAGGAGGGCAGGTGAGGAGGGCAGGGTTGCTGACAGTGGGTCCTGGTGGGCAGAGCTGTGCCCTAGGGTGCCCAGGAGCACCGTTGGAGGGTCGAGGGGCACCAGTCCGTGGAGGAGGGCTGGTCCCGACACCGGACCGTCGGGACGTCCACCTCAGGGGCCCATGCTGCCTGGATCCATGGCCTCTCGAGGGCAGACGGGGGGAGTCCAGATGGGCTGCCCTGTCCAGCTGCTCCTCCCTGACCCCCGGCGCCTCCCAGCGGGCCGGCCTCCTCGCCCTGCTGGTGGCAGTCCGCAGTCCAGGCCGCCCGCGGAGGCAGGCGGTGGGCACGCGGGCCCGTCCTGAGGCGTGAGCTGGACACGCACACGCCGCTCACGTCCTTTGCGGGAGGTTTCCATCCAGGCCGGTGGCCGTCCTCGGGCCGGAGCCGGGTGTGAGGAGCTGGCTGATGGAGGCAGGTGGCTGGGCTGAGAGGCCTGAGGCTGACCAGGTGCCAAAACCCATCTGGCATCAGCCCCACCCTGGCTTTTTGGGGGCTGGTGGCTGAGTGCCAGGGTCCCTCTGGGGACCCTTCCCTGACCTGAGGGAACAGTCCCAGGCAGGGTGCGTCGGGAGCCTGGGGCTGAGGGTGAACTGTCATGGCCCCCCCAAACTCCAGTGTCCGTGGGGCGGAGCAGTGCCACCTGACAGGGCTGGCAGAGGGCAGAGCAGGAGGGGGGCTTCGGCAACAGGAGGGCAGAGCTGTGCCCCTGCTCCTCGGCCGGCCGCTCTGGGCTGGCACACACCACAGGGGAGCCCTCTGCCAGGTCTCCACCGGCAAACTCGGTGCCAGCGGGTGCTGCTGCTCCAGACGCCTGGGCCTCGGCGCCAGGCCCCCCACCAGCGCCTTAGGCTGCAGGGGCGCCGCTGCAGAGAGACCACGTCAGCAATCGTGGGCAGGAACGCAAAGGGTCCCCTGGCCAGTCCACAGCCAAGGTGCCCACCCTCCGCTGTGTGCCTGAGCCACCCCCGGCGGCATCCCTGCCTCGATGTCAGGGTGCATCGACCAGGCCAGGGGGCCTGCTCATCCCCGCGCCACTCCCTGGACCTCGGCCCTTCCCGTCCCTGACAGACGGTACCCGCCCCCCTCGCTCTCCAGGAGAAAGGGGAGTCAGGAGCTGCCTCCTTTGAGTGGCACGGGTGCCCGCGAGAGGGTGTCCAGGGGCACACACCCGCCTGCCTTGTTCAGAAGGAGCTCAGAGGAGGTGCCCATACCGGGCGCAGGGAGCCAAGGGCACCCTCCCTCCGCCCTCCTGCGGCTCCAGCCTGAGGGCCACGGGCACTTCTCCCGGCCCGGGCTGCCTGCCCCTCGCCATGGGGTCCCAGGCCTGCCTCCTCCAGAGGGGGGCTTGTTCTCCAAAGTGAGAAGGGGGGGGCCCAGGTGCCCTTAGGTAGACGGGTGAGTCCAGAGCTGCTGCTGGGCACCTGAGACTCGCCCCTTGCCAGGGAGAAGTGTGTGTGTGTGGGGGGCATGTTCTGCTGCCGCTGCCTCTCAGCCGAGCTCACCTGCGGCTGGACCTGGCCAGAGCTCGGCCAGTGGGCATCTAGCGAGTGGGGCTGCGTGGCAGGCCCGTGGGGGCAGGGGTCCAGGTGAAGCTGCAGGGTTATGTGGGCACGCACACACCTGCCACGTGGTGGTGTCGCGCCAGGGGCCAGGGGCGGGGACCGTGCCCTCTTGCTGGGTGGCGTGTGGGTGCGGGGAGGAGAGGACGCATTGTAGCCAGTGCCCCTTGACCCCTAGCCCATGTTAAGGACCCACAAGACCACGTGCTGTGGCGGGAAGGGGGTCTGGGGCCAAGGAGGGCAGGAGAGTCCCCAGGACGCCAGGAGGCGCGGCCCCCGCGGCGGGGAGGCCTCTGCGTAGCTGTCCTCATTGCATCAGCGCCATCCCGCCCGCCCGGCGGCTCCCTTAGGAGAGGGCTTCTCCAGCCGAACAAGCGCGGCAGAGGCAGGCGGGCTCCTCCTCTGCAGTGGCCCGTGGACAGGGGGGAGGGGAGGCAGGCTCCAGACCCCAAACCCAAGAGCAGAGGCGGGGGCAGGGGGGCTGGAGCAGGGCGGGCTGGGGCCGCGGAGGGCGGAGGGCTGGTGGCCCCTGCGCCGGCGGGCTAGGGGTTAAGCGCTGGATCAGCTGTTGTGCCCGCGACCGGGTTCCCTGCCCTCCGCGGGGCTGTTCGGTGTCGGCGTCCAGGGACCCCCCTCCCACCTGCACGCGCGCGCACGGGCACCCGCAGCACTCTTTGCAGACGGGCCCGGGGAGCTCTCGAGTGGCGGCCCCCCCGCCCCCCCGCCCCGCCGTCCTCTCGTCTCGCGCACAGATCCGCGCTGGCCATATTCTCGCGCGCGCTCTCCGGCACCCGCGCCGGGCTGGGAGCGCGGAGGAGCCGGGCGCAGGGCTTTCCGCCTGCTCCCCCGTCAGGAGCGCCGCGAGGGGGAGGAGGAGGGGGCCGAGGAGGAAGAGGAGGAGGAGGGCGAGGCCGAGAGGGCGCCCCGGAGGCAGGGCGCGCGCACTCGCCGAGGGACGCGCGGAGGGTGCCAGCGGCGCAGCGAGCGCGGAGCTGCCTCGGCCGCGGGGCGCCCCCCTGCCGCCCCATGCTGTGCTCCATGGCGAACTCCGGCTGCCTCCTGCTGTCCAACTCCGGCAGCATGCTCCTGCACTCCGTGCCCTGCCCGCCCGCCTTCCTCTACCTCCAACAGGTAAGCGCCCCCGGCCTGGCCGCCCGGCCCGCGCCCCCCGCCCCGCGCACGTGCGCCAGCCCCGCCGCCCACACCCGCGCTCGCCGCCGCCGCGCCGCGCTGGGCCCCGCCGCGCTCCGGTCACGGCGCGGGCTCCGGGGGGGCAGATGCGCCCCTGCGCAGGGGCCGTGCGTGGGGGGCGGCGGGGGCTCGCGCGGCGCGGGGCGGGGGGCGGGGGGCGAACCAGAGTTTGGGGCTTCGCTTGCAACTTTTCCGAAGGCGCGGGAGGGGGCGGCGGGCGGAGTCCGGGGGAAGCCGGGGGAGGGGGCGGCGTTCTCAGCGCCCTGGTCACTTTGGGGAACTTCGCGTCAGCACCCCGAGGGTGGGAGGTCGGGGAGCTGGGCCCCCCCAGCCGAGTGGGGAAAGCCTGGGGGTGGACGGAGGCGGAGGCGGCTGCGGCGGGGACGCCAGCTCTGCTGCAGCGGGAACTGCGTGCTGGGCCTACGGGGGGAGGCCGCCCGCCCGCCCGGAGGGGCTGGAGGGGGAGCTCCGGGGGGAAGGGGCCAGACTTGTGCCATCTGCAGGGCTGCGCAGGAGAGCTAGAAACCCAGCGACTCTGAGCCCCCAGCCCCCAGAATGCTCCCGGGAGGGTGCGCACCGAGCCTCGCTGCCTCCTGCCCTCTGGCCTCCTGTGGGGGCGGGGACTATGCCATCCCACCCGATGCGGATTAGCGTGGTCCCTGCCGCCCACTGGGGACAGCCAGGGCTTCCCTCGCCTCCCCAGGCCCTGGCCTCTTGGGTCTGCGTTTCCCAGCGCCAGGCTGGCCAGAGCCGGGGGCTGCAGCGCCCTGGCCGCCCACCCTGCCTGCCTCCCTGCCGTGTGGGTGCGGCGCTGCCTCCTCTATGGTTAGTCCCGCGGCCTCTGCGCGGGTCTGCAGGGGCCCCGGGCGACCTGGGGAGGCCGGAGAGCTTTGGGCTGCTTGTCCCGGGCCTGCCTGGCCCAGTGGGAACGCTCCCATAGGACCAGGTCTGCACCCGGCGCTGGGGGTGGGAGGTGGGGTGCCGCCTGAGCCCTCGGTCAGGGTCAGGGAGGCCTGGGGTCCCGGAACGCCGCCTCCTCCCTCCCCCGTGGGTGTGGGAGGGAGGAACCAGAGTGTGTGTCCGGAGACGGTGAGAGGCTCAGGGGCGGCCGGGCCTTGGCATGGCGGGTTCTTGTCTTTGGCGCCCCGTGGGCTCTCCCGGGAGCCCAGAAAGAAGGGGCCGGGGAAGTGGCTCAGGAGGCGCTTGGACAGAGCAGCGCTGAGCCAGGCCCGGCCCCCGGGCTGCCGGGTTTTCGGGTCGGCCCGGTACCAGGACTCACGCAGCAGAACTGCCAGGCGTGTCCGAGACTGCAGAGGCCGGTCAGCACCGTCCCTGGGGCCAGCTGTGACGGGGCAGCGAGAGCGGGGGAGGGGCCCCCACACCGGGCCGAGGCCGGCTCCCCGAGTTCCCCATCGTCATTTGGGGTGCAGACAGTCAGGTGCACCTCCCAGATATGCGTGATGGCAGGGGTCCCGTGGGGACTTCAGGTGGGGCTGAGGCCCTGCGTGTCTAACCGGCTCCCAGGGGCAGCTGCTCCGAGGAGCCAGGCTGTGCCCCACCTTAGGCCCCCCGAGGGGCTGCCTGGGCTGGGCGGCGTGTAGCATGGGAGAGGGGCTGCACCCTTAGGTCAGCTCGCACTCCCGAGACAGGGCGGCAGCCTGCAGCCCTCCTGGCCCCAGTGGGAGGCCTGAGTGCAACGAAGCGGCTGCCGCTGGGTGCAGCCCCGGGTCCCTCCAGCGCTGGGTGCAGGCCCCGTCCCTCCAGCACTGGGTGCAGCCCCGGGTCCCTCCAGTGCTGGGTGCAGGCCCCGTCCCTCCAGCACTGGGTGCAGCCCCGGGTCCCTCCAGTGCTGGGTGCAGGCCCCGTCCCTCCAGTGCTGGGTGCAGGGCCCGTCCCTCCAGCGCTGGGTGCAGGCATCCGCAGCGGGTGGTGTGGGAGCCATCCGGTCCCGTGAGGGCGGTTGTTGGGAAAAGACAGTTGCCCATCGGGCCAGGCTTCCAAGCCCCCAGTTCCCGCAGGGTGCCCTGTGTCTCAGTGGGGTGGGAACGTTCCAGAACGCAGCCCCTGCTGGCCCTTCCCGGGGTGGGACTGCACAGGCGCGCACACGGCTCCCAGGGTCCCAGGCTGACACAGGAGACGCGTGGCGGTGGGTCTGTCCCCAGACCAGCTCTCGGCAGCCCGCAGCTCACCCGGGGCCTGGAGGTGCAGGGCGGCTGCGGAGGGCCCTCCCGCGCCAGGCCGGCTCCCGCAGGCTCCCGGGGAGGGCGGCAGGCCTGAGGCTGCGCGTTGGGTCACCGCAGCACCGGGGTTTGCGCCCCGTGAGGGTCGTCCGGCAGGCCCCTGGGAGACGTCTCCAGGGGTGAGAACACCGGCCCCGCCAGCAGCTCCACCCTCCCGAGGCCGCAGCCTTCGCCGGCTGCGTGGACCGCAAGGAGTGCTGAGGTCGGGGCCCCGTCCCCCCAAGACACAGCGGCTCTGCAGCCAATTAGAGGCGCGTGCTGTCAGCCCTCCTCTGGGCTGCTCGGCCCTGAGAACCCTCCCGGGGGCCGGACTTCAGGTCCCCCAGGCCGGGAGGGCTGTGCTGGTTAAGAGCCCACTCCCCGGAATGGTCCAGTGCCACTCGGGGGACGTCCCCCAAGACCTGGCCTTGGTTTCCCCACCCACCCGGCCCACCTGGGGCTCTGGCTCCCTGAGAGTACCTGGGCCACCTTCCAGGGCAGCCCAGGACTCTGGTTCCCCCACATCCGGCCCTCGGGGGGGGTGGGGGGGGACTGGGGTGTGACACGGAGGCTGTGGTCCCTGTGCACCGTGTCCAGGGAGGAGTGGAGGGTCCCAGTCCCCTCTCCGGGGAAGGAAGGGCCGGTCTGAAGTGCAGACCCTCAGCGGCCCCCCGGGAGGCCGGCTGGCGCCGTGGAGACACTTGGGGAGAGAGGGAGGAGACCCAGGCCCGGGATAGGCTTTGTCCGGGGATTACTCACATCGCGCTGTTGGGAACCGGGGATTGCCCGGGGAGGGAGAGCCAGAGCCTGAGTGGGAGAAGCCGAGTAGGATGGTGATGGGGCAGGGCTGCTGGCCCCCCGTCGGGGAGCTCTGAGCCTTCTTGGGGCTGCGTTTTTTTGTTTTTTGTTTTTTTAAAATATATGTTTTAATGATATTTTACAGAGAGGAAGGGAGAGAGATAGAGAGCTAGAAACATCGATGAGAGAGAAACATCGATCAGCTGTGTCTTGCACACCCCCCACCGGGGATGTGCCCGCAACCAATGTACATGCCCTTGACCAGAATCGAACCCGGGACCTTTCAGTCCGCAGACCGACGCTCTACCACTGAGCCAAACCTGTTTCGGCGGGGCTGCGTTTCGAGTCCTCCCTGTCTCGTCACCTTTATGTTCTTAATCCGGGTGAAGTCTCAGGCGGCCCGGCTGCCATCGCCGGCGTCCCCGGGAGGAGGCTGTGGGGTTCCCATCCAGTTTCGGGGCGCCGCGCCCATTGTTTCTTGGAGCCAGCAGAGGCTGGAAGCGCCCCCTCGGGGAGTGGGCATCTCAACGGGTGCTGAGGTTCCCTCGGAGGCTCTGCTTTGGCAGCGCAGCAGCCACTCCCGGGAGCGGAGGAGGGGGCGTCGCGGCCCCAAGGGGAGCCCCTCCCGGGAACGTGCCGCCTGGCGCAGCCGGGGTGGGCGGCTCCGGGGACCGCCCAGGCACGCCCGCTCTCGGTGACGTGGGCGCCTGCGCCAACACCCTGGCTGCCGAGGGGCCACGCTCACGGCTTGCCCACCCTCTTCCCCAGAAGTGCACGCCGAGGAGGTCTTGCCCACGGGCCCGAGCCACGTCCTTAAACGTATCCTATGGCCCGGGCCAGTGTGGGTCGGTGGTCAGTGTCCATTCCGGTCTAGAGCACGTACTCAGGCTCAACCCCTGGGCCTGGTCAGGGCGCGTGCGGGAGGCGACCAATGGATGTGTCTCTCTCACATCAATGTTTCTCTCTCCCCCATCCTTTCTGCTCTCTCTGAAAATCAATGGAAAAAATGCCCTCGGTGAGGATTGACAAAAAAAACTGAAATGAAATGGCCGTGCCGGTAGAGAGTTTAACCGGGCAAGACCTCGAGGTCTCATCAACCTCATTCCCAACCGGCCCACCTGGTGGGAGCCCTCCGCCCCGCGGAGCCCCCGGAGGCGGCCCCTCCCTCTCCCCCGCCGAGACGGCCTCCGGGTGCAGGCCACCGGTCGTCTCTGAGGTCCTCTGCCCGTGCGCTCCCTGTGGGTCCCGTTCGCTCCGGATTCTGCCGAGGGCGGCCTGCGTCTGAGTCCCGGGGCTACAGCCGATGACGAAGGTGCAAACCCCATACCCCGCCTCCCAGAGTCACACACGGGTAATGGCGGCTCCACCATCATCCTTCCCCGCCCCAGGGGCCCCGAGGCCTGGGCAGCCCCCCCCGCCCCCGGACTGAGGCTCAGGGACCCGGTGGGCACAGAGGAAGCTGGTCCTGCCGCCCCCCTGGGGCCCGGGATCTGGTGGCCACGTGGGCAGTGCCGGCTCCCCCTCCCCTCCCCGTCGTCCTGTGAGTTCCGGGCGGACATGGCGGGCCCTGAGGCGGAGCCCACAGCCAGCTGGCATGCTGGGAGGCCGCAGAGGGCAGGGAGAACCTGCAGCCGGGCAGAGACCGTGGCCTCCCTCCCTCCCGCAGGGGTGCCCACGCCCGCTGAGCCGCACAGCCTGGAGTCTCCGTGCCGTGGTCCTTGGAGGCGGCGAGGCCAAGATCCCAGCCCTGGCGCCCTCTGTCTCCTGCCCTCGGCGCTGGGACACGCACCGCGGGTGGCTCACCGCGGAGGGTCGTGTTGCCGGGGGCCTCACCAGCTCTGGGGTGTGCCTGCCTCCCCCGGGCCAAAGGCGGGGTCCCACGGGCAGGGCGGGCATCGGGAGGGAGGCTAGCTGTTCCTGGTGGGTGGGTCTGACCCAAGCCCCGGGCCCCCAGGGACGGTCCCTGTCCCCCCAGCACTGGCCTCTGGCCCGCCTCTGTCAGTGTTGACCCTAGAAGGTTCCTCCCTCCAAGGCTCTCCTGCCTTCCGCCCGTCCTACTGCTTTCCTCAGACGCCCCAACCCCTGTGCTCCAGCCACGTGCACTCCCCCCTCCCCCTGTGGCCTGCCAGCCACGGTCATGGCTGTGTGGTTCCGGCAGCGGCTGCGCTCGCGGTACAGAAGCCATCTCCCCGGGAGCAGCGGGCCTACTCCCTCTGGCGCCCCCACCAGGTGGTCCTGAGAGGTGCCCTCCGCACAGCGGGAACAGCTGTGGGTACCACCGCCCCACCCCAGCGAGTGGCAGGAGGGGGCCGACTGCCCGGGGCCAGTGGCCTGGAGCTCGCGCCAGAGCGAGGGCCCAGCCCACGGCGGGCAGATGGTGCAGGACCTGCAGGTTCCGCTGGCAGCCCTGCTCCACCACCTCCTCCCGGGCCTCCTTCCTTCATAGGGCGTAGAAATGGAGAGTGCGCAAGCCCTCGCCTCGGGGGGAGGGGGCTGGCAGCGCAGCGTGCTTGTTGAGGGCGGGTGGCTCTGCTGGGCTCCTGCTGGCACCTCGGCCACTCCCCGTGGCCACCGTGGCTGTCAGTGAGGGCGAGGTGGTGAGCTCCCCGTCGCCGGAGGAAGTCCGGAGGCCGCTGTCGCCTCAGAGGCTCCGGGGCGATGCTGCCGTCACAGACACGGGGCCGCCGGCCGGACAGCAACCTGTGCTTGCAGCCGCTTAAAGTGCAGGGAGCAGGCGGGCGAGTTGCCTTCTGCAGCCCCGGGCCCCAGAGGCTCCCGGCGCCAGGGCGGGACTGAAGGCAGAGGCTCCGGCCCCAGCTCCGGTGCAGAGGCTGCGGGGCCCTCGTCCGTGGGCGCTGGCCGCGCTCGGGCTCAGGAGGGTCGTGTGAGCAATCGGGCCGGACGCACAGCTCCGCCCCGCTGCTCGGAGCCCAGGCTGCAGGCGGCGGATCTGCACAGAATGGGGGGGGGGGTGTGCTGCTCCAGAACCTCCATTCCAGGGGGCCTGGACGGGGTGGCCTTGAGACCCTCCCGACAATGGGGGACGGACTGGTCTTGCATGGGCCTGGGGCCCGGCTGCAGCCCAGTCTCCGTCTCCATGGGGAAGGGGAGAAAACCACGCGTTTCCAAAACACGTCCTCACGTGTGTGTGGAGGGGTGTGTGTGTGTGGAGGGGTATGTGTGTGGGGGGGGTGTGCGTGTGTGGGGGGGGTGTGTGATATGTGTGTGTGAGTGTGTGTGTGGTGTGTGTGGAGGGGGTATGTGTGTGTGGTGTGTGTGTGTGTGTGTGTGTGGTGTGTGTGGAGGGGGTATGTGTGTGTGTGGTATGTGTGTGTGTGTGTGTGTGGTGTGTGTGGAGGGGGTATGTGTGTGTGTGTGTGGTGTGTGTGTGTGTGGTGTGTGTGTGTGTGTGTGTGTGATGTGTGTGTGTGTGTGTGTGTGGTGTGTGTGGAGGGGGTATGTGTGTGTGTGGTGTGTGTGTGTGTGTGTGTGTGGTGTGTGTGGAGGGGGTATGTGTGTGTGTGGTGTGTGTGTGTGTGTGTGTGTGTGTGTGTGTGGTGTGTGTGTGTGTGTGTGTGTGTGTGTGGAGGGGGCAGCCCCGCTGCAGGGGAGCCGGGGGCGGGCCGTCCTGCAGGGAGGAGGCCGTTCACACGGAGAGACACGCCGCTGAGTTGGGTTCAGGGAGAATTCCTGGACGACCCGGAGCCTGGGGCACCAGGGAGGTGCCGCCGCCGGGATGTCTCGGGTCTGAGCTGAGAAACGTGGGCTTTTCCCAATGGGCAGCGGGGACCGTGGTGGGTCTGGAGCCGGGCAGGGGCGAGGTCAGATCAGGAGGGAGGAAGAGGAATCCAGAGGAGCTGCAGACCAGGAGCAGCCGATGCTGAGGCCGGGCAAGGCACTGGGGCCCGAGGGGCGGGCATGGGGATGAGATGGGGGTGGGGACGTGGACGAGGGGCCTGGCATCGGTGGCCTCTGGCTGGAGGTTGGTGCTGACTCGTGAAGGGGAGGCTGTGCTGGTGGCTGTGGCCCTGACCGCGGCCCGGGCTCTTTGGCAGAGAGAGGCCTCCCCTCCGCCAGCACCGGGCGGCCGCACGCCCGCCACGACCCCGGCCCTCTCCTGCCCGGCCCCTTTCACGCCCGTGCGGCCAGACCGATGGGCACACCTGGACACACCCTCTGGGGGCTGCCCCTTCCCTCCTGCTCTCCCTTCACGTCTGCGCTGAGCTGGGCTTCGGCTCTCCCCCAAGTGAGAGCCCCCCAAAGCTCATCGGCAAGGTCAGCGGGGTATGGACTCCAGAGGGGGAAGTGGGCCCCCAGCCCCAGGGTCCCCAAGCCACCTCACAGACACCTGGCCACGTCCCTGGGCCACCCTCACAGACACCTGGCCACGTCCCCAGGCCACCCTCACAGACACCTGGCCACGTCCCCAGGCCACCTCACAGACACCTGGCCACGTCCCCGGGCCACCCTCACAGACACCTGGCCACGTCCCTAAGTTGCCGCTGACTCGTGAAGGTAGGCTGCCCTGGTGGCTTCCTCGCCACCCCCCTTTTGGAAAAGGAAACAAGAAAACACTGGGATGGTTTGCCGCAGCCCGCGGCCCGGGAGGGGAGGCAGCCCAGGGGGCGGGGAGAAGCTGGGGGTGCCGCCCTCACCGCCTCCCTGCCCCCTCCCCCGCCCCTCCCTCGGGACGTGGATCCAGCAGGTCTCCTTGGGGTGAAGCACATTTCGTTCCGGGCGCCAAGCGTGGGAGCTGATCGAGCCGCCCGGGCCTGGAGGGTGCCAGCTGCAGGGAGAAGAGGGGCCAGAGAGCTGGGGTGCCAGGCCCCCTACCTGTGCCCCGCCCACCCTGCTGGGGCCTGGACCCCCCACATCCCTCCCCTCCCCCAGCAAGGGCTCCCCCTGAGCGGAGGGGCTGTCTGCTTTTTTTTTTTTTTTTTTTTAAAAACCTATTTCTTTCTTGATTTCAGAGAGGAAGGAGAGGGAGAGAGAGATGGAAACATCAATGATGAGAGAGAATCACCGGTCGGCTGCCACCTGCTCGCCCCCTATTGGGGATCAAGCCCACAAGCCGGGAACCCTCATTCTGCAGGCCGAGGCTCTATCCACCGAGCCACACGGCCGGGGCGGGGCTGTCTGTGTTGACCCTGCTCTGCAGCCCCCGCGGCACCATTTCCCTGGCAAGAGGGGCCAGGCAGTTAGCCCAACGCACCTTCCCCCCGAGTGGGCACAGACCCCCCCACTCCTGGGCTGAAAAGGGGAAACACCGCCCACCCCAAGGGGGAGCTGCCAGGCGGAGGGGCCTGTGTCCGCCTTCCTCCTGGGGCCACGCCCAGCCCCGCCTCCCCTGGGGCCGGAGTGCCACACGGAGGTCTGGGGGAGGCGGGTAAGTGGAATGGCCCGGAGGAGCGTGGCCTGGGCCTGATGGAGCTGCTGATGCGGGGAGCTGCCCTGCCCGCCCCCAAACCTCTCCTGGACATCCTCCGCCCCCCTCCCGTCCACTCTCCACCTGCAGCCTCTGCCAGGACCCACAGGCGGGTGGGTAGCCTGCGAATTCCAGCCCAGCCCACCCTCCCGGGGCCGGGCACTGGGCACCGGGCACTGGACCGGTCCTGCCACCGCTGCCTCCAGCGCCCTCTGCCTCCGTCAAGCTGCGGGGTGAGGGCCTCGCCCGCCGGGAGCGCTGCCGACCCGGAGAGCAGAGCTGCTCCTGCTGGCGGTCTGGAACCGGCTCAGCCGGGCAGGAGGGTCGCAGGGCCACCCCCTTGGCATTCGCGTGGCTCAGCGTGAGGGCCAGGCCTCGGCAAAGCCCGCGGGAGGCTGGGTAGGGTGGGCGCAGCAGCTCGTCCGTTCGCCATGTGGCCGGGAGCAGCGGACGCGGGGCACCGGGCTCTGCCTCTGGGGTCCCTGGTGGCTGAGGAGCGCGGGCACCCTGTCTGCAAGGCTTTCGATTCAGGTGGACGGGAAGCAGGCCCGGGGACCCGTGGGGCCAGCGCGGTGGGCCGAGCGGCCCCTCCTTCCCGCTCGCTGCTCTGCCCGGGGTCCCCCCTGGGGCCTGGGGTTCCCCTGGAGCGAGCGCCCGCAGCTGGTCTTCACGCCAAGGCCCTGGGGGTCCGTGCCCAGCCCTGACCAGGCGGCCTCTCCCCCCCAGAAAGGCCCCGGCCTGTGCCACCCCTGAAACGCAGAGCCCCACTTTAGTGACCTCTGACCCCCCCTGCTAGAGGGGGCCCCAAGGAGGACCGGGGAGGTGGGGAGAGGGGCTGGGCAGCGGGGGAGGTTGCCTCCCCCTCCTCCTTATCCCCAACCTGCCAGCTTGAGCCTCTGGGTTTGGGGTCGGAGCAGCGGGGGACCCTGCGGTTTCCGTCCCTGCCTGTCACTCGCCCTGCTAGCCCCTGCCACGCCCCCGCCAGCTCCCGCACGGGCCTTGGCAGCCAGGGCCCCTCGGCGACTCCGCTCCAGGTGGCGCCAGGGGCCGCTCCAGCTCGCTGCAGTGGAACCGCCAGATCCAGGAAGCCTGCGCTGGGTTTTTCCATCCCAGCCACCTGCGTCTCCGGCTCCTCCCCCTCCGCACTGCCTGGCACAGCCCTGGGCCTGGCCCCGCCCCCGCCCCCGCCCCCGCCCCGCCCGCCTGCAGACCCCGGCCCACCCGCACCCCAGGCCCGGCCACCGCCACCCGCACCTCCCGCAGCACCCGGGGCTCTGTCAGCACAGCTCGGCTCACACGCCTGCTCAGTCCTTAGGAGATCGCAGGGTCAATTCTCCACAGCGCCTTCCTCTCCATTTAACTAATTTAGCTGCACGATTGTTACAAATCTCATTTTTTTATGGCCCCGCTTCTCCGTCCAATTGAATCACTAAAACCTCATTTTCTCAGAAGCGCCGAGCGCGTAACTGGAGGGAAGATTATGCTCCCCGCCTGCCTCTTAGGATAGACAGCTCATGCATGCGAGAGCCGCGTGACACGTATGTGACGGCCACACGGTCGGCCTGTGCGGGGTGGGCTTGGCGTGGGCGGGAAGCTCACGTGTCCCGTGTCAGTGCCCTGGAGGGCAGGGCCCTGTCTGTCTCGCCCCGTCCCCGAGGGTGGGAACGTGTGTGTGTGTGTGTGTGTGTGTGTGTGTGTGTGTGTGCAGACAGGCCGCCCCCAGGGAAGGGAAGCCACATTAACTCCCGGTGACAGATACACTCTCCGGGGGGCCTCGGCGCTAAAGGGAAGTGCAGTTCGCTTCTGACACCCCGTGACGCTGGCGCTGCGGGGGGAGGCGGGCCTGGGCAGCGGGTGTGATGGGCCCCAGGTCACGGGGTGGGGGGCTCTCGGGGCGGGGGGCGTGGGGGGGCTTCGAGGGGGGCGGCTGTGAGTCGTTTCTGACCCGCTGGTCCCGGGATTTTCTGTCTCCACTCCCCAAGGCTCACTGTGTGGCCGCCTGGGGTCCTCGGGCAGCTGTGGGGTTTTTAATATTTTTACTGACAGCAGAGAGGAAGGGAGAGGGCGGGGGGGGGGGGAGAGGGAAACGTCCACGATGAGAGAGAGTCCTAGATCCGCTGCCTCCTGCTCACTCCACACCGGGGAGGAGCTCACAGCCCAGGCCGGGCCCCGACCACGAATCAAACCCTGACCTCCAGTTCACAGGTCGTTGCTCAACCCCCGAGCCACGCCGGCCGGGCAGCTGTGGGTTGATGTGGCGGCCACTGTCCGCCCTGCAGGAGGCCCCCGGGTTGTCTGGGCGCCATGAGGACTGGGTGTCCTGCCCGGGAGAGGGAGGGAGGGTGGCGGCCGTGAGAGCGAGCGTGCCATGTGGACAGAGCTCTTTACACCTTTGAACCGCCCAGCCCCTGCCAGGGGCCCTGCGTCACCCTGTGCTCGGCGGGCGGAGCGGCCTGCCCGTTGTCTGCAGGGACCAGTCGGCTCGGGCCGGAGGCGGAGCGGAGACGGTGCCGGCAGGGCGGTGGACGGCGTCCAGTCCCTGTGTCCTCGCTCAGTGTCCCTCTGGGCATGTGCCCTGACCTCTTCTCGGGAGCCCCCCCCCCCCAGGCCGCCTCTCACCCCGTGGCCTCCGGGCGGCCTCGCTCCGCTGCACCCACCGCCCGGTGCCGCCTGGGGCGCCACCTGAGAGTGGAGGGGACTCGGGGCAGGGCGGGTCCGGGCCGAGGCGGTGCCGATGCCACCCGAGCCCAGAGCTACCCCTTGCACGGTCTCTTGTCACGCGATCACGAACAGCTGGCAGGAACTGTTAAAACACGGCTGGATGGCCAGCACGGCCATCGTGTGCCGAGCCCGGCCAAGCACGGCTGCCCACGGCGTCCGGGAGGCAGAGGTAGACCGTCTGGACCCGTGGCAGCTGTGGAGAGGGGGGGGGCTGCCCCCTCCCCGCCCCTGCACCGCACCGCCCCCTGCTGGCCTCCCCTGGGAGACACCTCTCATGGGCTCAGGGCTCGGGCCTCTGTGCTCCTGGGGACGGAGCTGGGTCCTCCAGGCTCCATGCCGGCTCCTCGGGGACATGGTTCACCGCACCAGCCAGTTCCCCTCCGAGTTTGACTTTCAGCCCGCTGGGGTCGGGCTTCTAACGTCGGGGGTCCCCGCAGGGTTTCTGACTCGGGTTCCTGCGGCTCAGGGGGACACGGAGCTGTCCCTGTTTGGGGGATGGTGAGGGGCGGCCTCCGGAGGCTGGGCGGAGGGCAGCCTGCGGGGAGGGCAGGGACACTGTTGGCCAGGGGGCAGCAGGAAGGCTCTTGGCCAGGACTCAGTCCACTCCCCAGCCACAGGGGCCAGTTGCAGCCTGGACAGCGCCCAGTGCTGATGGCACCCGCCCTGGCCAGACAGAGGGGGGGGGTGAGGGCAGACAGGCGGGGGGGGGGGAGGTGGAGACTCAGAGCGGGGACAGACTGAGACGGAGGGAGACGGGGAGTGTCCACGGATGGGGCAGGCTCTCCCCAGGTCCTGGGGCCCTTCAGCCCCCCCCCACCTCCTGTCCTGTCGGGGAGGGGCGGGGGAGAGGGAGCCTGCCGACCAGCCAGTGCGGCTCTATGGTTCGCCAGGAATGAAATTCATTCTCACCCGGTGACCACAGTGGAGCCCGCCGCCGCCGCCGGCCAAGGGCGTGGAGTCCCCGCTCGCTCCCGGGCCCTGCGTCCCCGGACTGCCGGGAGGGCCAGCTCCCATCCTCGGGCGCAGGGGCTCCGGCGAGCCAGCGCGCCCGGTCCTGCAGCCCAGCTCGGGGGCCCGGGGGTCCGGGAAGGGGCCAAGCCGTACCTGGGTCAGGCTGGGCCAGCCGCCCGTCCGCCTCTGCCACGGTCAGCTCTGCTGCCGCAGCACGGAGACACCCACGGACACTGTGCGAGTGAAGGGGTGCGGCGGGGTTCCGATAAAACTTTATTTGCACAAACAAGCCAAGGGCCAGCTTTGTCCTGTGGGCTCCAGCTGGCCAACCCCTGGTCCAGCTGACCCTGGAACCCTAGGCCTGCCCAAAAGGGGGGTGTCAGGGGGCGGGACACGGAAACCCAGTCAGCAGCCAGGGGGTTCAGGGAGGGCGCCTGCCTCAGCGGGACACGGGGCGCCCCGCCTCGGGGGTCCTTGTCCCTGGCGTGGATGGGGAATGGAGACCGGGGAGCCATGGTGGGACCCGAACCCGAGCCTGGCCCAGGAGACGGACACCTGGGCCCGAGGCCCGAGGACACTGTGCTCACCCCCGGGGACCCCTGCAGCCTGGAGCCCGGCTGAGGTCCCGGAGGCGTCCAGAGCCGACCAGGCCCGGCATGCCCTCGAGATGTGGCGCACGGCGGGCCGGGCCCCATAGCAGCGGCCACGTCAGACCCCCGGCCGGAGGAGGGCTCGGCCGGAGCTGCCGTCCCCCCTGCTGGGGCGGGACCCTGAGGGGGGCACCCAGGGGGCCGTCTCGGGACCGCAGGACCCGCTCGAAACCCCCAGAGGCGCCAGCTGCTCCGGCCCGGAGCGCCGGTGCTGACGTGGCTGAAACCGAAGCTGTCTGGGCCCAGAGGGGAGAGGGCCGCGTGGGGAGCCAGGGCCAGGAGGGGGCCCCCTGCCTCTGTCCAGGGGATGGGGTGGCCGGCTCCTTCCCGGTCCTGCAGCCCTCAGGGGCTCCCCGCCTTACCTCCCTCGCCACGCCCTGCCGGGAGCTGGGTGCACCCCGTCTCCTCCTTATCATGTCCCCAGTGGCCACCTGGCTCTGTGCTCCTGACGGGGATGCCAACTGGGAGCAGGGTGAGGCAGAGACGGGGTGCACCCTCTCCTCCTTCACCCCAGAACCTCCCTGCCCCCCACACCCTGGCCCAGGCCACCACCTCACAGCCCGGCCCCCATCTGCCCCCCCCAGCAGGCCCTGGGTGCGCCCCCACCCGCCCGGGTCTCGGGCGGGCACATTACCCTTTCATAATAGCCTGAAATATACATGAACTTGGCCGAGTGCAGGCCAGACCGCACCACTTACCGCATGAATATTTCATGCTGGCTTCGCTCCGAGGTGTCCGTCTGACAGAGCCGGAGCCGCGGTCCGGACCTCCCCTCGCCCCTCCTGCCCGCGGCGGGCAGCGGGCCCTTTGCTGAGCTCGGGTGCCCCAGGAGGTGGGGCCAGGCGCGCTGAGGGGTTCGGCGGCGGCGGTTGGGGGGACTGTGGGGCTCGGGATGTGGAGTGGGTCCTGGGGCAGCCACACCCCGCTTGGTGGGCTGAACGTTCAGAATGGAACTCGGTGGGTGGAGAGCCGGGGAGGGCCGGGAACCACCGCCCCGCTGGCAGAGTTCCCACCGTGCTCCGGCGCGGCTGCTGCCGGCCAGTGGGCGAGGCAGACCCCCCCCACCTTCGTGGGCACCTCCACTTGGGGCCCCGGGAGCCTGGCACAGCGGCCTTGGCCTCCCCCAAGCTCTGGGGCCAGGCTGTCCCCGCCCCCAGAGGGTCTGAGGACAGGACCCATGGGCCTGGGAGGTACACGCACGTGTGTGTGTGTGTGTGTGTGTGTGTGTGTGTGTACGTGTGTGTGTGTGTGTGTGTGTGTGTGCAGGTGACACATGTGTGTGTGTGCAGGTGGCACAGGAGTACGCAGGTGCTCTGAGGAAGGCGTGGGAGGCAGGCTCGTCCCTCCCAGCTCTAGGGGGGTGGCCGGGCCCGCCAGGGTCAGCTGGCAGCAACAAATGAAGGTCGGAAAGAAGAGAAACGAAAAGAAGCCGGCAGGCGGAAACCGGTGTGGCTCAGTGGATAGAGCGCCGGCCTGCAGGCTGAGGGGCCCCGGGTTCATTTCCGGTCGAGGGCATGTACCTTGGTTGCACACACACCAGTGGGAGGTGTGCAGGAGGCAGCTGATCGATGTTTCTCTCTCATTGAAGATTCTAGCTCCCTATCCCTCTCCCTTCCTCTCTGTGAAAATCAATAAAACATATTAAAAGGAAAGAAAGAAGCCGGCCCGTGTGGCTCAGTGGTGGCGCAGGGCTGCCTGCGGGGCCGGAGCACTGAGTCACGGGCCACGTGGCCGGTCCGGGAAGTGGAGGGTCAGTGGGTGGAGGGGTGCGCCCGGAACTCGAGCCTCAGCACGGCTGCCTTGGGCTGTGCCCGTGTCGGCCGCACTCACCTCACCCCTCACTGCGCCCCGTTTCCACAGCCCTTGTGGGGATGGGAAACAGCACTCCCCGCCCCCCGCCCCCCCACAACGGGGAAGTGCCCGCCCTGCCAGGGTCCCCCCCAGGAAGTGGCTCCCCCCCCGTGGGCCCTCGGACTGCAGGGAAGCCCCGTGCCTGGGGCAGATGGCGGCCGTCCTGCCCCCTCTCTGCGGGACCAGCCTCCCCGGGAGCTGTGGGTCCCTAGTCAGCAGCCGACCCCCTCGCCGCCCGGGACCCCCCTCGCCGCCCGGGGCCAGGCTGGGCGCTGGGCAGGTGGGGGAAGGCTCCGAGCACACGGCTTCCTGGTCCTCCGGGCTGGCAGGGAGGACACTGAGGTTCTGCGGCAGGAATTTTCCACCGACGCCCCCGGGTCACGCCTCCCGCTGTCTCACACGCCTCGCTGCTCCAGCTCCTCCACGCAGGCCGCCCGTGTCCGGGACTGCAGGGCCCTGCACGCCTCTGCACTCCCCACAGGACAGCGCCCCTCCTCCCTGCAGCCCTGCACCCCTCCTCCCTGCCACCCCTCCTCCCTGCAGCCCTGCACCCCTCCTCCCTGCCACCCCCTCCTCCCTGCCGCCCTGCACCCCTCCTCCCTGCCACCCCCTCCTCCCTGCCGCCCTGCACCCCTCCTCCCTGCCACCCCCTCCTCCCTGCCGCCCTGCACCCCTCCTCCCTGCCACCCCCTCCTCCCTGCCGCCCTGCACCCCTCCTCCCTGCCACCCCCTCCTCCCTGCCGCCCTGCACCCCTCCTCCCTGCCACCCCCTCCTCCCTGCAGCCCTGCACCCCTCCTCCCTGCAGCCCTGCACCCCTCCTCTCTGCCACTCCCTCCTCCCTGCTGCCCTGCACCCCTCCTCCCTGCCACCCCCTCCTCCCTGCCACCCCCTCCTCCCTGCCACCCCCTCCTCCCTGCAGCCCTGCACCCCTCCTCCCTGCCGCCCCCTCCTCCCTGCCACCCCCTCCTCCCTGCCACCCCCTCCTCCCTGCCACCCCCTCCTCCCTGCAGCCCTGCACCCCTCCTCCCTGCCGCCCCCTCCTCCCTGCAGCCCTGCACCCCTCCTCCCTGCCACCCCCTCCTCCCTGCCACCCCCTCCTCCCTGCAGCCCTGCACCCCTCCTCCCTGCCGCCCCCTCCTCCCTGCAACCCTGCACCCCTCCTCCCTGCCACCCCCTCCGCCCTGCAGCCCTGCACCCCCTCCTCTCTGCCGCCTGCAGCGGCTCCTCTGCAGCCAGACCTAAGCCGGGAGGGCTCTGACTCCTCCCTGCTCTGTGCCTGCAGGCGAGGCCTCTGCAGTCTGGTGTGGAAGCACACACACCCGGCCCAGGGAGCGGGGCAGGAACAGCCACACCCTCGCCTCCCGCCTGGAGCTGCAGGAGCCGCAGGCCCGGAGGGTCTGCTGGTGTCTTAAGCTTAACGGTGCCCCGTCCCCAACTGGTGTCGCGGGCCAGGTGCTTGGGCCCCCCACAGCCCAGAGCAGCGTGGGGAGGGAGTGAGGGAGGGGAGGGTGTGTGTGTTGAGGGGGTGGGTCTTGTTAGTGTTTCTTAAATGAGTTTCAGCCCCTTGCAATTCCTGCAGAAAGGCCGGCCTGTCCCCTCCGCCGGCCAGTCCTGCACTCAGTGGCTGGTGGTCTGGGTGCCTGGGCCAGCGCCTCCCGTGAACATGGCTGCCAGCGGCCACTCCTTGTCCCCACGGCGCCAGGATGGGGTTTCCTGCCTCGGTGCACCCTCAGCCGCCTGCGGGGAGCCCCGGTTTGTAGCCTCGTTTGGGGGCTTGGAGGCCCAGCCAGCATTGGGGGGGGCGGCTCAGCAGTCACGTGGCCAAGCACTGCTCCCCGCCTCCTGGGGCCACAGAGCAGGGCAGCAGGCGCTTCTGGAATCATCTAGACCAGACCCACCCAAGAGCAGAAAAGAACTCGGGGAGGCCCCCGCGTGAGGCTGGGGAGGGACCCTGACTGCAGGTGGGACCCCGGACCGGGGGCTGGGCGCTCGGGAGGTGCTCAGGGCCAGGGGTGTGGGGTGTCACCGCCCGCGGATGCGCCCAGGCCTCGGGCCGGTCACTCTCGTGCTGTGCCCGGGGACCAGCCTGGAGGGGGAGCCCGCCGAGGGGGCGCCCCGTCCTGGCGGCTGCGTGGTGGGTGGCGCGGCGTTCGGTAGAGAAATGCTCCCCGGTCAGTGGTTCCTGGAGAAACCACGGGACCAGCCGTCCCTCTCAGGTGGTCATTGTCTCCCTCTGGCCGTGCTCCGTGGGGACTGCGCTTAGCACGAGAGGGGGGCTGAACGGAAGACCCTCGTCAGAGCTCAGGACGAGCTGCCGCCCCGCCCCGTCCCGGGCTGTGCGCGGGGTGGATGCCCCCGTGGGGCAGGCAGGGTCCCTGGCTGGCTCCGCGCCCCGGGGGTGGGGCGCTGGCTGGGGGCGCCCATCGCCCGGCCCGCCCAGGCCTCACCAGCCGCCTCCCACCTGGCGGGGAGCAGCAGGGGCCCCGGGTCCCCCTCCAAGGACGGCCACGAGGACCCCGTCCTGGGCTCCGTCCATCCCAGACCCAGCCGGCTGCCCCCGGAGAGGAAATGAACGGGTGTCACCCCGGTGCCCTGAGCCGGTCCTGGGGGCCCGTGGGGAGTCCCCCGTAGAAACGGACCCTGTTGTGGCCGGCGCGGCCCCGTGGTGAGCGTCGACCTATGAACCGGGAGGTCGCGGTTGCATTCCCGGTCAGGGCGCAGGAGGCAGCCAATCGGCGATCTCTCTCAGCATGGATGTTTCTGTCTCTCTCCCGTGCTCTCTGAAGTCAATAAGAAAAAATTTAAAAATGGACACCCCTTTGCTCCAGTCCCTCACCTCATCCCCTCGTCCTGAGGCCCAGACCCCTCGGGACTCGGGAGGAGCCGCTTGCAGAGATTGGGAGGGGGGGGGGAGGCCCCGCAGGCTTCGGGGCGGGCAACCCTCCCGGGGACCCTCTTGTCCCCTGTCCTGGCCCCGTGAGGAGGGCCCAGCGCCAGAACAGCCCATGAGAACCTGCCCCCTGCCAGCAGGCCGACCCCTCGCCGTGGGGCACCCAGGCCGCGTCCGGAAGTGGCCACTCTTCCCAGTCCTGGCAGGAGTCCTGCCTCCAGTGTGTGGGGGGGAGGCACGCTCCCCACCAGCAGGCCCCCGAGCACCTGCACGCCCCTCCCACCAGCACATCCCTCCCATCTGCACGCCCCTCCCATCTGCATGCTCCTCTGAGGGTGGTCTGGCCACCTAGTCCTCACCCTCTGAAGCCCTGGGGGTCAGGACAGGGTGGGGCGATCTGGCCGTCTGGCCAGTCCTGTTGGGGTCAGCAGGTCAGGGAGGGGTGTCCACAGGGAAGGGGCAGCTTGGGGTGGAAATCCCGTCCGTGTTCGGAGAACACCTGCGATTAAAAATTGATTTCTCCGTGAGTCTCCATCGTAATGAGCCACCCCGCCCCCACCCTCCTGGACAGGGTTGTGGTCACTGCCGGCCCAGCCCGGGTGTGGGAGGGGCGGGGAGGCGAGGAGCCAGGGCAGGGAGGCCAGTCCTCCCGAGTTTGGGAGTAATTACAGATGCGGTGCGGGTGTGTGTGTGTGTGTGTGTGTGTGTGATGAACGCGTCACGGCGGTAAGCCCAGTGCTCACTCACTGCCAGCCTGCGGCTGCATTAGAAGCGGCGATATTTAATTCCCCCGGTCCCGGCAGTGTTCCTGCCGCATCGTAAACAGCACCTCGTCCCTCCCTCTCCTGCTCCCCCAAACTCGGAGCCGTCGGGCCAGAACCCGCCAGGCCAGAACCCCAGCCTGCACCCCGCACCCCTGTGTGTGTCTTCCTTGGAGGCAGGCGGCTCTCCAAAGGCCCCGGCGCCTGGCAGTGGCATCAGCACACACACACACACACACACACACACACACAGGCACACTCACACACGGGCACACACACACATGCACACACACTCACACACACACACTCACACACACACGCACACGGGCACACTCGCACACTCACACACACACTCACACACGGGCACACACACACACGTGCATACACTCACACATGCACACACACTCACACACACGCATACTCACTCACATACACACTCTCTCTCACACACACACAGGCGCACACATGCATGCACACACGGGCACACACGTGCACTCACTCACATACACACGGGCACACACAGGCACGCACACTCACATATTCACACGCGCACACACACAGGCACACACGTGCAGGCACACATACACATACGCACACACGCTGGCTCCCGGCGGCAGCTCTCACAGGCCAGGGCACGACACAGCACGGCACGGCTGCCGCTGACCCGGGTGGCACCTCCATCTGGTCCGGCCGCCCGGGTGGCCCTGTCCCCACACCTGCCTCACAGACGGAGACGGACGGTGGGCAGTGAGGGGTCTCCCAGGGCGGGAGCACAGGCCGTTGTGGCCCAGGCGCGTGGCTGTGGCCTCCCGTGCTTGGACCTCACAACGCGCAGCCCTGTCCCCCTCCCCCCCCCAACACTGATGGTTGGCTGTGTGACCTCGGGCCCCAGGCTCCCTCTTGGAGTCTGCGAAGAGAGAAGCCCAGCGTGGCTGCTCGTGCTGTAACTGCAGTTTCAGGATCACAGGGAGCGAATTGGCCACGAGGCCCGTGGTCAGCAAACTCACTCGGCCACAGAGCCAAATACCAACAGCACAACGATTGAAATTTCTTTTGAGAGCCAGATTTTTAAAACTTAAACTTCTTCTTCTAACCCAATGTCTTCTAACGCCACTTCTTCAACATAGACTCGCCCAGGCCGTGGTGTTTTGTGGAAGAGCCACACTCAAGAGGCCAAAGAGCCGCATGTGGCTCACGAGCCCAGGTTTGCTGACCACTGGCCTAGTGCAATGAAATCAGCTAAAAACAAAACAGCCCTGGCCGGTTGGCTCACTAGAGAGCGTGCGGGCCTGTGGACTGAAGGGCCCCGGTTGGATTCCCGGTCCGCAAGCATGCCTCCTCGGTGGGGGGCGTGCAGAGGCAGCCAGTCAGTGATTCTCGCTCATCGTGGATCCTCTGTCTCTCTCCCTTCCTCTCTGACGTCAGTAGTGCTACGTTTCTTAAAAAGACAGGCAGACAAAAGCCCAGCAGCTGGCTGAGCAGGCCTGGACGTGGACGTGGAGCCGGGCCAGTGATCGCTGGCGCGCAGGAAGCCGCTGGTGGCCGCCGGGGCTGCCTGGAGTCGAGAGTCGGGAGGCCCAAGCGCTGGCGGCAGGAAGGCAGGGGCCTTTTTATAGAACGTTCCAGAAGACCGGAGTCCATAGCACGCGCCTCGGAAGTGCTGGTCCTGGGAGCGCGGCCTGGGCAGCGGGTGGCCGACCTCGGAGCTGCGGGAGCCCAGCTGGTCAAGGCGGCACACTCCAGGGTTACGGGGAGGGGACAGCGCCTGCGCGTGATGGGTGCGCAGCACGCAGTGTGCCTGGCCCCCGCAGGCACCGGGGACACAGCTGTACAGGCAATGTAACCTTCCCCCCCCCAATACACCCCCCCCCCCCGTGTCATCCCTGCCGAGTTCGGTCCTGGCCGGCCGCAGCCACCTGGGCCCAGAAGTCCCATCTCTGCCTTGGGGCCGAGTCCTGGTCCTAAAGACTGTCTGCTCCTGTCCCCACCCACAGGGCATCAGGAGGGCCCTCGCCCCTCCGGCTGAGGCGCGGTGACCCCTGACCTCCTGGTCTCTGAGCACTGTCCGCCTCGTCAATGTCTTCAACTCGGGGAGCTTTTCGGGAGCCGGTGAGAGGGAGTGCAGCACCTCCAGGCCCCGGAGCCCGAGCTGGCATCTGGGCACGCAGGGCGGGCGCCGAGGGCAGCCGGGCAGGGTCACGGGACCACAGGTGGACGGGCGGTGGCGTGTGCGCGCTCTCCCCGCCGGGCTGGCTCCCTATGGGGTTTGGGTGCGTGCACACCTCTTGTGGGAGGCGTGAGTGTGGACACGGGCATGAGCGCCCACCAGGGCGGGACGGAGAGCGCATGCCCCGTGCCCGCGTGTGGGCGAGGTGTGTGTGGGGGGTGCACGTGGTAGCTGGATTCGACGAGGCGTGGGTGTGGGTGTGGGTGTGCGTGGCCGCAAGAGTGAGCATGCACAGGGTGAGGGCCTGTGTGCAGGCGTGTTGTGTGCACGCAAGGGTCCCGTGCATGAGCGTGTGCCCGTGTGTGCGCTGGCCATGTGCACTCCGGTCCCCTGAGATGGCCTGGGACCACGCGAGCATGCCCACGCGTGTGCGTGTGCTGCCGTGACGGGCGGTGGGGCCGGGCCGTGGCCGTCTCGTGTGCCAGCCCACATGTGCCATGGCTGCTGGAGAGGCAGCGTTTAAAAATGGAGCTGTCAGCCCCGCGCGGACGGGCGCAATCAGCAAAGTGCAGCGTCGGCAGGAAGGCGCTGCCTCCATCCCCGCGGAAGGAAGCGGCTTTGTGCTGAGGAGGCAGCGCGGCGGGGGCGGAGCGGTGGAGCGGGCCCAAGACCTTCATTAATTAAAGAAGCTCGTTAATGAGGGACATCTAATCAGCCCGAGACTGGATCCACGCTCGCTCCGCCCGGGGCCAGCCGGCGCCAAGCGGGAAGCGAGGCCGCCTGCCTCGGCCGCCGGCCCCGCCTCCTCGGTGCCCGCCGGCCCGGGGCCAGAAGAGGGGCCGCGGCCGGCCGGGCCGGGCGGGGGCCGGGCGGGGTGGGGGTGCGGGCAGGCTCCAGGGCCCGGAGTGCGAAGGGGTGTCTGGGCCTTGTCCACCCGGGTGATGTTGCCCCCGCCGGGGGCGCGGGCAGTGCTGGCTGCCACGGCTGTCACGTTGGGGGAAGCTGCAGGCCTGAGCCCATGCGGCGGAACTCCTGCAGACAGCACCCCCCACCCCGCCCGCTGGGCTGACCGGGCGGCCGGGCACAGCCCCTCGTGGAGAAGGGGAAGGGAGCCGGGCCGGCGGCTGAGGGTGCTCGACCTCCCGGCCCCGGATGGAGTGATGGGGTGGACGCCATCTGACAGGCTAGTTGGTAAAGGGTACCGAGCGGCCTGCCCGGGGTGGGGGGCGAGGGTGGGCTGGATGGACGGGGGGAGGGACCTCGCAGTGGGTTCTCGCCCCACCTGGGAGCCGCCGCCTCCCCCAGCGAGCAGCTGGCTCTCCTTCGGGCCGGCTCTCTCCTGCCGCCTGGGCGCCCTCCCCAGCCTCCCGAGGAGCCCGCCTCCCGGCCCCCCTCTGGCTGGGACACGGGGGAGGGGGTGACGGCTCCCAGCCCAGCCCCGCGTGTCCCCCTGTGCACCCGGCAGGCACCTTCCGCCCGGCGTTCCGCGGGGGAACGCCAGGTCACGTGTCGACAGAGACTGAAAGTCACAATTTCATTGCTTAGCACAGGCCAGACTCTCGTCAGCCACCTGCCTGCGGCGGTCACACTGCAGTCAGCATTAACTGAGCGCCTGCTGTATGCCTGTGCCTGCAGGTGCTGCACTCAGTGGTGTGCCAGCCCTCCATCTGGGCACCAGCCCTCCATCCGGGGTCCAGCCCTCCATCCAGCCCTCCATCCAGCCCTCCATCCGGGCCCAGCCCTCCATCCAGCCCTCCATCCAGCCCTCCATCCGGGCACCAGCCCTCCATCCGGGGCCCAGCCCTCCATCCAGTCCTCCATCCAGCCCCCCATCCGGGCACCAGCCCTCTATCCAGTCCTCCATCCGGGGCCCAGCCCTTCATCCAGCCCTCCATCTGGGCACCAGCCCTCCATCCGGGCACCAGCCCTCCATCCAGCCCTCCATCCAGCCCTTCATCCAGCCCTCCATCCGGGACCCAGCCCTCCATCCGGGCACCAACCCTCCATCCAGCCCTCCATCCAGCCCTCCATCCAGCCCTCCATCCGGGGCACCAGCCCTCCATCCGGGCCCTCCATCCAGCCCTCCATCCGGGCACCAGCCCTCCATCCAGCCCTCCATCCGGGGCCCAGCCCTCCATCCGGGCCCAGCCCTCCATCCAGCCCTCCATCGGGGCACCAGCCCTCCATCCTGAGTCCCAGGCCTTGGCTTGTCCACAAAAGCTCCCCTGTGACTGTGACGGTTCATGTGGTAAAACAGCCCCCTCTGCACCAGGACATCCCACTGGCCTGGCTGCTGTCACCTCAGGGCTGGCCCCACCCCCCCTCCGAGGCGCCCAGGACGTGGGGCTGTGAGCCGGGCCCACCCCGGGCTGAGGCATCGCCTCTGAAACCACCCCAGGCTTTTCAAATCCAGTTCTGCTCCGCGGTGTACCCCAGGAACCTAGATCCAGTCCCCCCCCCGCCCCCCTGCCCCCGACCTTAGTCTCGGGCACAGACATATCAGCAGCCCTGCGGGCGTCACCAGGGGTGGCGGTGGCAGGTCTCCCGGTGCGGTTTCCTCCTCACTCTGGGGCTCTCCCCGCCTTCCCGGGCTCCTGGCATATTCCCGTGGGCGCCCCCCCGGGGCCAGGCCCCCCTCGGAGAGGTTCCCATGATGCGCTGTCTGCCCGGCGGCCTAGAAGCAGCGCCGGAATCACCCAGGACCAAGCCAGACCCACCGAACCTGCCCAGGACGGAGCAGCCTGCCCCGGGCCCGAGTCCGGGCCTCCCCCGGCGTCATGGTGTGTCAGCGTCGCTCGGCCCAAACGGGGCCCGGGCCACAGGGCTGGGGCGTCGGGGTGAGTGAGAGGAGGCAGGCGAGAGTCCCCCTCTGGGAGCCTGGGAGGAGGGGGTGCTGGAAGATGTCAGTCAACGCGAGGTCTAATCAAATATTTATCAGGTAATCGATCCCGTGGGCCGCTGCACCCGCACCCTCAGTCCCACGGTTTCCTCGGCTCTCCTGCCCCTCCACCCTGGCAGCCCCCCTGCCCCGCCCTCCTCACTGGGAGCTGGGGACGTCGCCAGCTCATTTGCTGACAGTGGTCACGGGCTTTACATGTGACTTTGGAGCAATGAAACTGGGCCTCTCGCATGGGGCATGCATTCCTGTGGGCCGTGTGTTCAGGGGTGTGTGTGTGTGTGTGTGCACGTGCGTGTTTCCCTCCCCGGGTCAGGAGCGTGAACTCTCCCCAGTTTCCCCAGTGGGGGGGCACCCTCAGCAGGGAAGAGGACAAGGGCAGGACTTGTCAGGGGTCCCCCCGGAGGTGGGGTGTCCGCCCTGAGAGGCGGAGGCTGGCGTTGGAGCTTGGGGAGCAGGGGGACCTCAGGGCTGTGGGCGGTGGCTGTGGGCAGGGCCTGGGGCCTGAGGGTCACCCTGGGGGGCCTCTCTGGGTGCCTCCCACTTGAGCTGCGTTGACTCCCGGGTCGCCGCCCACATTCCCTCTGTCGGACGGTAGACTGAGGCCCCCAACCTGCCCCGCGCCCGGCGGGCAGGCCTGGGGAGTAGCCGGGCCGCGTGGACACCCAGCGCTCGGGAAGGGGGCGTCTCCTGGGAAGCCAGACGAGGAGACGGGTGCAGGGGGGTGGCGGGAGCCCGCACAGGCCCTCCCCCGCGGGGGAGAAGAGTCGTGAGTGTCCGGCGCCCACACCTCGAGAGGTGCACCACGCAGCTGGGCCGCGCCGCGGGCTTCGGACCTGTGCTGAGGGGGAGGCTCTGTCCCCTGGGGACCCACGGGAGGCAGAGAGCGCCTCGCTGCTCGGACGGGCTGCCCTCGGCCTGCGGCTGCCTCAGGGTGGGGTGGGGGGACCTTTCTCCGGCCAGGGCCACGTGGCTGTTCACAGCCCCATCCCCGGCCACGGAAACCACCACGCAGACACAGCCTGCTGGATCTGTCTGCCTTCCTCCCCTCCCCGAGGCCGTGGCAGGGCCAGACCAAGGGCTTTCTCGGGCCTGGTGTTCCCCAGCCCCAGCTGGCCTCCCGCCTACCCCCCCACACACACCATAAGGGGCCCCAGTCCCTCCCCAGAGGCTGCGTGTATGCCCCACATCCCTGGTTCCCACGGCACCCCGATTTCGGGGGCCCGAGTCCACGCGGACAAGCTCCCCCCTGAGTCTAACTAGCCTTCTCTCTCCCTCCACAGGGCAGCCAGGACACCACGGCTCCGCCTGAAGCGATGGCCCAGCCCTACCCCCCGGCCCAGTACCCCCCTCCGCCACAGAACGGCATCCCCGCCGAGTACGCCCCGCCCCCGCCGCACCCCACCCAGGACTACCCGGGCCAGACCCCCGTGCCCCCGGAGCACGGCCTGACCCTGTACACACCAGCACAGACCCACCCCGAGCAGCCGGGCACCGAGGCCAGCCCGCAGCCCATGGCGGGCGCCCCGACAGTGCCGGTAAGGGGCCCCCCAGACGGAGCTTCAGGGCTCGAGGCCAGCCCCTGGGTGCAGGGGGGGGAGGGGACTTGGTGGGGGTCCCAGCCTCGCAGCTATGGGTCCTCACTCGGAGCCTCTCTCGGCGGCTCCTGCCGAGCCAGGCCCAGCCCTCGCCTCCCCCGGGAGGGAGCGTGCCGGCTGCCAGGGACTGAGTGGGCAGCTGGACACGCGGAGGCAGGCAGCCTGGTCCGCCCGGTGTGGGGGTGAGTGGGGGGCGGGCGGCACGAGAAAGCCCAGGGCCTCGGCGGTCTCGGTGGCGGGCGCTCCTCTCGTTTCTAATCACTTGTAATCTACCCGCTTGGCTGCCCTCCAATCAGATAGCTTCATTATGTGGTTGTCGTGCAGCCGGGGAGACAGCCTGAGCCTGCACTTCCGACGTGAGCGTGTGGGGAGGGGTGGCTGCGCTCCGGACCCCCTCCTGAGCTCAGGACCCCAGCCTGAGCCCCGGCCACCTTCCTGAGATCCCCCTGAGACCCCAGCCTGCCCCCAGTCCCCTCCTGAGACCAGGACCCCAGCCTGAGCCCAGACACCTTCCCGAGATCCCCCTGAGACTCCAGCCAGCCCCCAGCCCCCTCCTGAGACTGGACCCCAGCCTGAGCCCCAGTCAGACCCCAGCCCCCCTCCTGAGACCAGGACCCCAGCCAGCCCCGGCCACCACCTTCCCGAGATCCCCCTGAGACCCCAGCCAGCCTGGCCCACCTTGCACTCCCCCACCGGCCTCAGCCCCCCCCCCCCCACACACACACACGCACACCTCCTGCCCCGCCTCGCCGCTGTGTGGGGCTGTGCGCCATCCAACTTCCCTCCTGGCTCCACGCCAGCGCTGGCTGCCCGGGCTGGGCAAGGGGCCAGCAGCTCTGAACGAGCTGCCCAGGAGTGGCACTGCCCAGCCCCCGATGGGTGCCCCCTCCAGGGTGCCCCTCTGCCCTCCCCGTGATCCAGTCTTGTTCCCTGCCCTCCTCGCGTGGACAGCACCCGCTAGCTGTGTGGGGAGGGAGAGCCCACCCAGCTGCCCGGGCTGGACGGGGCACCTGGTCAGGCCTCACGGCCTCCTCTCGGGCGGATGGGAGCCCGGACTCGCCCGGAAAGCGGACTCTCTCTCGGGAGGCGAGAGGACCAGAGCGCAGCTGGCGCCGAAGCCCGATGGCTGTGTGGCCTGACCCGGGCCTGTGGGGGTCTGCCTTCGCTCGGGGGGTACGTGGGCACCTGCCGTGGCCGGACCGAGCAGCACTGGGCAGAAGCATCGAGCGACTCTGCCCGTGACAGCCACCGGGTTCGATGGCCACAGCCACGGAAGTCGAAGGGGCCAGCCGTGGCCTCGGTGGCTGTGGGAGGCCGTGCCCGGAGGGGACCCGGGAGTCCCGGGATGAAGTCCGCCTGAGAGAGGGGAGAGGCTCGGTGCGCCGGCCTGAGGGGTCCTCGGCCCTCCCGCCTCCGCCCGGGCTCCGGGTCCCACAAGCAGCCAGGCTGTGGGAGGACAGGCCATTCCAGGCCCGGCAGGAGGAGCACCGAGGGCCGTCGCTGCACCGCCGGTGACCCAGAGCTGCCGGAGCCTCCCGCCGCCTCGGCGGAGCTGGAGCCGGGTCACACCCGCCTGCTCTAGCCTCCAGGAGCCGCCTTCTCCCCGGAGGCTGAAGGCTGAGCGTCTGCCGGGTCAGCGGTCCCTGCCGCTCTCTGAGGCCCTCAGCTCAGCGAACCTCCGTGCACAGATTGGGGGGGGGGGGGGGAGCAAAGGCCGCTCCTGCGTTGGATCCTCTGGTCGTCTTCGTGCCTTTGGCAGAGGCAGCGAGGGACACGGGGTGTGGCAGCCACGCCCCCAGCGGACACACAGCTCTGCCCCAGACGGAACAAGACCTCGGGAGCCGGTGGCTTGAGGCCGCCCTCGGAACTCGCCTCCTCCAAGGCCGCCCAGCCACCTCGGGCAGCGGCTGGCGATCCTCACACAGCACGGAGGTTTTGAAGGCGGGTGAGGGCTCAGGCCGCAGAGAAAGGAGCTTTGTAAGACCCGCTCCATCGTGCCACACGTCAGCGAGCTGGCTCACCAGGCACAGGTCCGCGCCTGCCGCCCGAGGCCCCTGGGCTCACGGCCCCTGCCCAGCACCTTCCTGGCCTTGGGGAGGCCCAGGTGGAAGGGGCTGTGGGCTCCTCGGGGGGTGGCCGCTCCTGCGGTCCGCCAGGGCCGGCTCCTGGCCCGAAGGGGTGAGGGGATGGCGAGCTGACACAGAGAGGAGGAGGCGCAGGAGCAAAGCCACCGAGACCGGCGGCAGCAGGGGTGTGGCTGGCGTGGCTCCGTGGCCCTGCGTGTGGGCAGGCTGCCTGGGCCGCGGCGATAAATGGTGGGCCGGCCGTGTCTCCCCGGGCAGCCAGTGTGCCCTGGCACGCTGGGCTCCTCAGCGCACCTACAGTCTCACGCTAACTGAGCCGGGTGTCCGCCTGCTTCCTTCCCGGTGTCCTGGCCCCACGTCCCCTCCTCCCGCCTCGCCCTCGGCTGCTCCCCTGAGGGCTCCGGGGGGACCTGGATGCTGTTGACACCAGTGGCCTCGGCCTCCTGCGGGCCTCCCCTGTCTCCGGCCGGGCCTCCTGGCCGAGTGAACCACTGCCCTCTGCTGGCCGGACGTCGGCACTGCAGCCCCTCTCCAGGCCACCAGGGAGAAGGCAACCACCCCTCCGTCCAAATTCCCTGTGGGCTCAGGGGACCCCCTCCGCTTTCCCTCCCCCCAGGCAGGGCAGGAGGCCCGGGTGGCTTTGCTGGAGGCAGGGGTCCAGGAAGCCGACCCCAAGACAAGGATGCATCCCAAAATAATTCGGGGGAGGGGCCAGGGGGGAAAGGCATGAATCGAGACAAGAAAGGGGAGGAGATGGAGGTTATGTTCTCGTCCCGTCACCCCCTCGGTGCTGAGCTCACCCCCACGGCGGGGTGTGGGGGCAGAGGAGCCCATGGCGCTGTCCACGTCCTGAGTGCCACCACTAAGGATGGCTGTGGGACGGGACACCCCACTCGCCTTGCCCGTGGGCAGAGCCAGGAGAGGGAGTCCCCAGCAGTCATCGGCGGTGCGGGCATGTCCCTGTGAGTGGCACACGGCGGGCCTCAGCCCTGGCGTCCCGGTCACGGTGAGCTGGCCGGCACCTCGGTCGCCCAGCAGCGGTGGCCGGAGCACCCGCTGGGCCCTGGGCCCTGGCGTGTCTGCAGGGAGGGGCCGGGCTGCAGGCCGGCCGGGTGGTGAGCTGGTGCCCGTCCCGGAGAGGTCCCCCAGGCGGGCCTCGCCCCCTCAGCTAGCGCCCGCTCCCCCAGACACCGCGGTGCCTCAGACCTCCCCCCAGCCCGGTCCTTACGGGGAGCTGGCAGGGGGCAGGGGGCAGGGAGAGGGCTTGGCGGCAGCATTGGTTCCTCAGGCCGGGCCTCCCGGAGCCCCTCTGCGGGAACTGTGTCCCAGTCCGAAGTGAGCACCGGCTCCCCGGGTCACTGTGCCTGGCCCCCAAAGTGCTGGGCGGCAGCCCCCAGTGACTGTGGGGGGGACAGCACCCCCACGGTGTGTGTGCCCGGCGGCGGCGCGTTCAGGAATGCCCACTTTGCCGTCAGGCCTTGAATGGTCCCGTCGGGGAACAGGGCAAACGCGGGACACCGAGACCGAGGGTCCACGGTCAGCCCTGGGCCGAGCGAGGAGGGGACACAGGGCCCAGGAGGCCTGGCCGGCGCTGGCGTCCGGGCACAGCCGGGCACGGGCCTGGCGGGGCGCACCGCGGCCCAGAGGCTGCCGGGCCGTGTCCTGGGAGCGTCTCGGCCCGCGCTCCCGGGAGGAAGGGGCCGAGGGGCTGGGACGGCCCTGGTCTTCGACCTTCGACCTCCCCGCCCCCTGGGATGGGGGCGAGAGGGGCCCTCACCCCGTCCTCTCCCCGCAGCAGACAGACGAGGCGGCCCAGACGGACAGCCAGCCGCTCCATCCCTCCGACCCCACCGAGAAGCAGCACCCCAAGCGGCTCCACGTCTCCAACATCCCCTTCCGGTTCAGGGACCCCGACCTGCGGCAAATGTTCGGGGTGAGTGTGTGGGGGGGGGGGGGGGGCGTTCCTGTCCGACCTCCTGCCTCCTGGTCCAGCCAGTCCCGACCTGAGCCTGAGGGGAGGAGGAAGGAGGGAGGGAGGGAGGGGGCCCTCGGCTTCCCGGGTCCCCTCCGGGCCTAGGCCGCGCCCAGCAGGTAACGAAGCTGCTGCCGCCTCTGGGTCCCGGCCCGTCTCCTCGGAGGGCCCCCTGCTCGCCAGCGGGGCCTGCGCCCTCTGCTGTGTCAGGGGCTGGGGCCTGGCCTCCGGGCTGTGCCTCGGCTCCAGGCTGTGCCTCGGCTCCAGGCATGGGCTACGGGATGGTACCCAGTTCACGGCTCCTCTGGGGCTGTCCAAGGCCGTGCCCTGGGGTCCAGCCGGCCGAGGGGAGCCCATGACCCTGTGGTCCCTTCGCTGGCACTTGCCTGAGCCCCGCTGGGTGCGGGACGTGGAGTCGTCAGAGGAGGAATCTGCCCTTCCCCGCACACCCCTCTCACCCCCCACACCCCACCCCTCTCACCCCCACATCCCCACCCCTGCTCCTGGCCCAGGAGCCCAGCGGCTGCCAAACCCCCTGAGCCTGGGTCCTCAGAATCTGGGGGGCCCGGGCCCCAGGCCACCCTGAGCTCGCCGGCCCTGGGGGCCGTCCCTCACGCAGCAGCCTCCCCTCGGGGGCAGCCCTGGGGTCACCTTGCTGGCCGGCTCCACGACGCCTCAGTGGCCCGGGACACCACCTCCGGGATGTTTCGGGGCGAAGGGGAGCCCATCATTTACACATTGGAGGCCTCCGGACCTCCCGAGCACTGGGGGGGGCCGGTTCACAGCTTGAGGGTCTCACGTGCCAGCGAGCGAGCGGGTTGGGGCTGCCGTCTGCGCCGGGCAGCAAGAGGGCAGGAAGGGGAAGGCAGAGAGTCCGGTGTCCCGGCCACAGGTCCAGTCACCGTGGGCCCCCAGCCCCGCCGAGCCCAGCCCCGCCCTGCCGTGGGGCCCTCTCCCAGCCCTTCCCACAGCCCTTGCCGCCGTGTGAACTAGGGGCCGGCTGGCAGTGCGGCAGGAAAGAGAGGGACGTGGGTGACAGCGGCACTCTCACCCGTCACCAGGCACAGCCCCAGCTTGGGGGCGGGGCCTCGTTCGGCGGGGGGGGGGGGGGGGGACCCCTCCACCAGGAGGCGGGAGGCGAGTCCCGGGCGGAGGGGCGAGGGTGTCCGGGAGCAGGCTGCCCGGCCAGCAGCCCTAACCCTCCGCCCCGTCCCTCCCGCCCCCTCTCTGTCTCTGCAGCAATTCGGGAAAATTTTAGACGTGGAGATCATTTTTAACGAGCGGGGCTCCAAGGTGGGTGCCGCCGAGGCCGCCACCGTTACTGCGTGTGCCATGTGCGTCCCCTTCCTGGAGAGCTGCGCCCGCCCGAGGACCCCTGAGCGACACGGGTGCCTGTATGCCCTCCTCCCCCCTCCCCCTGTCTGTGTCTTGTCCTTGCTGCCGCTGCTGCCGCTTCCTTCTCTCTAAGCTGCCGGACCCCGTCCGCCCTGGGCCGCCCGGGGCAGGGCCCGCCTGGGTCAGCCGGAGGCTGGGGGGTCAGCAGGGGGGCAGAAGGGGGGTCAGCAGGGGGCAGGGGGGTCAGCAGGGGGTGCAGAAGGGGGGTCAGCAGGGCAGGGGGATCAGCAGGGGGCAGGGGGAGGGTGCCCAGCAGAGGTGAGCCCTGCTCCCTGCTGTGGGAAGAGAAGACACTGCTCCCCCCCCCCCCCAGGCTTCTAGGGTGAAAGTGGTTGGCTGCCCCTCAGGTCCAGAAACCCAGCCTCGGCCCCCAGGCGGGCTTAGGGCACAGGCCTGGGCCCTGGCAGCCCTGGGCAGTGTCCCTTGCAGCCTCGGCCTGGCCCCTGGGAGAGTCCAGGCGGTAAGCTCAGGCCGGGCTCAGGCCAAGCCAAAGGCTGCCCTGCCTGGGCCACACCCCTGGGCGCCCCCTGGTGGCACCAGGAAGACCTCCGGGCTGCGGTCTCTCCTCCAACTCAGCGGACTCACCCCCTTCTCTTTCCTCTCTCCCCCCCTCCCGCCCCCTGCCCTGCCCACCCCCACCCCCGGCCTCCTCTTCTTCCTTCTCACCCCGTGTCTCCCCGTGTCTGTGCTCTCTGCCCGCAGGGCTTTGGGTTTGTCACGTTTGAAACTAGCTCAGATGCTGACCGCGCCCGGGAGAAGCTGAATGGCACGATCGTTGAGGGACGGAAAATTGAGGTGTGCAGACAAGTGCTGGGGGGGGGCGGGCAGGGGGCACCCACCCGGCTCTCTGCCGCCCTATGGAGCACCAGGCCCCCCACCACCACCTCCGCTGGAACAGGAAGTTGGGGGGCAGGGCCAACCTAGGCCAGAGCCCAGCTCATCACTGTCCTTGTGGGCCTGGAAGTCAGGCTGCCCCCAGGTCCCCCTCCCAACTCGGGGGGCCAGCCACACCCTGGGAGGACCCCAGAGTCGTGTGTCGGAGGCTTGGCGGCTCCAAGGACCGTGGCCAGGCCAGGCCGCCCTCCCGTTGGGAGGGGCTGCTGGTCCCAGACCCCCTCACAGGGAGCAGCAGCTGCCCCCTCCCCCCAGGCTGCTGCCCGCCCTCACCCCACGGGGTCACCGCAAGTGGCCAGGGCCTCGATGGGGACCCAGCCCAGAGGAGCAGTGGGAGAGGAGGCAGGGTCCCCCGAGAGACAGCAGGGTGAGGGCGGGAGGGCACGGCGGCCAGCACGCAGCCATAGGGAGCGTCGGGGAGGTCTGGGGAGGGTGCCAAGGAAGGAGGCGTGTGGGCACTGACCCTGGCCAGCCCTGGCCCAGCCCTTGGTGGCACCCGGGGCTCGGCTGCTCCCTGCTCCCTTCCCAAGAGACCTTCCTCCTCTTCCTCCTGCCAGTCCCACCCCGCCCCGCCCCTGGGCAGTGACCCGGCCTAGAGGCCTGGGAGTAGGACCCACCCCGTGGCACCCGCCTGCCCTGCCCTCCTGGGCCTTGTCTCCCGTGGGCACATCTGAGAGCTCTGGCCTGGGGGGAGTGGGGGGCAGGTGGCCGCCTTGGTGCCCGCAGCCTCCAGGGTGGAGACTGCCCGGGGGCAGGTCTGTTAGCGGCCCGAGGGCGCCCTGACCAGAGGCCACCAGCCAGCATCTCCCGTGACCTTGGGCGTGGCTTGTGGAACAGCCGTGTGAGGTCAGGGCCAGGGCCAGACACAGGGCCGGGGCCGGGCTGGCCGGGCCGACCGTAGCGGGTGCTGGGGCAGGTGCGCGGGGAAGGCTCCCTGGAGGCGGGGCTGGCACCGCGGCTCCCGCGCCCCCACCTGTTCCCTGGGGCAGGACCTCCTTCCACCCGGCCACCCCCTCCAGGGGCGGGGGGAGCAGAGCAGGACTGGGGTAGCCCATGGCCCCCGGGAGCTCACGTCCCCTCTCCCCCACCCGAGCAGGTCAATAACGCCACGGCCCGAGTCATGACCAACAAGAAGACGGCAAACCCCTACACCAACGGTGAGGCCCGGGCCCCGGGAGGCTGACCTCGCGGACGCCAGGTGCCCTCCGTGTTCCGGCTCGCCCCGTCAGGGGCGGCACCACGCGTGCACGGCCGCCGGAGGCCACGTGGACGGGCTTCACCCACGGGCTCGGCGGCCCTTCCTGGGCTTCATTTCCGGGCGCCGAGGCCGCCGGGCGGGAGGCGTGCGATGGGCCGTGTGGGAAGGGTGGGCAGTGCCGGCCTGGGGAACACTGTGCGGGGTTGGGGCCGCCACAGCGAGCCCTGCTGGCAAGCCCCGCCGAGTCGCCAGCCGAGCACTGGACCCCGCGCCGAGCACCTGGCCCCGCGCCGAGCAGGCGGCCAGTCCTCGGGAACAGGCGGCCGGTGCCGAGTGCTGGCTGCCCGGAGAAGCTGAGGGAGGCTCGCTGTGGCCAGCACGCTCGCCACGTGTGGGCAGGTGCTACCGTTTACACAAGACAAGGGACCACCAGGTGGGTCCCAGCTGCCTCTGACCGGGGCCCTGACAGCAGAGGCTCTGGGAGGTCAGAGTGACCGGTAGAGGCCCCAGGAGGTCAGAGTGACCAGTAGAGGCCCCAGGAGGTCAGAGTAACCAGCGGAGGCTCCAGGAGGTCAGAGTGACCAGCAGGGGCTCCGGGAGGTCAGAGTGACCAGTGGGGGCTCCGGGAGGTCAGAGTGACCGGTGGAGGCCCCGGGAGGTCAGAGTGACCAGATGAGGCCCCAGGAGGTCAGAGTGACCAGCGGGGGCTCCGGGAGGTCAGAGTGACCGGCGGAGGCCCCAGGAGGTCAGAGTGACCAGCGGAGGCCCCAGGAGGTCAGAGTGACCAGCGGGGGCTCCGGGAGGTCAGAGTGACCGGCGGGGGCTCCGGGAGGTCAGAGTGACCGGCGGGGGCTCCGGGAGGTCAGAGTGACCGGCGGGGGCTCCGGGAGGTCAGAGTGACCAGCGGAGGCTCCGGGAGGTCAGAGTGACCGGCGGGGGCTCCGGGAGGTCAGAGTGACCGGCGGAGGCCCCGGGAGGTCAGAATGACCAGCGGGGGCTCTGGGAGGTCAGAGTGACCGGCGGAGGCTCCGGGAGGTCAGAGTGACCGGTGGAGGCCCCAGGAGGTCAGAGTGACCAGGGGAGGCCCCAGGAGGTCAGAGTGACCAGCGGAGGCTCCTGGAGGTCAGAGTGACCAGTGGGGGCTCTGGGAGGTCAGAGTGACCAGCGGGGGCTCCGGGAGGTCAGAGTGACCGGTGGAGGCCCCAGGAGGTCAGAGTGACCAGGGGAGGCCCCAGGAGGTCAGAGTGACCAGCGGAGGCTCCTGGAGGTCAGAGTGACCAGTGGGGGCTCCGGGAGGTCAGAGTGACCAGCGGAGGCTCCGGGAGGTCAGAGTGACCGGCGGGGGCTCCGGGAGGTCAGAGTGACCGGCGGAGGCCCCGGGAGGTCAGAATGACCAGCGGGGGCTCTGGGAGGTCAGAGTGACCGGCGGAGGCTCCGGGAGGTCAGAGTGACCGGTGGAGGCCCCAGGAGGTCAGAGTGACCAGGGGAGGCCCCAGGAGGTCAGAGTGACCAGCGGAGGCTCCTGGAGGTCAGAGTGACCAGTGGGGGCTCTGGGAGGTCAGAGTGACCAGCGGGGGCTCCGGGAGGTCAGAGTGACCGGTGGAGGCCCCAGGAGGTCAGAGTGACCAGGGGAGGCCCCAGGAGGTCAGAGTGACCAGCGGAGGCTCCGGGAGGTCAGAGTGACCGACGGGGGCTCCGGGAGGTCAGAGTGACCGGCGGAGGCCCCGGGAGGTCAGAATGACCAGCGGGGGCTCTGGGAGGTCAGAGTGACCGGTGGAGGCTCCGGGAGGTCAGAGTGACCGGTGGAGGCCCCAGGAGGTCAGAGTGACCAGGGGAGGCCCCAGGAGGTCAGAGTGACCAGCGGAGGCTCCTGGAGGTCAGAGTGACCAGTGGGGGCTCTGGGAGGTCAGAGTGACCAGCGGGGGCTCCGGGAGGTCAGAGTGACCGGTGGAGGCCCCAGGAGGTCAGAGTGACCAGGGGAGGCCCCAGGAGGTCAGAGTGACCGGCGGGGGCTCCAGGAGGTCAGAGTGACCAGCGGGGGCCCCGGGAGGTCAGAGTGACCGGTGGAGGCCCCAGGAGGTCAGAGTGACCGGTGGAGGCTCCAGGTTCCAGCATCGGCAGCTGGAGCGCAGCCCGGCCTCAGAGCGGGCAGAGAGGAGCCGCCGGAGGAGGAGCTGGGGGGCAGCTCGGTCACTGCCTCCGGGACTCTGCTCCGTCCTCGGGCCTGGAGGTTGTCTCCCCAGGAGGCCGAACCTTTCCCCCGCCCCTCACCGGAGGGGCATGGGTGTCCGACCCGGCAGTCGCGTTCAGACATAAATAAAGCCTGCCACGGTGTGATGGGACAGGGACGGCGGCCCACGGGCGGCGTGGACAGTGGCCCGGAGGAGGAGGCACCACCCGGCAGTGAGGCACACCATCGGAGTGCCGGGGCCAGCGCACGCCCTCACCGGAGGCCCCCGTAGTGGCCCGGGGCCAGGGCCAGAGCTGCCGGCCCGGAGCAGCCGGTTTGCGGGGAGGGGAGGCTGGTGAGGGCACTGCCCGGCCGGAGCGGCAGGAACTCGGCCAGTTCTGCCACACACCAGCCCCGTGACGCAGGCCGCTGCGCCGCTCGGCCTCCACTTATGCGTCAGTGAGATGGGCGGGCAGCCGCCGGCCTCGGTGGGTGCCAAACGGCGGCACGCTGCCCCGTGCCGGGAAGGCCAGCTGGCCCTCGGTCCTCGTTGTCTGGACCCAAGGCCCTCCTGCCCAGCACCTCGCCCTGGGACACACACACAGGACACGGGAGGGGCCTCCGCCCGGGGCAGAGGAGCCGGGAGCTCGTCCCGGACACAGGCGCTGGGGCGGGCGGGCGGGGGGAGGGGGTTCGGGCAGAGGCCAAGCACCTTTCTCACCTCGGACCCTCCAGGAAGGCTGCCAGCTGCCCCGGGAGACAGCATCCCAGGAATGGGCTCTGTCACGCCCCCCGAACCCCTCGTCCCCGGGGGGCCTGCAGGCGCTTACACACCGTGCTCCCCCTCCTTCCTAATCCTCCTGCAGGGGCCGCAGACCCCAGGGGGTGGCGCTGGCACCCTTCTGGCAGGAGAGGCCCAGGGCCTGCTGGGAGGGCCACCCTTTAGAAAAAATCTAGACCCAGCCGCGTGGGCGGAGCGATCTGGCCCCCGGGCCTGGGGAGCAGGAGCCCAGCTGGAGGCTGCAGCTTTGGAAGAGGGGCGGGTGGGGATGGGTGTCCCACCTCCTGTGCCCACCCGGATTGCAGAGGGAGGGGCCCCGCCCTTGGAAGGCAGGGTGCAGGGTGCCCTGGGGGCAGGAGAGGGAGATGGTGACCGGAGTCCTTGCTTCTGATCTAGGCTGGAAGCTCAACCCGGTGGTAGGCGCCGTCTATGGGCCTGAGTTCTATGCAGGTAAAAGGCTGGAGCGGCGGGGCGGGGCTGAGGGCGTGGCCAGGCTCAGGGGCGTGGTCATCTTGGGGCGTGGCTATACCTCGGGGCGTGGTCATGCTGGGGGTGTGGTCATGCCTCGGGGCGTGGTTTGTTTGGGTCGGGGGCGGGGCCTGGGGCCGGACGGGGCGTGCCCGCCCCCCCACACCGCCCGTCTCCCCGCAGTGACGGGGTTCCCCTACCCCACCGCGGGCGCGGCCGTGGCCTACCGGGGCGCGCACCTGCGGGGCCGGGGCCGGGCCGTGTACAACGCGTTCCGGGCCGCGCCGCCCCCGCCCCCCATCCCGGCGTACGGAGCGTGAGTACCTGGGAGCCCCCGGGGGGGGGGGCGCCTCCTCATGTATGCGGGGCCCTGGGGACCCCCTGCAGCCTCGCTGTGATGGGCAGGACCCCAGGCCCACCCTGCCCGGGGAGCGAAGGCCACTGGCACGCAGGGGACGCGTGGGCCCCGCGGATGTTCTCTGGCCCCGGGTCCTGGCTGGCCCCGGGTCCAGTGGGGCCCTCTCAGCCCGGCGGCACCTTCTCCCTGGGGTCCAGCCCCCGCCCCATGGGGGGATCGCGGCCCGGAGGGGTTGGGGGGTAAGCCAGGCGGGCAGAGAGGAGCTGACGACAAGGGTGTTACTCTATTGTTATACCAAACAGGGCTCTGGAGCAAACGCTTGTTAAAATGCCCGTCCCATGGGCAGGGCTGGCACCCTGCCCCCTCCCTCCTCAGCAGCCTGCGGAGCCGGCCGGCCCCCCTCCGGCGTTCCCACCACTCTCTTGTCCGTTTGCTTCCAGGGTCGTCTATCAGGATGGCTTTTACGGTGCTGAGATTTATGTAAGTGCGGGGCGGGGGGGGGGTGCACCCCGCTTCTCTCCAGGAGCCTCCGCGGCTTCCCGTTCCTGCCCACTCCTCCACCCACCCACCCCCAACCCGGCTCTCTCCCTCTGTCCCTCCCCTCGGAATCCGGGAGGGCGAGGGCATGCACCCCTGGGACCTCACACAGCCACCTGTGCTCACACAACAGCCCAATGAGCCACCAGCGTGCCCCCACTCCCCCCCACACACACACACACATTGTGTCCCTAACCAAACGGGTCCCTAGGAGCCACAGTGGCAAGGCCTGAGAGAAACAGGAGGCAGCGCTCCGGGGCAGACCCTGGGAGATCCTTCTCCTCCCCTCCCCCCCCCCTTCATGGGGCCGCACCCACTGCTCCTCCGGCTCAGCCCCGGCCACACACTGACCTGGCCCAGCACAGCACCCATTAGTGCCCTCCACCCTCCCCCTCGGCCAGGATGGCACCCAGAGCCAGCCGGGGCTCCCCATGGCCCTCGGGCTCACGGGCCTGGTGGCGGGGGTGCTACAGCCCCGGGCACACCTGTGTGAGTGGAACGCAAGAAGGGATGAGTGAGTGAACACGTGATGTGGGCACACACGCTGCCCCCCAACACACACACACACACACACACACACAGAGCTCCCTCAGGCCCCCAGCTCGGTGCCCCCAGCCCGCACCGGCCCCCAGCCAGGGTGCCGGAGGAAGGCCGTGGCCGCCCCCTAAGCCTGGGACCCTCCCTCCCTGTGCCCCGCAGGGAGGCTATGCCGCCTACAGATACGCCCAGCCGGCCGCCGCTGCCGCAGCCGCCGCCGCAGCCTACAGCGACAGGTACGCCCAGGACAGGTGCCCACAGACCAGGGCCTGGGGGTGGCTCCCCCCGTGGGCACAGGGTCTGCTTGGAGGAGAGCGGGTGGCACCGGTCTGGAGCCCCAAAGCAGCTCCTGCCACCCCGCCCCGTGCTCAGGGGGCAGACAGCCTCCCCCGGCCATCCTGGGTGCTTCCGGCGGCGGTGGCTGTGCCCGCTGCCCCCGGCTGTGCCCGCTGCCCCCGGCTGTGACGGGATTGGGCGGGGGAGGGGCGGGGTCCTGAGAGCAGCGGGGGAGGCGCTGTGTGGTCCGTGGTCAGGTCCGGAGCCCCCTCCACGGCCCAGCCCGCACCCTTCCCCGGGGGCACTCGGCCCGTCAGCCCCAGAGCCCCGGGGGGAGGGCACACGCCGTGCTCTGAGGAGGGCAGCCGTTCTCGTCCACGGGGCGGCGCTGGCCAGGGACCGCCTGGCCCTCCCTCCGGGTGGGGGGCGGCACCCGTCCCCAGGCCACGCCTTCCGCACGGCCTCTCGGCCCGGGTGTGCGGTCAGGTGAAACGTACTGAGTGGGAGGAAGGTCGTGGGGGGCCTCCAAGTCCCTGCCCCACCCCATCCCAGCCCTTCCTGTCTCTGAGCCCCGTCCCCGACCACGCCTCCTTTCGGGGGTCTCTCCTCCCCGCGAGCTGTGAGGCCCCTTTCTGGTCCCAGGCACCTTGTGGGCAGCTCCCCAGGTCAGCACGGGGGGGGGGGGGGCGCCCCTCCTTCCAAACAGGCAGGGGGGACCCCGCGCCCGGCAGGTGCTCAGGACCTGCCCTGGAGGAGGTGGGGGTCTGCTCCCCCTCACCTGCCTCCCTCGCCCCCACCCCTCCCTGCGCTGTCTCCCAGTTACGGCCGAGTCTACACCGCTGCCGACCCCTACCACCACCCCATCGGGCCCACGGCCGCCTACAGCATTGGGACCATGGTAAGGAGGCTGGCGGGCCGCCGGGGCCGGGCGGGGGGCGGGCGGTGGACACGGGCAGGTCCTTGGGGACCTCAGACCACAGGCCGGGGCTTGGGCCTGGAGGCGGGAAGACAAGGCCGGCTTCTGAGCTGGGGGCGGGGACTTGCTCCTCACGCCCTCGTGGAGAGAGGGGGCAGGTGTGCCCTGCCGGCAGCTGCCCGGGGACCGTGTCCGGCCCTGACGCATCCTGGCCGGCCTCCCCTCCCGCCAGGAAACCCACCACCTCCCCGCGGCCGCTCCAGAGGCAGGCAGGGCCCTCGTGTGTGTGTGTGTGTGTGTGTGTGTGTGTGTGTGTGTGTGTCCGCGCCGCCCCCGTCCTGTCTTCCCGCTGAGCCTCTCCTCGCACGGAGGTGGGGACGGGGTCTCTCCTCCACACACACTGTGAATGGGGCGCTCTCCCGGCCTCTGCCAGCTCCGGGGACGGCACACCCCTGAGAGCCCTCGCATCTGTGTGTGTACCTCTGTATGTGTGTCTCTATGTGTGTGTGTCTCTGTGTGTGTGTCTCTATATGTGTGTGTGTCTGTCTCTGTGTGTCTGTATGTGTGTGTCTGTGTGTGTGTGTGTGTGTGTGTGTCTGTGTGTTTTTCTGTCTGTGTGTACACCTGCCGTCAGCACATAGAGCCCGCTCACTGCCCGCAGCCGGCCTCCGAGGACACCTGCCCCTGACCGCCCCTCCCCAGGCCGGGTGACCCCGGCGGGCAGAGCGTCAGGCGTTAGCTAGCGGGTCCAGCATCAAAGATGAAAACGCCTCGGGTGAGGGGAGGCTGGGCCATGGGGCGTGTCTTCACCTCCTCTGGCTTTGGCGAGCCCTCCAGGTTTTGCTGGGTGTTTTGATTTTTAACCAGCCGGGCGAGGGCCGGCAGCTGGGGAGCGGCCCTGGGCGCCCTCCCGGTGGAGGGGGCGGAGCCCTGTGCCGGGCTCTGGGACCGGCCAGCCCTCCCCGCCGCTGCCAGCCAGAGGCCCTCTCAGCGGCCCCATTGACGTTTTTCTCCTTTAAGGTTTTTCTATTCCCCCCAACTTTCCTGCCCCTGCAGTTCTCTCGCCTTTTCTGACAAAACTGGTGGGCGGCGGGAGGTTCCTGTAGAGGCCTCCCCGCCTCCCCCCCCCAGCCCCCCAGGAGCTGAGCGGGGGACAGAGCGAGAATGTCAGAGCTGTCGGCCCGAGGGACCCCAGGAAGCCGAGGCCGGGGAGCCCTGACAGGGCCGCCCGCCCCCCATGTCTGGGGGACTCAGACCCCACAGCAGTCCTGGGGCGCCAGGAGTAGGGGCTGCTCAGACGTCCGGATGAAGGAGAAAGGGCAGTGGAGGGCCAGGCCAGAGCCACAGTCCCCCGACACCCCACACTCTTACCCAGGAGCCGTGGCTCAGATGCCCCCCCCCCGCACCCCCGCACCTCACACACACACCCTCCCAGGGCAGAGCAGCCACCCCCGCCCTCCCCAGGCAGACCGAGAGGGGGACAGAACACAGGGGTTCGCTATTTCTCTTTTTGTTCTTCCTTCTTTTTTTTCTTTTTTGCTTTTCCGCCCCTCCCGGAAGGCGGTACTGATTGGCTGTTTTCCATCTTTGATGTTGCAGGCAGGCCTCTGCCGAGGAGGGCACAGCCGCTTCACCCCCTACTAGCAAGAGGCCCACCCCTAGCCGCAGGCACAGGCTCTAGCCCACACCACACCCAGCACCCGGGCCAGGCCCGCCTCAGGAGGACCGTGCGCCCACGGTGGCGTGTGTGTGGCCCCGTCCCCGTGTGTCTGAGCCCTGGGTGCCAGTTTGGCTTTGTTGACGTTGTGTTCCCCACCCCCAGGCCGGTTCAGGTACGGTACCCACGGAGGGGCGGGGCCGAGCTGGCCGAGGACCGGCCGAGCTGGCGCCGGGGCGAGCCTGGCAGAGCCCCCGACGACGCTGGGGCCACAGCCCTTGTCCCCTCCCGCCAGGGTGCGGACGGGACAGAGCCCCCCGAGCCACCAGCTGAGACTCAGGGCTGATCCTGTTTTGTGGGCAGTGCCCGCTGCCGGCAGGGCCACACCAGCCTCAGAGGCGCCTCGGCCTCTGGCGTCCGAAACCAAAGCGAAGGGAGAATTTCCCCACCTGCAGCCCCTGCGGCGCCGCCTCCGCTGCCCTCCCGGTCGGGGTGGTGGGTGTTTTCCTGGAGCTACGGCTCCTCCTCCCCGGCCCCTGGCTCAGAAACGCCTGTGTGTTTCTCGGGGTCTGTTTCCGAGGGGGAGGCCGGAGCGGGTCGGGTCGGGAGAGCGGGTGGGAGCGGGTGACGCCCACTGGGCACGGCGCTCCGTGTTGGCGGGGCATCTAGGCGGGCGCCAGGCTCAGCTCCGCCCTGGGAATTCACGCCTGCCCTGGGCCCGGCCCCCGTAACAGGTGCTGGCCGCGGCTGCCACCGGGGAGCCTCCAGAGTCCACCGCCCAGGCCCGGCCCTGGCCACGCGCCTTCCTTCCAGGAGCAGGCGGCGGGGGCCGGGGCCTGGTGTGCTGCCAGAGCTGCCGGGCCGGCTCCTGGGGCTGGGGGTCCCCCTGAGAGGGTCCCCGGCAGCCGGGCCCAGCTCCCTGCGGTGGGTGGGCAAATCAGCCCAGAAAACCGCCTTCTCAGCTGCCTCATGCCACGCTACCCACGTGGCCACACCCCTTACCCCCTTCCTCCCGCCAGAGCCAGCCAGGCCCCTGACCACCTCAGCAGAGCCCGCTGCCACCGGTCCCCGGGCCCCTCCATTCCTGCCACCTCCCGCCCTGGGGACAGCCGTCCCCTAACCTCCAGCTCCAGAGAGGATGGGTCCTGAAAGCTGGGTGGGGGGCGGGCAGGGGGCTCCCCCACGGGTCTCCCCGAAGCCTTCCTCCAGCGCCGGAGCGGCTTCTGGAAACTGCCTGTCCCTCCCTCTCTGTTTCTGTTGTAGTGAAACTTCCTTCTCAGACCACGAAGGGCAAACGCAAAAACAAACAAACAAAAAAATCACAAAACAAAAAACACAACAAAAAAAAGATGTTAAGATCCAAGCAGCCACCAATCCAACCAAACGAGACACACCCGCCACGCCCAGGTCCCGCGTGCGAGGAGCCGTCGGCGGAGGCGGCCGCGCCCTCCAGGAGCCAGCGAGCAGGGCCCCGGCTTCCATCCAGTCTTCCTTCCCCGCCGCTCCGCTCCGCAGCGTGGGCCGGCAGCGGGCCCGGCGCCCGGGGAGGAGCCCGCGGACGTGAGCGCTGCTGCCCACTGTGCCGCGGAGGGGAGCGCGCAGCTGTCCATCCCGGCTCGGGCCCGGCCATGCCCGGCCCTCCCCGCGCCGTGCCGCCTGCCCCGGTCCTGCAGACCTGGGGGAGGCGCCTCTGGGGCTGTCCCACAGCAGCCCTGGGGTCCGACCCCGCACCAAGGGCTGACGCCGTCGTTCCAGAACCAGGGGGCGCCCGGGCCCCCCGCCCTCCATGTGAGGGGCTCCCGGGCAGCCAGCCAGGACAGACTCCTGCACCCGAGAAGGCGGGACCAGGGGCCCGGAGGCCAAGGACGTGCTGGGACTGCTGGTTCTGGTGTCCCCTCTGGAGGGCTCTGGGCCTGGTCCGGGAGGGCCGGCCGGCCTCGGGGCCGCAGAGGCCAGGCCTGCCCTGCGAGGGGCCGAGGACGGGCTGGCGCCGGGCTCGGTGCTAAGGGGCTGGACGGCCAGGCCAGAGCAGGGCTGGGGCTGAGGGGGGGCGGGAGGAAGACCTTGGGGGGACGGGGCGCCGACGGCAGGTCACGGGATAAAGCCCCAGGTCAGGCAGAGAGCTGGAGCCGGGGCAGCAGCAAAAAAAATAGCAAAAAACACCCCTCCAGGCTCCTGACCGGCTCCCCCTCCCACGAGCAGGAGGGGAAGGCCCACACCTCACTTTGTATCTGCATCCGCTCCCGAAGCGCCTCCTTTTCTACTCCGTGTACAGAGCCCCGAACCCCCCAATCGGGCCCTTTCCTCCCAGCCGCTGCGCCCCCGCCCGCCCGCCCCAGGCCTCAGCCAGGCCGGCTTCCTTTCTTACCACTCTGTATGCTTCCCAGGTGTGACCATTCAGACCCACAGTATTATTATTATTAAGGTTATTAATAAAGATGTCTTTCTTCAAACCAGGACAGCGCTCTGATTGGGCAGCCGCTGACACCGGGGGAGGGCAGCGGAGAGACAGCCTGGCTGCGCTGCGCCCGGCGGCCAGAAGGGGGTGGGCGAGAGTCCAGCGCCCAGTTCTCTCCTACAGGTTGACCCGTCCCACCATCCCTGGCCAGGCTGCGGGCGGACTCACGGGTTCCCACAGCCCTGCCTGGCCTCAGAGCTGGGCACAGGAGGGCAGGGGGGCTGCTGGGGCAAGGAGTGGGGGGCGGGGCTGTTGTCCGTGGTGCTGGGCAGGAGGTCACTGAGACCCGCCCACAGCCCCGGCTCAGCTGGTGTGACGCGGAGCTGCGGCCCCAGGAGCTGCTGGGAGGTAAGCCCTCCGCTCCAGCCAATGGGTCCCAGTCCTAGAGGCCGGGCGTGAAGGGGCGGGGCTGCCACCCGCTGGCCACGGAAGAGGAGGGATGACCAGGAGGGGAGCAGATCCCGGACGGTGAGCTTATAAGCCCTGGGCGTGGGGGCAGGGGCTGGGGCAGGAGCTGAGGTGAGGGTGGGGGCAGGGGCTGGGGCAGGGGCAGGGGCAGGGGCTGGGGCAGGAGCAGAGGCCGGGGCCGGGGCGGGCAGGGCAGGCCGACTCCACGCCACGGAGCCCGAGCCTTCTCACAGGTGAGCTCTTCACTTCCTCCAGGTGGTAACTTATTTCGGAGCCGTTACACCAGGGGGGCAGGGGTGCAGGCTTTGCTGTGTATGAGCCCCGGCGGGGGTGGGACGGGGCCGCGCTCCTGGGGAGCAGGGCTGGAGGCCTCCCGCCGCCACGAGTGGCAGAGCCCCATGTCTGCTTGCCCACCAGACGGTGAGGAAGTAATTGCCGCTATCGTCCCCTCCTCTGCATCAAGCATTCGGGGGTGCTGGCACTTTAAGAAAAGGGCTTCTCGAAATAAGTCCCAGCTGTGTGGGCCCCCACCCCCACCCCCGGCCCTCCCCCGCCCGGGCCGCTGGCCACACGTGTGGGGCATAGATGCTCCCAATCAGGGAGGACGGGAACCGAGGCACCCGTGTCCTGCGGTGGAAGGGTGTGGGCACCTGGGACAGCGGGCGGGGGTGGAGGCCGTCCCCCAGCCCAGAGGCTGCCAGGGACCCCTGCACCCCGCACCCCCTCCCGGTGCGGTTGGGCCTGAGCAGAGGCAGTGGCTGCACTGCCACCTGGTGGCCTCCCCCCTCCCTACAGTGAGAAGCCCCTGGGCTGACACCATCCCCACCCCTCCGCCCCCAGCCTGGGCACAAGGCAGCGGGGAGGGGACCCCGGCGTCCTCGCCTTAGAGTCACTCTCGTAGCAGAGATCGAGGGCAACAGGGATGGGGAAGTCACCCCATGGCCCAGGACAGTGGTGGGCAAACTCGTTAGTCAACAGAGCGAAATACCAACAGGACAACCACTGTGTCTTTTGAGAGCCACATTGTTAGAACTCAAACTATATGGGCAGGTATGCGGTTGCTAACTTAATTAGGGCACTCCTGGGCTGGCCTCTGCAAAACACTCAAAAGCTGCATGTGGCTCGTGAGCTGTGGATTGCCGACCACGGGCCACGGGCCTAGGAGGCCTACGGTGAGGGACCCCAAGAATGAGAGGCAGGGCTCCCTGAGGCCGTGGAGCTCCACAGCAGTCCAGCCCTCAGCAGGGAGCTCGTGGCTGGAGAAGCCCCTCCCCCTCCCCCTCTCCTCCCCTGGGAGGGAGCAGGGAGGTGCCGGGCGGGAAGGAAGCCACAGGAAGGAGCCTCAGTGCAGAGGCTGCCCGCACCCCGCCCCGGGGAGGCGGGGCTGTGAAGGGACGGCGGGGGCGGGGTGGGGGGCTGGGCTGCACACCTGGGCCTCCTGCTCCCAAGCCGGGGGCCACGCCCACCAGCAGAGGCAGAGCCGGTGCAGACTGCCCGTGCCAGCGTCCCCCATGCCCGCCGCTGAAGAGACGTGGCGGGCACAGGCCAGCGCGGTGCTCGGGGCCCCGGGGGGAGTGGCCCTGGGCTCCCGCCGCTAGGGAAGGGGCTGTCCCGGCACCGTCCCGGGGAGCGCCCTGCACCCACCCCTCACTGAACCCACGGGCCTCTGCCGGCGTCTGCACCCTCGGAAATGTCCCCGGGGCCACAATGAAGCTCGGAATCAGGCGGCCATGCTTAGCACCAGCTGGCTAGGAACCGTTCTTTATGGAACTTTCCGGACTCAGCGTTCCCCAATCCTCCCACTTTCCCCCCGGAGCTGTGCACTGCAGGGGGGGGGGGGGCTGACAAAGCCGGGGGTCCGGGCACCTCGGGGGATCAGCACCCAGCACACGGACTCCTCGGTGTTCCCCGTCACGAGGCCCCACCAGGGAAGCCACGGGCCCCAGGGCCTCGCCGCTGTCTGCACTGTCCACACCCCGCGTGCAAGGCGCCCGGCTCCGTGTCCGCTCAGGGGCCGGGCACGGAGTACAGCAGGGCGGCCCGGCCCCACTCGGCCTGCGGCACCAGGAAGCCCTCCCTGGGTGCCGGCTCCACCAGGAACTCCACGCGGCCGTCCTGGCCGGGCCGGGCCTCAGCCACGGCCAGGTCCACCACGCGGTACTGGTTGGCGAAGGCCAGGCCCAGGAGGGCGGGCTTCTCCGGCCCCGGGGGCCCCGGCCCCGGGCGACAGTGGATCCGGAAGCGGCGGGCGTGGGGCAGGGGGTAGGACCAGTGCAGGGTGCAGCTGAGCAGAAGCCCCGCGCCTTCCGGGGCGCCCTCGCCTTCCGGGGCCGCCCGCCGCCAGCTGACCCTGGACACGGCCACGGCCTGCACCTGGGGCAGCGGGCTCAGCAGGCTGTCGGCGTCCACCACCTGGCGGGGGAGAGGACACAGCAGGCTGGGAGCCCCGGGGCTCAGGGTGCCGCCCCCCCACCCCCTGCATCCCCACCCGCCTCCCGAGCCCGAGGACAGAGGACGGGGGGGGGGGGGGGGGGGGCCGCTCTGCCTGCGGAGCCCCCGATGAGGATGATGCGGGGCGCCCCGACCCTGACCTGGATCTCTCCGAGGCGGCAGGCGAAGTCCTCGCCCTCCCGGCCGCCCGGGTCCCGGGAGAAGCTGACGAAGAGGTCCTGCAGGAGGCAGCCGCGCAGGCTCAGCTCGTAGCAGCTGGAGGCGACGGGACGCGGGTTACGGGCAGTCACGGCCGCCGCGGCTCAGACGCCCCGATGCCATCAGAGGCCGAGCACGGGAGGGGGGGGGGAGGCAGACCCATCCCTTGCCTACACCAGACCCCACCGTGGCCTTCTGCTCCCGCAGAGGCTCTGCAGCCCCCGTCCCTCCAGCTCTGGGGTCCCTCAACAGGGGCCCTCTCGCACCTCCAGCCCTGCGGGCGCGGGGCCCTCCCGTGTGGGGACTGGACGGGAAGGAGAGGGACTCACCGCTGGACCCAGCCCCCGCCGAGCTGCCGGCCACAGCGGGCCGCCCACCTGGCCAGCTTGGTGGGGGGCACCCGGAGGGGCCGGGGCCTGTGCCGGTCGCTGGTTTCTGCTGGAAAGGACACGGGGCTTGAGGAAGAGGCGTCCCTGAGCGGGACCCGGGGCTGGCCAGACCCCGTGGCGCCCGACAGGCTGAGGCCGCAGCCGGAGAGCAGGGCGGAGAGGAGCAAGTACGCAGTGGGTGCTCAGGCCCCTCCTCGGCCTCCTGTCCCCCCCTGACCCTGGCTGTCCTCCCTCTCAAGGCCACGGCCAGCAGGAGGCTGAGAGCCGACCTCCTGCCCTGAGCTGGGCCACGGGGGCGCCGTCTCCCCCAGAGGCAGGTGCCGGGCACCGCCCACACCGGCTCCCTGCGCCCCAGCCTCCTCCCCACAGCGTCCGGAGAAGGGAGAGGCCCGGGAGACAGGCAGGAGCCCGGGGTCCTCACCGTTCAGCGCCGAGATGCCCCCGACGTGGCAGCTGCCCGCGTCCCCGGTGGTGAGCTCCAGAGCCACCCTGACCTTCGCCGTGCCCTCCAGCTTATACACCAGGGACAGGAAGAGCTTGGGAGGCACGGGGACCTGCAGGGAGAACAGCCTGGACAAGGAAGTCCAGCCATGAGAGGCCAGCCGAGCGCCAGGCGGCCAGGGGGGCCCTCCCCCTCCGGGGACAGGGCACTGGGCGGCCAGGCTGCCACGCCCCGGTCCTGCCACGCCCCAGGCCAGATTCCCACCCCGTGACCGAGAAATCTCTGTTCTGAGGTTCTCCCTCCACAGGACAAGAGAGCAGGCGTGGCCAGGGCTGGGGGCGTGGTCCTAGCTGGAGGGCGTGGCCCGGGCTGGGGGGGGGGCACGGGGACACTTCCTGTCTTGCAAGCTGAGGGGTGTGGAGAGGTCTCACCCAGGGCTCAGGGCCCACCCTGTGGGCGCTCAGAACGGGGTCAGGTGGTCGCGAGTGTGGGACGTGCTTTTTGCTGCCATTAACCTGGGCACCGCCCTCTGTCCTCCCCGGTGCCGCCCCCGGCACCACCGCCGGCACCTACTTCACAGCCACGTGCCCCTCCTCGGGCGGGATGGTGCCCCGGACGAGCAGGGAGCTGCCCCCGTTCCAGGCGTCGGCCAGGCAGCTGTGCGCCTTCACCCAGCCCCGCCCGGGCCCCTCGGGCCGGTGCTCCCCAAACAGCGGCTGCGGCTCCTGGGCGCCCGGGTGGTACCAGGGCCCCACCGCCTCCTCCTGGGGAGGGAGCAGGGCTGGAGGCGGCTGCGGGCACGCAGCAGGGTGTGCAGGGAGCGCCATCGGCCCCTCACAAGCCCCAGGCCTCCCTCCCTCTCCCAGGCCCCACGCCCAGCCGCCCCCCGCGTGGGGACACGCACCTGGCCGTAGCAGACCCTGCGGGTGCCCATGCCCAGGCAGAAGGAGGTGACGAAGGGCAGGGAGCAGATGCTGTGGGTGGGCAGGTAGCGCGTCAGCAAACTCCAGAACCTGGGAGAAAGGCGGGGCGGCTGTGGTCGGAGTGGAGGGCGCCCGACGCCCCGAGCTCTCACTGACGGGGTGCTCTCACTGACGGGGTGCTCCCACCCCCCCCCGCCCCCTCGGAGAGCCTGCAGCCCCCGCCCACGGACCACACCGTGTGGGGGGGCGCACGTGGGATGCAGCCAAGGCGGCTGCCGCTTGTCCTGCCTTCACCAGCGCCCGAGGGCCGGGCCTGAGCTGCCCTGAGCCCCCGCTGCCGCCCTCAGCCCCGGGCCGGGCGGACTCACTTGTCCTGATTCTGGAAGAACTCCGTCTTCTCCAAACACTCGTACACCCAGCCGGGCGCGAACAGGGCCGCCGAGAGCCCGTGCTTCCGGATCAGCTCCAGCGACTGCGGAGACAGCGGTCAGGGGGCGCTGGGCACAGCAGGACACCCCGGCGAGCGCACAGGCGGCCTGGCACAGAGGCCGGCTCCCCCCCCCCCCCGCCCCCTGGCTTCCCAGGTGGATCCCTGCGGTCCACAGACCAGAGGTGGGTGCCCCGGCGGGAACAGTGCTGGGCAGGGGTGCAGGGGGCTCCTTTTAGGCGGCAGCAGGCACAGCAGCCCGGGGCCCTGGCCGTTTCTCCTCTCGCTGCCAGAGCCTCGGCAGGTGTTACTGCGGCTCCCACACTGCAGGGGGCGTCTCCGTCCTCGGCCCTGCCCCAAGCTGCCCCGAGCTGGTGATGCCAGCTCAGCGAATGGTCCAACGGAGGCAGAGGGGACCCCGGCAGCTAGGACGCTGGGCCCAGCGTGGCCCCGGCAGGTCACCGGTGTGTCCTGGGGCCTCAGTCTCCCACTCTGGGAGGCACAGCCGCCGGGATGGATGGCCCTCGGCCAGCGTGGCCTCCCGGGGGGCCCCCTGCCCCGACCCCAGCCTCCAAGGCCCCCACCCACCTTGTAGGTGTCGAACCGGCCGCCCACGACGTTCCCCCGGGCGAACACGTCCACGCCCACGTACACGTCGGCCAGCCGCTCCCCGGCCACGCCCCGCATGCGCTCCAGGTGCGCCTCCCCCCAGTTGTAGTTGGTGAAGATGCCATCACAGGAGTCGAAGAACACCCTGGAGGCGGGGCGCCGAGGTGAGGGCCGCGGGCTCCCCTGCCCCCGCCCGCCCAGACCCGCACCCACTCACGGCCACAGGCCGAGGGCTGCCTCCAGACCCCGAGCAGGGGCCCGCCCAGCACCATGGCCTAGACCAGGGGTGGGCAAACTTTTTGACTGGAGGGCCACCGTGGGTTCTTAAACCGGACCGGAGGGCCGGAACAAAAGCAACCTGACCATGCTGGCACTCTCCTCTTGGGCTGCTGGTGAAGGAGCAGAGGGGAGAGCAAGAGAACCCTCCGCTCTTTCGGCTCCATGGGCCGGATAGACCGAGGGCCGTAGTTTGCCCACAGCTGGCCTAAACCCACAGCACAGGCGGCCAGGCAGCTCTCCCAGCTGAGGCCAGGTGCGGGAAGGCTCTGCAGCCATGTGTGTGTGTGTGTGTGTGTGTGTGTGTGTGTCTCATGTGTGTCGTGTGCAGCCGTGTGCAGCCGTGTGCGCCCTGCCGCCGTCCGGGGGGCTCACCGGTTCTGCTCGTTGAGCTCGTCCTGCCACTTGAGCTGCCCGCTGCTCACCACGCTGTCGTACCAGAGCACCAGGCCCCCCGGGACCTGCTGGTGGAGCTGGGTGGTCAGGTAGTGCAGGAAGGGGGGGGTGTTCCCCACAGCGGCCGGCTGCAGAGGCGAAGACACGACCCTGGTGAGGCCCAGAGGCGTTCGGCACGAGTGCCCGGCAGGACAGACGGGACCCCGAGCCCCACCCCACACAGCCAGGGCCCCAAAGCCCTCAGCCCACAGCCCCGAGGGGGGACCCCCAGACCTCCGCGATCCTCTCTGACGCAGGAAGGACACGGACACGGCCAGGGACGATAGACGCCGAGAGAAAGGAGGGTATCGGAGAGGAAGCCACACACAGCCAAGCCACGCAGAGATGGAGGAGGGGGAGAGGGAAGAGGAGGAGGGGGTGTGCCCTGGAAGGAGCCGGAGAAGCAAAGCTCGGCTTCTCAGGATTTGTGGACAGGAGCTGGCTCGCACTGGGGAGTGAGAAGTGGCCCCAGGCGCTGTCTCGGGGAGCTGGCCGGCGTGGGCACGGGGAGGGAGCATGCGGTGGAGGGAGGGACACCCCGCGGCAGCGAGGCCGGCCTGCGGCCAGAGCAGGGCCGCGCTCACACTCAGGGAGTTCTCGATGTTGACCAGCCAGCCGTCGAAGCGCAGGAACTGGGCCAGCAGCACCAGCTGGTCGGCCACCGCCCGGTAGGAGCGGTCACCCCCGGCCAGGAAGGCCTCACACAGCTGCCCGCCCTCCTTCCACTCGGTGATGAAGGTGCCTGGGACGGGAGGAGGCGGTCAGCAGGACTCAGCAGCATGGCCGCCCTTAGCCCGTGGCCTGCTGCTGCTGTGGGGCTACTGACTGTCTCAGCCGCAGCCATCAGCGAGCCAGCGGCCCCAAAACTAAAGACATTGGTCTGCTCCCAGCACTCCCAGAGTCCCCCCCATCCCACCAATCAGGGCAGCCCGCAGGCAGGCACGGCGCCCTCCCCGGCACAGCGCCCTCCCCCACCTTGCGCACCCTCCCCTCTGGCTGGCGCAGCCTCGGCTCTCACCCAGCACCCGGACCCCGTGCCGGTGCGCGGCATTGGTCCAGCCCACCGGGGGCACGGTGACCAGGTGGTGGCTGAAGTACACGAAGATGTCGATGTACTGCCAGTGGTAGAAGGTGTAGGGGCTCTGGGCCGCGGAGCCCTGGACGAACCTGGGGGTCAGAGCACGTCAGGCCGGGAACGCGGGAGCGGACGCGGGAGCCTCCAGGTCAGAGCCGCCCGAGGGGCCCTCTCCTGGGCCGGCTCCTCCAACAACGGGCACCCGCCGCGAGACCGCCCCGCGGGCAAGCTTTCCCGACAGCGCACGTCACCCTACATGCGCTCCGTGGACCCTAACGCCTCGGGAGGACCGTGGTGGGGTGCAGCCCAGGCCTGTCACGGAGGGAAATGCCCCCATGAGGCTGTGCGGACAGAGGCAGGAGGATCCGGGCCAAAGCTCCCGGTGTCGGCGCCCTGCAGTCGGAGGACCCAGCACCTCCCGGACCGTGTCCCGCAGGGGAGACACCGACTCCGTCAGCCACTTCTGCCCGCGCCCCCCTCCCCGCCCCCACGGCCAGCTCTCCCATAAGCCTCCCCTTCCCCCGCACCCCCTCCCCGCCCCCACGGCCAGCTCTCCCACAAGCCTCTCCTTCCCCCAGGCCCCCCTCCCCGCCCCCCACGGCCGGCCTGCTCTCCCACAAGCCTACACACACACACACACACACACACACACACACACACACACAGATAACTCAGCCTGCAGGGCTGGGGCCAGGCCGGGGGGCAGGGCTGTCAGAGCCCAGGCAGGAAAGAGCCCTCGGGGGAAGAGCCGGGTCTCTGGAGGGCCAGCCTCCAAGGAGGGTGTCTGCGGCTGTGCCCGGCCCAGGTGCAGGCAGAATGGGAGGGCTCAGAGCCCACAGAGCCTGGCCACCCCCGACCCACCTCCTCGTCTTCCACGCACACCACCGAGGCCTGGGCGCTCTCCGCCTGGCTCGGGCCTCCCCCCTGGCCTCCTCCCGCCCGGCGGCTCCTCCCCGCTCCCCGTCCGCGCGGTGACCGGCCAGGCCCGCACCTGTCCTCCAGGTACCCGCCCATCATGTCGTGGCACAGCAGGGTGCGCGGCCGCCGGCTGCTCAGGGGGGGCTGCCGGGGCTGGGCGGGCTCCAGCGCCACGTGGAAGGCGTCCTCGGCGCCGGGCGTCCAGGCCAAGAGCTCCTCCAGGGAGGACAGGTAGAAGCTGATGGGCCGGGCGGAGACCGGGTCATAGTACCTGACTGGGCAGCAGAGGGAGCAGCGGGGGCTGAGCCGAGGCCCGGTGAGCTCAGGGGCTGACTCCGGGAGCGAGCGCCGCGGGCGTCTTACCTGGCAGAGGGTCGGGGGCGAACCGGACCACGTCCCGGAAGACGGCCTCCTCCCGGGCCTCCTCGGTGCTAAGCAAAGAGGGGCTTTCTAAGTTTTTTCTGAGCGAAAGGAGGGAAGAAAAGGAGCGCCCAGAGGCGCGTGGACCAGGCCCCACGGAGCTGGTGGAGGGAGACGCACACAAACCACAGAGCGGGCCTCGGCTGAGTCCAGCCACCGCATCAGCCCCTGGACGGGCACCCCCTCCCCTCCCAAACCCCCACCCCTCCCGCCGTGCTGAGCGCCTCACCCTCCACCTCTCCGGGTTTGCCACAGCCCAGGGGCAGGAACCGGGGCGTGTAAGGGCCTCAGAGAGCAGGGGCCGAGCTTTCTCTACCATCCACGTTTCCCTAAGTGTGTTCCGTGGACCCCCCCCCCCCGGGGAGGACGGCTGTGGGGTGGAACCCAGGGTCCTCCCGGAGGCTGCTCTGGGGGAAAAGAACCCCTTTGCGACACGAAGTCAGAAAACCCCGGTAAACACACCGCTTTCGTTTGTTAAAGTTTTTATTCTCCCCAGAGCAGCAGCGAGAAGCCGCTGCCGCTGCCCTTCGCCGGCCTGGACTTCATGAGGCCGCCCTCCCCCCGGACCGCCCTCCGCCCACGCCCCGCTCGGCCAGCCCGCTTCCGGCCCCGCAGCTCCGGTCACACGCGGGACCGGCCCCGCGCCGCTGCGGGCGAGGCGTCAGGACCCGCGGGCGGGAGGCGTGGGGCCCGGGACCGCCGTCCTGAGCCCGAACCTGCCTGCCCACCGCCGGCCCGGCCTCCGCACCTCCTCGGCGGCCGCCGCTCGCGCCGCTCCTCCGCGATCGCCGGGGCCGGCGAGTGAGGTTCCCGCGGCAGCCGGGGCGCCTCCATGACTCCGCGCCGGCCGCCGCCCACAGCCCGCCGCCGGCCAATCGCACGCCCGGGCCCGCCCGGCGGCCAATGGGAACCGCGCGACGCGGCGGTGCCGCTCCAACCGGGCTCCGGGGCCCCGGGCCAGCGCTCCGGTCCGGGCCGGCGCGGGACGCGGCCTTATACCGAGGCGAGCCGGGGGCGGGGCTTGAGGGGCGGGGCGGGGCCTGCGCCTGAGGGGCGGGGCCAGTGCAGCCTGGGCTTTACAGTCGACGGTGCTTGAGGGGGCGGGGCCTGTGTGAGGGGCGGGGCATGCGCAGCCTGGGCTTACAGTCGTCGGTGCCTGGGGGCGGGGACTGGGGCGTGGTGTTGCTGTAGGGGCGGGGCCAGTGCAGCCTGGGCTTACAGTCGGCGAGGCCTAAGGGAGCGGGCCTGTGCCTGAGGGGGCGGGGCCTGTGCAGCCTGGGCTTACAGTCAGCGGTGCCTGAGGGGGCGGGGCCTGTGTGAGGGGCGGGGCATGCGCAGCCTGGGCTTACAGTTGTCGGTGCCTGGGGGCGGGGCCTGAGGGCGTGGTGTTGCTGTAGGGGCGGGGCCAGTGCAGCCTGGGCTTACAGTCGGCGGGGCCTGAGGGGGCGGGGCCTGGGCCTGAGGGGCGGGGCCGGGCCTGAGGGGCGGGGCCTGGGCCTGAGGGGCGGGGCCGGCCGGAGGGGCTGTGGCCCGGCGCGGAGGGCGGCAGGGCCCCCCCCACCCTGTCTGAGCCGCTGAATTTCCTTTGGGCGGGTTTCCTGCCTCACGGCCTCCTTCTTCAGAGGAGCGTCCTTCCGGAGGTCACGCCGTCAGCCAGCCGTAGAGGTGAGATCTGAACTCAGTCCTAATCCCTGTTCCCAGTTTTCAAAACGGCCGGAACCATGCTTCTCATGGAGGTTTGCGTCCATCCGGACAAGCGCCCAAGGCTTTATTCTCCTCGTTGGCACCGGTTCCGAAGGCCGCCGTGGCCGAGCCCTGGGTGGAGGTCAGGAACGCGGACATGCTGGGTGACCCGAGGCAGAATCCGTCCTTCCACGGGCCTGGGGGAGGGGGGAGCGAGCTCGCACACGAGAAAAGATTGAGGAAGTGAGCGCGGATGTGGCGTCCGTGAGACACAGCTGTCCCCTGTGCTGGGAGGGCCCGCCGCCCGCCCGCCCGGGGGCACCCAGAGCTGGCATCTCGGGGCCAGCGCAGCCGGACGCCGCCGGGCCCCACGGAGCCACGCTCCGGCCGACCCTCCTCGCCCGGCCCAGCGCCCTCTGACAGGCCAGCGTCTCCCTGAGGGAGACCCGCCTCCATCCTGACCGAGCCCATTGCCTGTTTGCATCTAAGAAACACCGTGAGATACCAGGGTCTCGACCCCTCAGGACACACCAATGGCGCGGGGCGGAAGCCACCAGCTCCCTCGCTGTTATCTGCTATCCAGTTAACTGTCCACGGCTAAGGATCCCACCCCACCGGTTAAGAGACGTGTGTGTCCATAATGGATCCCACACGACCCTCGGACGGCTCCTCCTTCGAGGGTAATGTTCAAAACACGGCGAAAAGCTGCCCCCCCCCCCCAGCCCTGTCCTCACACGTTGAGGTCCTGCTTCCCGGCATCTGCGACAGTTTAACTCAAATAAACTCACAGAAATTCTTCACGGGTTGGAATGCTTTTTGCATGAACACGGTACGTGAACCAGGGCGTGGGGCCATGTGACCATGGGGCGGGGTCACGTGAACAAGAGGGGAGTGGGTCACGTATGTAAGGCCGGGGAAGGACCCCCTTCCCCTTCTTAACTGACTTTTCCAGTAAGCCCTGGTTAGCTGACCTTTCCAGCAGACTCTGGTGTGGTCACCGTAGAGGTATTTTATCTGTTCCTGAAATCAGCCTGAGGGATCAGCCTGCTAAGACAGACCATCCAGCCTCCCTAACCGCAGGGCCATAGCTATATTATCTGTTTCTGGGAGGACTATAGCTGTATTTTATCTGCTTCTGGAATCGGCCTGCAAAAACAGACCATCCGGCCTCCTCGGGAAATGAGTCAACTGTCAACTATTATGAGCCAAATATTAACTGTTAACATAGTTCCCTGATTTACAGACCACCTGCGTGTGGTTTTAGCCTTTATAAACTCATGTCCTGTAATTACTCGGCGCTCCCAGTCAGCCAGCACTGTTGCTGTCTGCCTGAGAAGCCCCTGTGCTGCGCTTGTACTAATAAAACCTCCTGCTTTTTGCATCAAGTTTCGGTCTCGGCGTTTGACTTGGGGTCGTCGCCCCCTCCGTCGGACTCACCGGGGGTCTTGGGACCTTACACGTGAACTTGGAGAAGGGTCATGTGGGGACAGAGGACAAGCTGGAAGGGGCCAGGAGCCTCCAGAAGCTGAAGAGGCAGGAAGGACCCTCCCGGACCCCCTCCCCCCCGGGAGCCCAGCCCGACACCCTGATGCCAGGCCCTGGCCCAGCGCGGAGCCCCTGTTCCGGTCGGGGGGCCAGTCTGCAGTGGTCGGAGCAGCAGCCCCGGGAACGGACCTCTGTGCCCCTCCTTTGGGGGCTCTGAGCGGGTCCTGGGAGCGGCTGAGCCCGGCAGGGGACCCCTATCCCTCTCCCCGCGGGGCGCACAGGGAGCTCCATCCCTGTGCCCCGGCCTCGGCCCTGCCTCCCGCTCCCCCGGTCGTGTGGCCCGGTCGTGTGGCCGCGCAGTGGGCGCAGCAGGCGGGCTGCTGGGAGGGGGGGAGCGCAGGCCGCGCGGCTCAGGTCTCCCCAAATGAACTTGGCCCAGGAGGGGCCTGGCGCAGAGAGCTGGAGCCCTGGGCCCCTCGGGGTGTGAGCCTGCGCCTCTGGCCAGCTGGCTGGCTTTCCCCTTCCCTCGGCCCCACTCCAGGGCGCTGCGGGAGCTGGGAGAGGAGGAAGCAGGAGCTGTGGTGGGGAGGGGGAAGGAGGGGGCCCAGGAGCTTGGGGGGGGGGGGACAGGAGCTGCCTGTCCTCAGAGCTCCACTGGGAGGACCCAAACAGGAGCAGGAGGAGGTGGGAGAGGCCCAGACAGACAGACAGAGGGTCAGAGGGGACCGGGGACCACAGGGGAGGAAGGGGAGAGGTTTTAAGACTTGCGGCCTGGATGGGAGAAAAGGGAGGGGGTGGTCTGGCAGGAATGGCTTCAAGGAGTGGCCAGTGTGGGTGTGAGAGGGCACGTGTGGGCGAGTGTGAGCGTGTGCACACATGTCAGAGGCGGGGGCAGGGCCCAGAGGGACCCAGCTGGCCCGCGTCCACCGCCCACGCCCGTCCTCGCGGACTTTGAACTTCAGGCGGCCCCAGCGCGTCCAGAGACGGAGCCGGGCTCGGGGACGGTGACTAAGGCTGCGGCGTCGGGCCTCGGCCAGGCTGCGGGGAGCCCGGCCCCTCAGGAGCAGAGGGCAGAGCGCGGGGCGTCCGGTGGGCGCCGGGGAGCACGGAGGATGCGGGTCAGCGTTTGGGCTGAGCCGAGCCAGGTGTTCCAAGCGCCCACGGGCAGCTGAGAGGTGAGAGGTGACCGTGATCAGTAAACATGTCCTCCTCCTCAGAACCGAGTCAGCGTCCTTAGACTTCAAATGGGCCTCCAGCCCTGGCCGGTGTGGCTCAGTGGGTAGAGCATGGGCCTGTGGACTGGGGGGGGGGGGGGGAGCCGGTCGTTCCCAGGTTTGATTCGGGTCGAGGCCACACACCCTGGCTGCAGGCTCCTCCCCGACCCGGGCCCTGGTCGGGGCTCAGACAGGAGGTAACCCATGGATGTGTTTCTCACATCGGTGCTTCTCTCTGTCTCTCCCTCTCTCTCCCACTCTCCCTGAAAATCAATGGGAAAATGTCCTCTGGCGAGGATTAAAAATCACAACATAAAGCCAAAACCGGTGTGGCTCAGTGGATAGAGCATCGTCGGCCTGCAGACTGAAAGGTCCCAAGTTCGATTCCGGTCAAGGGCATGTACCTTGGTTGCAGGCACATCCCCAGTAGGGCCTGTGCAGGAGGCAGCTGGTCGGTGTTTCTCTCTCATCGATGTTTCTAACTCTCTATCCCTCTTCCTGTCTGTAAAAAATCAATAATATATATATATATATTTTTTAAAAAATTACAACATAAAAAATAACAATACCTGGTTGTCAGGTCATGCTGTAAGGCCGGGGAAGGACCCCCTTCCCCTTCTTAACTGACTTTTCCAGTAAGCCCTGGTTAACTGACCTTTCCAGCAGACTCTGGTGTGGTCACCGCGCAGGTATTTTATCTGTTCCTGAAATCAGCCTGAGGGATCAGCCTGCTAAGACAGACCATCCAGCCTCCCTAACCGCAGGGCCATAGTTATATTATCTGTTTCTGGGAGGACTATAGCTGTATTTTATCTGCTTCTGGAATCGGCCTGCAAAAACAGACCATCCGGCCTCCTCGGGAAATGAGTCAACTGTCAACTATTATGAGCCAAATATTATCTGTTAACATAGTTCCCTGATTTACAGACCACCTGCGTGTGGTTTTGCCTTTATAAACTCATGTCCTGCAATTACTCGGCGCTCCCAGTCAGCCAGCACTGTTGCTGTCTGCCTGAGAAGCCCCTGCGCTGCGCTTGTACTAATAAAACCTCCCTGCTTTTTGCATCAAGTTTCGTTCTCGGTGTTTGACTTGGGGTCGTCGCCCCCTCCGTCGGACTCACCGGGGGTCTTGGGACCTTACAATGCTCTGTCTCGGGGGGTGCTGGCCGGGGGCCCACCTTCTCCGCTCCTCTCAGCAGGCTGGCCTCTGGTCTGGGGGAGCAGGGAGGTCGCCTACCCCCTCTCCCCTCACCCCTCCGGGACGGGGAAGAGTCGGGCTCCGCACGGGCCCATTGGTGCCTGCCCAGCAGGACCTGTGGCCGCTGCTCTCCCTGGGGATCGAGACGAACCTGGAGACCCCACACCTGCCGGGAGCTCACGCCGGTCCCCGGGGGCTCCAGACCCGCCGAGGCCTGGCTGGGCCCCTGGAGCCCGAGACACCTGATTACGTGGGAATTCCAGACACACGGCGAGCGGAACCTGGGACACGCCGACACTGAGCCCGAGGTCTGCAAACCGCGGCTCTTGGGCCCCTTGAGCGTGGCTTTTCCACAAAACACCGCGGCCTGGGCGCGTCGATGTCGAAGAAGTGGCGTCAGAAGACGTTTACGTTTAAAAAACGTGGCTCTCCAAAGGAATGTCACCCGCTGTGCTGTTGCTGTTTGGCTCTGTGGACCGATGGGTTCGCCGACCGCGGCACTAAGCAATCACCCGTTCGTCCGGTAAGCCAAGTGAGCGGGACCCTGTATCGGCTGAACCGGGCAGCCTCCCTTTATGTCCACGCCGCCGAGGCCTCGCTGCGGGCCGCCCTGCCTGCCCCGGGCTCCCCAGAGCCCTGCTGGCGGGGTCCCCCCGGGGCGGGACTCGGGGAAAGCTGACCTGGAGGCCTCCACGCGTCACCAGCCTGGGGCTGCGGGGAAGTGGGGGGGCCTCGGTTCACCTCATTGGCTGCCGCGCCTGCCACTCAGCCAGGCCCAGCTGAGCATCAGGGCTCCCACCTGCCCGGTCTGCCTTCCCCCAGCCTCTCCCTCCGGCTGAAGCTGAGGCGGGGGGAGTGGCCATCGCCGCCGGCACCGGCTCCCCAGGCGGGGCTGTGGCCAGGGGCCCAGGTGTGGAGGAGCTACCTGCTCCCCCTGTCCCGGCCCCGCCTTCCGGAGAGAAGCTTCATCTCCAGCTGCCCACACCGCCCAGCTGGAGGCAGTGCCTGCCTAGAGGGCCACGGAGCGGGCTCTCGTTCAGACAAGCACGGGCGATGGGTGGGTGGGGTGCGAGGGTGCCCTCCGCGTTCCCTCCCACCTGCCCCCGGCTGGCCGCCAGGTGCGTGTGGAGGCGGCGGGCGCTGCGGCAGCCGTGGGAGGCGATGGGGTGGGAGCCGTGTGTGGAGGGCGCCGAGCAGCAACAGGGAAGGGGCCTGGGCCCCACCCGGAAGCACCGGGCGGGGTGCCCCCCAGGCCGGGTGCCTGGCACCGACTCGAGGACAGACGCTCCCGGTGGTTACACCGACACGGGGACCCGTCTCACAGCCGCGGCCACCATCTTCTCCGGCGAACCTTTGAGCGGGCTCTGGCGTGTGCCTGCCTCCTGCAGCGCCCCCTGCCCCTCGCTCAGACCCACGCCTGGAGCAGCTGGGCGAGGGCAAAGGTCGCGTCAGAGACCCTTGAGCTGCTGCTTCCTTTGAGAGAGCCCCCGTGCCCCCATCCCCACCCCGGCCTCAGCCAAGGCCGGCTGAACGCAGGAGGCTGGCCGCCGGCTCCGGCCTCTCGGCTTCACACCCGCTCAGGCTGCACCTGTCCCTCATCCTGTCCACTGGCTGCCCCCCCCCCCCCGACGGCCTGGCACCTCTGCCTATGAGCACGACCCCTCGGCCACGGTGCCCGGCAAACTGCCATCTACATTCTACACTAAGGTGACCAGATGTCCCGCTTTGGGCGGGCGGGACAGTCCGGATTTTTAACAATTTGCCCCGCATCCCATGGCGTTTATATTTATTTTATTTTTTAAATATTTTTATTGCTATTTTACAGAGAGGAAGGGAGAGAGATAGAGAGCCAGAAATGTTGATGAGAGAGAAACATCGACCAGCTGCCTCTTGCACACCCCCTACCGGGGACATGCCCGCAGCCAAGGTGCATGCCCCTGACCGGAATCGAACCCGGGACCTTTCAGTCCGCAGACCGACGCTCCACCATTGAGCCAAACTGGTTTCGGCCCCATGGTGTTTTTAAAAAGTCCCAATTTTTTGAAAGATTCAGGACTTTTTTTTTTTTAAATATATATTTTACTGATTTTTCACAGAGAGGAAGGGAGAGGGAGAGAGAGCTAGAAATATCAATGAGAGGGAACACATCGATCAGCTGCCTCCTGTGCACCCCCCACTGGGGATGTGCCCGCCACCAAGGTGCATGCCCCTGACCGGAATCGAACCCGAGACCTTTCAGTCCGCAGGCTGACACTCTATCCACTGAGCCACAACGCCGCGGGACGCGGGACAAGTTGACGTTTCATTCCCTTCCGCCTTCTAGCGAGGGGAAGCCCTGCAGACAGCAGGGTCTCTTTAACCCCTTCCCTCTGCTACCCTTGCCTGCTCCCCACCCTCAGAGACCCCCATGGCCTCCCCAGAACCAGCTGCTGGGCCCGCGTCCTTCCCGGTGGTTTGACGTCATTGTACGCGAATGCACGGACCCGAAGCTACGCAGCATGGTATGTGCTGTGTAACGACGGCATCTGGCTGTACACACAAACATGTTTATTGATTTCCGAGAGGGAGGGAGGGCAGGGGAGAGAGAGAGAGAGAGAGAGATCAGTGATGAGAGAGGATCCCTGGTTGGCTGCCTCCTGCACGCCCCCCACGGGGGGTGGGGGGGTCGAGCCCGCAGCCTCCTGGTTCAGAGGTCAGGGCTCCCCCCGGAGCCCCGGCCAGGCTGTGCTGTTGTGGCTGGGCCGCCCCGGGCCGCTGTCCCCAGCTGGCCTGCCGCGGAGGGCGGCCGCCGAAGAAGCCTTTCCTCCTGGAACGGGGGCGTCCCTGCGCCGGGCCAGGCTCCGGGACACGGGCCAGGCCGCCCGCGCAGGCAGGCCTCTCGTGTTTCAGCTTCCTGTTTGGTCCTCGCCCCATCAGACTCCCCGAGTTCTCCCTGGCCGACCCTGCGGACCCCTGCTGTCCTGGGGCGCCCGCCCGCCGGCAGCCTCTGACCCCGCGCCTCCTCTCCGGCGCGGCCCTTCCGCGCCCCGTGGATCGTTTGTGCCTCTTTCTTTCTTTCTGGGCGCCTTTGGCTAGAGGACTGTCTGTTTTATCCATTTTTTACTTATTTTAAAATATATCTTACTGATTTTAGAGAGGAGGAGAGAGATAGAAACGTCAATGATGAAAGAGAATAATTTTTTAAATACATTTTATTGATTTTTACAGAGAGGAAGAGAGAGGGATAGAGAGTCAGAAACATCAATGAGGGAAAATCATCGACCAGCTGCCTCCTGCACACCTCCTACTGGGGATGTGCCTGCAACCAAGGTACATGCCCTTGACTAGAATTGAACCCGGGACCTTTTAGTCCGCAGACCAACGCCCTATCCACTGAGCCAAACTGGTCCCGGCAAAAGAGAATCATTGACCGGCTGCCTCCTGCATGTCCCCTCCTAGGGATCAAGCCCACAACCCAGGCGTGTGCCCTTGGCCGGAGTCAAACCTGGGACCCTTCCGTCCACAGGCCAGGCCAACGCTCCGCCCACTGAGCCACACCAGCCAGGGCCGGGCTGTCTGCTTTATCGTCTTCTCAGAGCACCACCTGAGCTCCCCTGTCTTCCCTCGTCCGTGTTCTCCGCTTTCACTGCCTGGGGGTACGTTGTTCCTTTTAGGGTTCGACTGGCTGGCGGCCAAGCCTCCCTCGTTTTGCCGTGAGGGGCTGCGGGGGGCATGCCCTCTGAGGGTGACCCCAGGCCCCGGGTGTGGCTCTCGGCCTGGTTTCCAGTTGGAGTGAGGACGGGTGATGCTGTGAGTCCCTCCCAGCCCCTCCTCCATGCAGCCCCCCGCCCGGGCCGGGGCCGCCGCCTCTCTCCCCGGCCGGACTGCGTGTCTCACACGCCCCTCCCTGCCCCAAGGCCGTGAGCATGCGGGCTCGCCGTCCGCCCGGTCCAGGAGGCGGGCGTGGGCATTCCCACCGGAGGCCGCGCCCGGGTCACGTTGTTTATCATCGGGGTCGAGCTGCGCTTTTGGGGTGCGGCCCGGCTCCTGCGCGTCCGGAAAGATCCTCCCGCTGCGGCGCGGACGGGGTGGGGTTTCTGTCCGCGCTCCCGGGCGGGGCGGCCGGCCAGTCCCTTTCCCGCCGCGTCCTCACCGGCTCTCCGTGCGTCGGGAAACGGCCCCCTTTTCCTTTTCTGGAAGCTCCCACTTCCTCCCTGCAAACACCGGCCCCGCTCACCGCCAACCCCGGGGCTCCGAGGTCACCGCGGATAGCCAGCGGCGGCTTCCCGGTTCTCAGAGTCCTCAGGGCTCCGCTTCCTCCCGCCGATGAGGCCTGTGGTTGAAAAACCGGAAGTGGCCCTGGCCCGTGTGGCCCAGTGGATAGAGCGTGGGCCTGGAGACCGAGGGGTCCCGGGTTCGATTCCGGTCAGGGCACAGGCTCGGGTTGCGGGCTCGGTCCCCAGTGGGGGTTGCAGGAGGCAGCCGCTCAGTGATTCCCTCTCACCGTGGATGTTTCTATAACCTCTCCCTCTCTTCTTCTCTGATATCAATAAAAACATATTAAAAACAGAAAAACAGGAAGTGGTCCTGGCCTCGGTGCTCCAGTGGACGGCCATAAAGTTCATCCTCAGGTTCACTTCCTCTTTTCGTCCGCTTCAGCTTCCCGCTCACTGGTGTCCGTGGCCGCCCCGTGCCCCCCGCTGAGCCCGCTCCCCGCCCCGAGTCCCGAGTCCCCATCGGGCCTTCACCGCTGGGCCAGACCGAGCCCGGCCGCGCTCTCAGTCCGTGTTTCTCTCTTCAGAGGCGGCAGGCGGGGGGCTGGGGCGGGGTCTTCATTTTCGATGGTGATGACCCCACCGAGCCCCACGCGCTGGGCAGGAACCCTCACCCCCGGCGTTAGGGAGCGGAGCGCAGGCCCAGTGAGCGGCTACCACGGCTGCAGTGTTTCCTCTGTTAACGAAAAAAACCATTGAAACCTGTAAAGGAATTTTTGTGAGTTTATTTGAGCCAAACTGTCGACAATTGCCGGGAAGCAGAACCTCAACAGATTGAGATAATGCTCAGAAGAATGGCGCGTTACATTTCTGTGTTTATACATTGCAATCAAAGGAGAGACATAGGTGGGTTACATGAAATTCATTGGTGATGGAGTAAAGAGGCGGGAGAAAGCAAGCCTGTGGGAAAGCCCTGGGATTGGATAAAAAGTAAAATGATGGACACTTAGGTGAGTGCTGGGACAATTAACATGATAACGAAGGAATATGAGGCATCTGTCCTGGCGCCCACCACATTTGGTTGTACCCCAGGGGCTCCAGAGAAAAGGGAAGTTACAAGTTACTCAGACATCTCACAGATAGGTTATCTTAGAGGCAGGAAGGCAGATGGGCTCAGTAAAGATCAAAGCTGATCTTTGTCTGGGAAAACATTGGCCTAGAAAATGACTGCCCACTATAACCTGTTGGTAGTAAGATATTTAATTTTCAAACCATCCTTTGTGGTGACTTCAGGTCTCTGAGTCTGCAGGACTGCCACGCAGGCCTTCCCTGAGCTTATCAGGTCAGCAAGTGGCTGTTTTCGTTCACACCTCCATCGCCCGGAGGTACCTGAGCCGGCCTCTACCACCACCCCCCCCCCGGCCCGGGAGGCCCAGCACGGGAAAGGACCCTGCCCCCTCGGCCCTAACGGTGTCCTTTGAAGCACAGAATTTTACATTTTAAAAAATTTCAGAGAGGAAAGAAGAGGGAGAGAGAGAGAGAGAAACAAGGACCAGCTGCCTCCTGCACACTCCCCACTGGGGATGCAGCCCACCACCTGGGCCTGTGCCCCGACCTGGAATCGAACCCAGACCCCCTGGTCCATAGGCCGATGCGCAGCCCCTGAGCCACGCCAGCCAACAGGCCGGCCGGAGTTTTCCGTGCTGGTGACGTGGGGTTAGCTGCTTTCCTCTGGGACGTGGGGCTGTGGAGCCATATCCGGGGCAGGCGAGGCCACTCCGCCCCTCCCCGCCCCCGCCCCCGGCCGCCCGCTGTGCAGGGCCCGGCTGGGCTCCGAGCGCCGCCCTTGGCACCTGCGCTGGGTGATCTCATCCGCCAGGCGGGTCCCCCATGCTCGCTCGCTCGGTCTCCCTTTGGGAGAAGTAACCGCCACACTCCGGTCTCCCTCCCTGACCCCTGACCCCTGACCCCGGCCTAAGGCGAGCCCAGAGCAATGGGCTGGCTCTGGGGGCGGGGCTTCGGGGCCCCCCGCTTTCCCAGACCCCCGAGGAGAGGGACAGGGGGCCTGTGGGGGTTTCTGGTTGGTGTGGGGCCCAGGCGGAGAGGCTGCCAGGCGGGTGGTTAACCGGTCTCCTCGTAGCCGTGGCCGGCATGGTTCAGTGGGTAGAGCGTTGGCCCGCGTACCGAAGGGTCTCGGGTTCAATTCCTGGCCCTCGTCGGGGTGCAAGCCGAAGGCAACCAATCAATGAGTCTCTTTCACATCGCTGTTTCTCTCTCCCCCCTCCTCCCCCTCCACGCTCCACGGGGAAGAGCCTCCTCAGGTGAGGATCCTCAGCCACGCAGCCAGCTGACGCCCAGGGGTGGGGGAAGGGGAGGGGCCGCTCATCCTCCCGATGAGTCTCACCTGCCACCCAGGAGCCGGGAGTGAGAGCGACGGGTGCGGGCAGACGGGCCGGGCTTGGGTGCTCTCCGGGCCACCGGCCTCCCGAGAGGGCCCCCCAGTTGTGTGAAGGTCACCCCCCCACCTCGGCCTGGAAGAGGGCGGCCACCCCCACGCGGGTTTGCGTCTCCGGGAGCCGCCGGCGCCCTGGCCTCTCCTCCCTCTCGGAGCGGCCGCTCCGGCCTCAGCGGGGCCACAGCCGCCCCAGAGGTAGGTGGTAGGTGGGGCGCGGCCGGCGGAGCGGGAGGGGCCTGCGGGGGGGGGGGTTGCCGCTTCGGGGCGCAGGGCTGCGGGGCAGAAAGGAGCGGGCTGCTCTCGGACGGCTCTGAAGGCGCCACGGGAGGCGGGGAGGGTGCCGGAGCCGGGAAGGGGCGTGGGGTCTGCCCGGTCCACGTGGAGGGGGGAGACGGGAGGGGGGAGGTGGGGTGCTGAGGGGTCACCGGCTGCTGTTCCTGGGCAACCAGGTCACTGAGACCAATGACCTACCACACACTCACGCACTTCACGTGTGCGACGCGATGGTTTTAGTGCAGGCGTGGGCAAACTACGGCCCGCGGGCCGGATGGCTGTTCTAAACTATTGAAATAAAAAATTTAAAAAAAGGCCGCACCCTTTTATGTAATGATGTTTACTTTGAATTTATATTAGTTCACACAAACACTCCATCCATGCTTTTGTTCCGGCCCCTCCGGTCCAGTTTGTGGCCCTCGAGTCAAAAAGTTTGCCCACCCCTGTTTTAGTGGGTTCACAGTGTCACAGCCGCCACCACGTGCGCCTGAGGGTGCTGAGGCCACGCCCAGAGGAACCGGGGACTCCCGAGGTCCTCCCCACCCCCTCCCGCCCCGGAGCCGCTGACCCCCTCTCTGTGCGCCTGCCTGCGGGGGGCACTTCCCCTCCACACGGGGGGCCCCTCCCACCAGCCGGTGGGGGGGGGGGGTCAGGCCTCGCAGGGCCCGCCTCCCTCCTTCCCATGGCTCATCCTGGTCTGGCCCTCGGCTGACTGGGTTATTTCCACATTTTTAAAAAAGTAATAAACCTCCTCTTACTTCATTTTTTAAAAATGTGTTTTTATTGACTTCCGAGAGGAAGGGAGAGAAACATCCACGATGAGAGAGACTCGCTGATCGGCTGCCTCCTGCTCGCCCCTCACTGGGATCTAGCCCTCAACCGGGACATGTGCCCTTGACCGGAGTCGAACCCGGGACCCTTCGGTCCACAGGCCGACGCTCTGTCCGCTGAGCCACCCAGCCAGGGTTCCTCGTGTTTGTTCACTATGAATATCGCCGCGTTTGTGCTGGGCGGGCGGGTTTTACCTCTGGGGGTCCGTCTGCACCTCGCCAAGGTTCCCGGGGCTCCCTGGCTGCACCCCCAGGCTGTGCCCGCTGCTTCCCGCCGCGGCTGCCCCCGGGCACTGCCAGCAGCGAGCGGACGCCATGTCTCATCCTCGCCAGCACCCAGAGCTCTGCCTCCGGACCAGGGCCGCGGGGGTGGTGAGGCGGTGTCTCCTGTGGTTTTGACCTGCGTTTCCCCGGCGACTGATGATGCGAGCGCCTCCGCGGGTGCTTATTGGTCGTTTGGCCTCCTCCCTTTGGAGGGTGGATTGGGGTCCAGTGTCTGTTGTTTTCGGGGTGTCTGTGTGTCTGAGGCACAGAAGTGGTTCGTGTCGGCGAGTGGCAGCCCCTCCTTGGGCCCACGGTCTGCAGACGTCTCTCCTCCTCGAGGTGCCTTTTCGCTGTCCTAAGGGTCCCTTGGGGCCGGATGGGGTCCCAGAACCCCACGGGCTGAGGACGCCCCATTTATCTCTTTCCTCCGTGACCCCTGCCCGTGGCGCCACGCCCAGGGAGCCGCGGCCCAGTCCCAGGTTCTGAGGAGTTTCCCCCCACGTGGGGTAGTTCCCACTCCTGCGTGTGGGCCTGCAGGTGGGCGGTCGGTGTGCAGTGTGTGTGCGGAGTGAGCAGGGGTGCAGCCTCCCTTTGCCCAGGAGGCGTCTGGTTTTCATCCTTTTCTGCAACTTCCTGGTGCGTGTTTGTTTTCCTCGTGAGCTGGGCGAGCAAGCCTCATGTGACCCTGTCCCTGTGCCCCGGGGGGTGGGGGGGTTCCCATGGTGAGCCCACAGAGCTAAACACATGGCGGACACGCACACGCGCGTGCACACACACATACACTCACACACACACATGCTGACCCCGGAGGACCGAGCGCCCCCCCCCGCCCCGCCCCGCCCTGGCCGTGCCGGGAAGTCCTCACTGAGTCAGCGCCTCCCGGGTCCCTCTGCTCCAGCCCTGACGCTGGTGCGCGCTGAGCTGGCAGGCCGTTTCCAGGACGTCCCCCTCCTTCGGGGGGAGGAGGGGAGGTGGCGGCCGGGAGGAAGGGGCCTGTGAAACGAAGCCGCTGGGGGGAGTCAGAGGGCCCAGGGGACCCGTGAAGGCTGGCACCCAGGTCACCCTGGAGTTAAAACCCAGAACAGCCGGAACCGGTTTGGCTCAGCGGACAGAGTGACGGCCTGCGGACTGAAAGTCCCGGGTTCAATTCCGGTCAAGGGCATGTACCTTGGTTTCAGGCATATCCCCATTGGGGGGTGTGCAAGAGGCGGCTAATCGATCATTCTCTCTCATCAATGTTTCTGACTCTCTATCCCTCTCTCTTCCTCTCTGTGAAAAATCAATAAAAAATATATTTTAAAAAAAAACAAAACAGAACAGCCCCCCCACACACACACACACAGAACAGTCTGTGTGTGTGTGTGTGTGTGTGTGTGTGTGTGTGTGTGAGAGAGAGAGAGAGAGAGAGAGAGAGAGAGAGAGAGAGACCATGCCCCCGGCGGCCCGCAGGGAGCCAGTGATATTCGGAGAAAGAGGGGGCGGGAGGGGGGTGGGAGGTGCAGCTGCCAGGAGGGGGGTGGGAGCTCGGAGGGAGGACATCAAAGGGGCAGTGGCCCGGCCACGTGGCTCAGGGGCTGAGCGTCGACCTATGAGCCAGGAGTTTGCTGGGGTTGTGGCCTCCATCCCAGCGGGCATGTGATCCATGTAGGCAGGTGATCCATGATTCTTTCTCATCATGGGTGTTTCTCTCTCTCTTTCCCTCCCTCTCTGACATCAATAAAAATGTTTTTTATAAAGGGACAATGGTGGCCCCAGAGAAACACAGGCTCCTCTCCCGAGCAGGCGTGTGTGTGTCTGCGTGCGCCTCCACTGAAGCTGCGGGCTGGGCGGAGGCCACGGGCTTGAGGGTTCGAGAGGAGGCCAACCTGGACCTGGCGGGCCCCGCGTGAGGGACCAGTGTCCGTGGGTGCCGGAGGGGGGGGGTGTAAGGATCCTAGGAGCCGGCAGTGACGTCCCACAAACCCCCAAGTGCTGGGGCCTGACCTGGAAGGGCAGGGAGGACCCCACAGGCCCGGGTGGGGCGCGGCCCTGGCACCCCTCGACGCTGGCTCTCAGCCCCCGGGGCCGGGGACTGGCCTCTGCTGTCGAAGCCAGCGGCGTGTGCTGGGTGCCGTGGCCACCAGGAGCCAGGTGCGGGGGTCCGAGCGCCGCCTGCCACTCGGCTCCTCGCACAGGCCCCCCCACAGGCTGCGTCCGAGGCCCGAGGCGGTTCGGGACCCAGCCCGTGCCACTGGGCCCCCACGTCCGCAGGGCCACCCGAGGGCCCGCAGGCACCCATCCGAGGGCCCGGGCCTCCCACAGGCGGTGTGTGTGTGTGTGGGGGGATCGGGGCTGACGAGGAAGGTTCAGTGACCACAGGAGGAGGCCGGGCTGCTGAACACACGATGCCAAGTTTAATGCTTTCTGAGAGAGCGCGGGGCAGCAGGAAGCGGCGGAGGCGGCGGGCACCCTGCCCGGGGCACCCTGCCCGGGGGCACCCTGCCCGGGGGCACCCTGCCCGGGGGCACACTGCCCGGGAGCACCCTGCCCGGGGGCACCCTGTCTGGGGCACCCTGCCCGGGGGCACCCTGCTCCGGGAGCACCCTGCCCAGGGCACCCTGTCTGGGGCACCCTGCCCGGGGGCACCCTGCCCGGGGCACCCTGCCCGGGGGCACCCTGCCCGGGACACCCTGCCCGGGGGCACCCTGCCCGGGGGCACCCTGCTCCGGGGACACCCTGCCCGGGGGCACCCTGCCCGGGGCACGCGGTGGAGGCACGGAGTCGGCGTCTGACCAGCAGAGCTCCTTCAGGGGCTCGTGGCCCCGGACGGTGACGGGGAGACTCGGGGCTGAGGCAGAAGGACGGGGCGGGACGGCTGCCCGGCCACAGTCGGCCGCAGGCCAGAGCACCGATCCCGGCAGCAGCCCCCCCGGCGCCCACACCACCCAGAGGGGGACCCCAGTGGGCGGGCCTGCCTTTCCCTGGAGCCCCGAGACAGGCGGGGCCTGAGCCCCCGGCTCCTCCCGCTCCGAGCTGAGCCGGGAGGCGTCTCGTAGGAAAGTGTCTGACCATCTGACCGCCAGGCCGCTGCCTCTGAGGCCGCTGCGCCAGGCGGCGCGTCTGCGAGGGGGGCAGCAGGTGGGACCGGGGACCGGGCCGGGCCGGGCCGGGAGTGAGCGGGGCCGGGCCGGGCCGGGCCGCTCAGCGCTGGGGGCCCTGAGCTTTGCTCGCGGAGGATCGTCTGCAGGCCCGGGGCCCGGGGTGCAGCTGCCTCAGGGCCACGTGCCAGGCACAGACCACGGCCAGGCCGGCGGTCCCTCTGCAGCCCGACCCCCTCACCGCCACCGCTCGGAGAGACCCTGAGCCCTCGGCAAGGCCGCCGGGGTGTGCGGGAGCGGACAGCGGCTGGCCCGGCCCGCGGGAGGCTGCTTGTGGCCTAAAGCACAGAGCCGGTGTGGCCGCCGTCCTCTCCTGGGGAAAGGCGTCCCCTGCGACCTCCTGAGACGGGTCCCAGGGTGGTGGGGCTGTGGGAAGGCAACCACCACCCTCCTCTCCCTGCGGTTCCGGCTCTGCTTTCAAAATTTGCATGGTCACCGGGAGCCTCAGGAGGAGGGGCGGCGGGGTCACTCAGGGAAACCCCCACTTTGGGAGCGCTGCCAGCCTCACCGCCCGCTCCGCCCTCGATCTCACCTCCGAGACAGCGAGGCCCGGCCCCCAGGCCCCCACGGCCCCCAGCGTGTCCTCCCTTGCCAGTGCAGGGCCTCGTGTGGGACGCCAAAGCAGGGACGTGGGGACCCCAGCGTGGGGAGGAGCTGCCGGCGGCGGTGGTGGGCGGGGCGCGGGGGGCGGTGGGGGGCCGGGGCTAGGGCTCGGCGGCCGGCTTGACCAGGTAGCCGCTGAAGGTGATGTAGGTGTCGAACTCGTCGCTGAAGACGGCGTTCTCGCGCTCGCCGCGGAAGAGGCGCACCCACACCTCGTCCTGCTCGCGCAGCGCCAGCATCAGGCTCTGGCTCTGCATGATGCTGCGGTCGCTGACCTGCGCGTACAGGATGACCACGGGCTCGGCGTTGTGCATGACGTGCAGGTAGGTCTCCTTCTGGTTCCAGGTGTGCACGTTGAGGCTGAAGAAGTACACGCCGGGCACGGCGCAGTAGAACTTGCCGGTGAACATGCTGAAGTGGCCGTACAGGTTCACGAACTCCGTGTCGAAGACCACCGTCTGGTAGTAGTCGTTGCTGTGCAGTGGCTTCTTCCTGCCCACGGAGAAGGCCGCGTAGTGGCTCTTGCACCGGTCGCCGGGGGCGCCCGCCGAGCCCTTCTGCCCCTTGGGGCCCGCGTGGCCGCGCACGCCCGCCGCGCCCGGCTTGCCGTACTTCCCCTGCAGGCCCCGGAGGCCCCGGTCGCCCTTCTCCCCTGGAAGCGACAGGAGAAGGCGGGGCGTCAGGCACAGCCCCCCCACCCCCCGCCCCCGCCCCAGGACGGGGCTGTGCCCGCTCGGAGGCGGCGGTCAGGCCCTGCCGGGAGCCGTGGCCGTGGGACGGGGCGCACGGGTTGGTGCAAATGGACACAGATGTTCGGGGCACAGGGCCCGGCCCGGCCCCCCGACTTCCCAGCACGAGTTTGTAGGGTGAGCTGCTGTGTGCAGCACCCAGGCACGCAGATGGCTGGGTGGGGGACGGGGGAGCCCCGAGCCCTAAGCAGGGACCCCGAGGCCCGGCGTGTGAACGCAGGAGGGGGAGTACGTCCCTCCTCTGGGAAAGGGGCCAGGAGCCCCTCCAAACGGCACCCCCTCTCCTCCCCAGGACAGCCGCCCGCGCTCTGTGCCCGGGGGAGCCCCCCCGCGGTCTGGGCAGAGCAGCCCCCACCTTTCAGGATGGTGATGTTGATCTGCGGCACGGGCACCGTGGGGTACAGGGGGGCGCCGGGGTCGCAGCAGCGGTAGCACCGGGAGGCCGGGGGCTCCTCGCCCCGCCGGGGGCCGTACCCGCCATGCTTGTCCTCGGCCCTGAGGAGGCAAGGACACGGCAGTCACCGGGACGGCCAGGAGCCGTGGGGGCCGGAACCCCTCCTCTGCCTGGGCCTGGCGCCCGGGCCGGCCCCCTCGCATGCCGGACACGCGGGGGCCGTCAGCCGTCCCTCGCACAAACCGAGGGCCTGCGGTGAGTCGGGGTGGGGGGGAGGGGGAAGGGGGGAGACAGCCTGACTTGGGGGGACCTGGCTTCTGGATGAGGGACTGTGGCTGCCCCATGCTGCCACCGTGTGGCCATAGGATGCGCTGCACCCTCATTTCTGCACCCGGACTCTGGGGCGGGGACAGGGCCCTCTTGAAGGTGACCCGGTCCCTCTCCACGGCCAGCTCCTTACCTGCCCCCACTCCTGCCTCCCCACCCCACAGTCCCCAGGAAGCTGGGCTCTAGACCCTGTGCTCAGCCACCCACACTCTTGCCAGGACTCTCCAAGCCCCAAGGGGTGAGTGTGTGTGTGTGTGTGTGTGTGTGTGTGTGTGTGTGAACTGGCGGCCCCAGAACCTCTCCTTCCTAGCATCATCGGTCACCCCGGATAGACCAGGGTGGGGGACGCCGGGCCCGGGGACCCTCTGAGCCGTGGTCGGCAAACCCAGGCGTCAGCAGAGCCAGATGTCAACGCGATAACGACTGGCATTTCTTCTGAGAGCGAATGGTTCAAACATACACCATCTAGGTGGGTACTAAACGCTCAGGGGCCAGAGAGCCACATGTGGCTCGAGAGCCGGTTTGCCGACCACGGCTCCAAGGCCCCGAGAGAGGTCTGGCCCTGCCGAGGCGTGAGGCTAATGAAGTGTTTGGCGGGATACAGCGGCTCGTCGTCACGTGGGTCATTCGGTGTGGCCCGCCTATGATGTCACCGATACCCCGATGGCCCTTGGCAGGACAAAGGTCCCTTTCCTCCCCTCCCCCACGGTTCTAGATGCTTCTCCGGCCTCACCACTACCTTCCCAGGGTCACGGAGATCAGAGAAGTCGGACCCCCCACCCCACGTGCCCTCGGAACCGGGGCCCTGGCCCTGCTCATCTCGGGGGGACCATCACCTGTAACTCCTCCCCTGGATTCCGCCCCACCCCACCCCATCCCCGGGCCAGGTCATCTCCACCTCCAGGACTCGGTCAGACCTAAACCTCTCCGACTCCCCGTGGGTGACGTTCAGGGCAGACCCTCCCCACCAGACGCACCTCCTCCAGCCTCACCCGCCAGCCCCAGCCCACACCCAGGTGGGCCTGCCTCCGCTCCAACGTCCTAGCTGCGGGCCAGCCGCCCCCCCCCCGCTCCCGGAGGGCCCCCCCCAGGCACAGCCACCCTCGGCTGAGTCTCCCCAGCACCCCACTGGCCATGCGTGTCTGCCCCCCACAACCCGAGAGCCCCCGAGGCCAGGGTGCCTGTGTGTCTGCCTGGGCGTGGGAGACGGCCGGCCCGCAGCAGCCATCAACCCGCGTTTGTGGGTGAAAGGCAGAAGAAGGGGGCGGGGAGGGGGCTCCTGGGCCCAACCCCGAGTCCCGCTGTCCCTGAAGGACCGGAGCTGGGGGGCCGCCCAGGGCCCCGTGAGTGAGTGCTGAGAGCCAGAGCCAGGGCCACGGGGGTCAGACGCCCTTTGATGGGAACAGTTTCCTGAGAAACCGGCGCATCCCGCATCCCTGCCCGCCCCCACCGCGCCTGCGGCTCCTCACTGAGGTCCAATGTGGAGACAGCGCCACTGGGGAGTTCCTTCACTTCCTGCAGCCTCACCTGCACCCACACCCTCATCCACACCCTCACCCACACCTAACCCTCACCCTCACCCTCACCCTCACCCTCACCCTCACCTAACCCTCACCCACACCCGCACCCGCACCTCTCTGCAGGGTCAGGGTCCCTCGGCGGCTCCTCGGTGCCCTCCGGCTCCTGCTGCTCCTCCTGGTCGGGGGGCACGCGGCCCAGCACGGGGCGGCAGGCGAAGGCCAGCAGCAGGCAGCACGCCAGCATGAGGCGTCCGGGTCCGCGGGCGCCCATGGTCCCGCCGCGCCTGCGGGAGACACGGGAGGGGCGTGGGCAGGTCTGCAGAGGCGCACCCAGAGGTGTCCCCGGCCCAGGACACCGCGGTGCCCCGGCTCCTGCGGGAGGGCGGCCACACACGCTGTCTCACACACACATGCTGTCTCACACACGCTGTCACACACACACTGTCACACACAAGCTATGTACTACACACAGTCACACTCGCTGTCTCCACACAAACTGCCACACACTCTGTCTCACACACTCACACTGTCTCATACACACACACACTATCACACACACTGCCACACACACTGTCTCCCACACACAGTCACACACACTGTCTCCCACACACTGTCACACACACTGTCTCCCACACACTGTCACACACACTGTCACACACACTGTCATGCTGTCTCATATACACACACTCACTGTCTCACATTCACACAGCCAACACACACAGTCACGCATGCACAACCCTCAGTTTCCACTCACTTAAGCACACTCTCACAGACTCACAAGCCCACACTTACATGTTCACAGAGGTGCACACACTTGACACACCTCAGTCCACTTCTACATGCACACTCACACCCTACCACAGTGCACACTCAGCACACTCAGCACACTCACACTCACACGTCCTCCCACGTGCCCTCCCGGAATCCATGTGCACACAGCTCGCCCCTGAGCCTCAGCCCCACGGGGCCCTGGCAGCACCCAGCTGCCCGAGCCACAGCCGCCGGCCCACGCGGAGGGGCATTTATCGGCCCCATTAGGAAAGCTCAGCGCAGTGAGTAACGGGGTCCCTGCCCGGGCTGCCTCAGCTGCACCCGAACCCGAGAGCTGGCAGGAGGCTGCACGGCGCTCTATGGCCACCAGGGGGCGCCACCAGCGAGTGTCCCAGAGCATCGAACTGGGAGAGGGGCTTGGGCCCAGGCCCGGCCGAGCCGCTGTCTCCCTGGAGGCCAGCCCCGTGTCTCGCTCCCGGTGGGTGCTCGGGGGCTCTCGGCAGAGTGCGGCCAGCCCTTCAGAAAGAGTGGGACCCCGTCAGCCCACGGAGGGCGGTGCTGGGTTCAAACAGGCACAGCCCCCGGGGCTCCGTCAGGGTCACAGCTTAACCCGGAGGCCCTGTGGCCCAGGTTTGCCCACCCGGCTGCTACCCCGACAGGACAGCTCGGAGGCCGGTGGGGCCAGGGCGTGACCCCGGCACGGGCCGGCCTGGAGGGGGGGGGGGGGCTGGGGCAGGCTCAGAGCCGGGACAGAAAGGGCACATGTGACCGCTCAGACCCAGAAAGGCCGCCCCCAGGAGCCCCCTTCTCCCTCTACCCACCCCCCGCCCAGTCCCCCACCAGCCCAGCCTCAGGCCCAGGGACCTGCCCCCGGCCCCGAACCCCTCTGCCCTCCGCCCACCGCCACAGACAGTGCGGGGTACAGCGTGCACGTTACAGTTCCTCCCTCCAGCCCGGCCATTGGCTCGGGGTTGAGCGCTGACCTATATGACCAGGAGGTCACGGTTCGATTCCTGGTCAGGACATGAGGGCTCGATCCCTAGGAGGGGGCAGCCGATCAATGATCCTCATCATTGATGTTTCTATCTCTCCTCCTTTCCTCTCCAAAATCAATAAAAATATATTTAAGAGAGAGAGAGGGAGAGAGAAGAAATACCGGTTAGCCTGATCTTTAGGCGCAGGGGTCGGGGGCCGAGGTTGGGGGAAAGGGTCGGGATGTGGACCCCACAGCTGCCCTCCTGTCCCATCAGTCTTACCTGCCCTCAACCCCGACTCGATGCCTCCCCCACGGCCGCTGGTGGAGCCCTGCCCTCCTCCTGCTCAGTCTGCTCTGCCCTCCGTCCGTCTGTCCGTCCGTCTGTCCACCTGGCTCGCCCTCTCTGACGGGCGGGTCCTCTCGGCGGGGCCTCGGGTCCCGGGCCGGCCTGCACGCACGCACGTGTCACAGGCGCCGTCCAATCGGGCCCCCCTCGGCCCTATCGCCGCATTTCCTGTTTTCCTGTCGCCTTAATAATCACGCTTTTTCCCTTTTAAATGCCAAGCTTGCATCCCTTGAAAGGAAAGAGGTTTTCCTTTCTTTAAACTTGTGTTTTGTTGGTGGGGGTGTGGGGGCGGGAGGAAATCCAAATCGTTCGCTTTGGAACGGGGGTGGGGGGGCAGCAGAAGCTCCTCTGTCTCCACGGGGGGGGGGGAGGCTCGGGGCCGCCGCTCTGTTGTGGGGACTGTCCTAGGCCACGTGGGACATTGAGCGGCATCTCTGGACCCCACCCCAGATGGGACCCCAAAACACACCTCCCCCGTTCACCACGTGTCCTGGGGGAACCCCCCCTGAGAAATGGGGCTCCACTGTTCATTTCTTTCTTTTCCTTCCCTCCTTCTCTCCCTCCCTCTCTCCTTCCCTCCTTCCCTCCCTTCTTCCTTCCTAACATGTTTCGTTGCTTGTCAGAGAGAGAAACATCAATGGGGAGACTGGCTGGCTGCCTCCCGCTCGCCCTCCCCTGGGGACCGAGCCCACAACCCAGGCGCGTGCCCTGACGGGAACCGAACCGGGACCTCCTGGCCCAGGGGCGAAGCTGCCGGGTGTGCCCGCGGGGAAGGGGCTCTGTGCCGGAGGAGAGCTGGGCTGGGTGCCGGCTCGGTGCGAGGGGGAGAGGGGGGGGGGGGGAGCCGGGCTCCGTGTGGGCAGCAGGAACCCTCCCTCTCCACGCACGTGTTCGGCACGCTGTGCCGAGGCCTCTGCTCCCTCAGTCACGGGCGACCGGACCCGAGACCGGGCGCTGGACTCGGAACCGGGCGGCTGCAGACCCGCCGAGCCGGTCCCCCCACAGGCGTCACCGCCGAGGGACAGGCCTGCCCCGGAAGGTGGCGGAACGTGCCGGCTCGGCGGGGCCGGCGGGAAGCGGCCTCCGCATCCGGGGTCCCTCCCAGCGTGAATTGGGTCTGGACTCACCTCCCGGAACCCGGAGGAGGAAGTCCATTTGCCAGGTTCCAGGGCACCCAGGAACGCCCTCTCCTTCCGCCTGGCTGCTCAACGGCCCCCCAGCTCCTGCCCCTCCCCGTGGCCCAGCTCCTGCCCTCCCCGTGGCCCAGCTCCTGCCCTCCCCGTGGCCCAGCTCCTGCCCTCCCTGTGGCCCAGCTACTGCCCCTCCCCGTGGCCCAGCTCCCGCCCCTCCCCGTGGCCCCAGCTCCCGCCCCTCCCCGTGGCCCAGCTCTGGGCCGGAGGAGGAACGACCCTCCCAGCAGGAGGGCGGGCAGAGGGCTGTCTGCAGGGTCTGGAGGAGGCAGGAGCTGCAGACACCTCCTCGTCCACAGTCTGCCCTCCAGTCCTGCGTGGGCCTGGCTGCACCCCTTTTTCTCTCATCCTCACCCAAGTGTACTTTCCCACCGATTTCCAGGGAGAGTGGGAAGGAGGGAGAGACAGAAACATCCGTGGGAGAGAAACACATCGATGGGTTGCCTCCCACACGAGCCCCCACCAGGCCCGGCCCCAGGAGGGGCCTGAAGCCGAGGTTGGTGCCCTCGACCTGCTCCTCGGGAGGGCCGGGACCTCCGATTGGTGGCCACGGGCAAAGGCGCCCGCACAGCGAGGGCCGGCAGGAGGGCCGGGCGGCGGCGTGCTGAGTGCGGCCTGCCCGGCCCTGGGAGTGCCCGGGAGACGGGGATCGACCACCGCCTCCGGGGTCGAGGTCTCGGGAGGGGGCAGGGGGGCGAGGGCAGCACCGGGCGGACGGCACGCATGGAGCAGACGTGGGAGGGGGTGGCACTCGAGGCCGGCGCTGCCCGGTGGGGGAGCTGTTTCATGGCGGATGGTGGACAGGGAAGAAGCAAAATTCAAAACCCAGTCCTGGCCACGCTGGCCACGTCCCAAGCCCCGAAGCCACGCGTGGCCAGAGCCATCACTTCCGGCAGGCGGGCAGCGGGGCAGGGAGCGCCCGTGAGCCACTGGAGGCCGCAGAGCAAGAGCAGCTGGGACTCTGGGTCCCATAGACGCCTGTCTGTCCTGCCCCCCAACCACACCCGCCCCCAGCCCCCCTGGCAGCCCTGGGGCTCCGGGGCGCGTCTGCTCCGGGGGCTGCTGGTCCCCCCGGCCCTCCGCCAGGGCTGGGCCGGGCTTCTGGGCTCGGACGGCTCTGCTGGGGACAGAGCAGCGAAGGAAAGCGGGGCCCCACCCCCCGCCCCCTGGAGCATCCCCATCCTCCCGGGACGACGGCCACCAGGGACGGCTGGCCCGCCGGGCAGAGAGCCGGCCCTGCTGCCAGCCCGGCCCGGGCCTCCGGGCACCTCCAGCCGCTGGCGCTCACAAAGGGTTCCTTGACGGCCGGCGTCCTCAGCTGACCTCGCGGGTGTGTCTCAGCGGTGCTGGCCGCTGCTTGGGGAGCCTGGGAGGGGAGCCGGGAGCCGGGAGCCGGTGCTGCGCCCTGAGCTGCCTGCAGGTGGCTGGCCCTGCGCCTCCCCGCAGCCCACCCCCTGGAGCCGGCCGAGTGCCCACGGGAGGAGGGACGGGTCCGTGCTGGCGCCGGCCACCCCTCTGCTCACAGCCGAGCCACGTCTCTGCGATCCGGAGTCTGCACTGCACCGCCGTGCTTTGCAGCCGCCCCCAGGGGAGCCCGGCAGAGACAGAGGCCCGAGCCATGCCGGCCGGCTTCCGGGCAAGACGAGAATCCAGCCCGGGGCCCAATCAGCCCACAGCCCGGCCCACCGCCTGCTCCGGCCCACAGCGCCACGTCCCTGCACGCCCAGCCGGCCCGCCTCCATCGGCCACGGGCGCCGAGTGGCTGCCCCCTTAGAGACGTGGCTCTCCCGCTGAGCTCCGGGCCCTCGGCGCCTCCCCAAACACCCGCGGCCCATCACTCCCCATGTGGCCAGCTGTGGCCGTGGCCGTGGCTGTGGCCGTGGCCGTGGTGCCGGTCCCCCCGGCCTGGGCTGTGCTCTCCACACAGTAGCCCGAGCCCCCGGCTGCTCACTGAGTCAAAACAAACAAACTAGCAGATGAGCACAGCGAGGACGGGAGGGGGGGGCCGCTGTGCAGGAGCCAGGCCCCCACCGCCCTCTGACCCCTCCCAGCTCCGCCCTCTGACCCCTCCCGGCTCCGTTAGAGCCCCGACCGCCGCGCCCACCGCGCCCGCCGCCCCTGCGGCTCTCAGCTGGTGGGGAGCCATGCAGACCCCCACCCGTGCCCGCCCCCTCTGCCCGCCCCCTTGCTCCGGAGGTCTCCATGCTCCCCCCTCGGCCTCTCTCAGCTCTTCTCCGCCTCCCCGCTCACCAGGGCGGCGTCCACAGGGCAGGCTGGGCCCCGCCCTCGGCTTCCAAGGAGCCACTCGGAGACAAAGGGCCCGGAGCCCCAGCTCCCGCCTCACCCTGCCGCCCCCCCTCCTGACACTGTGCCCTCCACTGGGGCACCCGGAGCCACTGGCTGCCCCCGCCCGTGTCTCTCCCGCCCCCGCCCCGCCCCCAGGCGCTCTTCGGCCTCCGCGCAGGCTGTCTGCGAGCGTGCTTCCTCGCCCGGCCCCTCGGACCCGGCGCTGGCGGCTGGCTTTGGGCCCCCGTGGACTCCACGCCACCCCCCGGCCTTTCCCCAGCAGAGCCGTCCTCCAGGGACTAGGGAGCCCCTCAGGCCGGGTGGCTGGACGGACGGACGGACGGACGGACGGGGTGGGGGCGGGGAGGGGGGATGAGTGACCGGACTGAGTGTCCGGGGACACGGAATCCTGGCGCGGCCCCCTGCCGGCCTTTCTCCAAACACCCTCTCCCGGCTCTCCGAAAAGCCGTGGAAAGAGGCACCGCCCACGCCCCCTGAACCACGGCCACCAACGCCGTCTCCTGACGAGCCAGCGAGCTAGGTAACCTAGGGGGGCAAACGCCTCCCGCTGCGCCCCGGCCAGTGCACCTCACTAACAGTACCTGATGCTGGCGTGGGGGAGGGGGGGTCCGCCCGGCCCGCAGCCCTCGGCGGCCTCGCTGACAGACGGCTGATTAGGGACGCAGAGAGGCAGTCACCAGTGGCAAAGAGTGAAAGCACGGGCTGCAGACACGCGTGTGTGCACACATGCACACACATATATACACATGCACACACGTATATGCACACACGTACACACACACGCACACACAGGACCCCGAGGCCACCCACCTCGGCGATGCCGCACGGGCGTGCCATGGGCCCGGCGCCTCCCTGGGTGCGGGCGCACCAGCCCAGCTTGTCCCCATTATCCCGCGTTTCCGCTCCGAGAGGACAAACAGGCCCCACCTCGGGGCTCCTGATCCGGGAATTCGCCTCGGGGCCCAGAGCAGCAGCATGGGGGCGGGCTCCGGGTCCCCAGGCAAATCCGGGCAGAGGGATGTAGATCTCCGAGTGCTCGGTGAGTGAGTGTGCTGGCCAGGGTGGGCCCTGGGGCTGTGGCCCCGGGTCAGGCCGGACGGACCCGGAGCCTCGGAGAAGCACCGGCGAGGGGCTGAGGCGGCTGCGTTTTCACACACGTGTCGCCTGCTCCAGCTCCTCCCGGGACCCCTCACCCCAGGCCCCACAGTGGGGAGGGGCTGGGGCTCAGGTGAGCCCCAAGATGTCTGACCCTTCACCTTGAGGGGTTAGGGAAAGTGTCGGGCATTTCCAATGGCAGCAGCCACAGGCCCAGCCCCTGGGTGTCCTGATGCCCCACCCCCCGCCCCCCCAGCCCCGCCTTCTGCCTCTGCCCTGCCCCTGCCCGCACCTCCTGTGCGGCTTCATCTTGTTTCCAGGAAAATTCCTGCAGGAGCCAGGGAGCCGGGGAGCCGGGGAGCCGGGGCCGGTTGGGCACCAGGGCAGCCTGCCCACGGCCTCCTGGTCGGGCGGATGCCCAGGCGGCAGTGCCAGCCCGTGCCAGCGGAGGAGGGCTGGCTCAGGGCCTCCGGCGCAGGCGAGGAGCACCCATGGGGGGCGGTGGGGAGCCTCCCACCCCTGCCCACACTGACCCCTCGGAGCCCAGCTCTGGGAGGTGAGCGTGGGGCCAGCCCTCTACGTGGCAGAGACTCCTGGCGCTGAGTGCGGCCGGACGTGCCCGAGACCCTGTCCGGGAGCTGCCTGGTCTTGCTTGGCCTTAAGGGAAGGCAGAGTTCACCGGCCAGTGTGGCTCAGTGGGGGCATGCCGACCTATGAACCAGGAGGTCAGGGTTCGATTCCCGGTCAGGGCCCGGCCTGGGTTGCGGGCTCGATCCCCAGTGGGGGGACGTGCAGGAGGCAGCTGGTCCATGATCCTCTCTCATCACTGATGTTTTTCTCTCTCCCTCTGTCTTCCTCTCTGAAACCAATAAAAATATTTTTAAAGCAAGAGAGAGAAAGAGGAGAGAGAGAGAGAGAGAGAGAGAGCGCCCTCGAGCACAGAGGGCAGAGTCCCACAGGGAAAAACAGGACAACAATAACACCCCACAGCCGGAGGGGTCCTCGGGCGCCGGAGGAATCGGGGTGGAGGCCAGCCCCACATTGGGTATGTCTGGGTCTCGGGCAGGGAGAGGGCTCTCCCCGGGGGAGTGGCAGGTGGGACCTTCGGCTGGGCTGGGGCCGGGGCCTCCCGGGTCGCAGGGCCAGGACTGGGCCGGCACAGGAACCTGCCGGGCCTCCGGGTCCCGAGGAAAAGGGCATCGAGCCGCGGAGTCCCGAGGGCGCCGGCAGCCCGGCTCTCTCTGCCGGATTCCTTTCATCCTTGCTTCACGGGTGACGTTCAAGGCCTAAATGCTTGGCTTGTGAGTCATGCTAATTACAGCTGGTGGCGCGGGGCGGGCAGAGGCAGAGGCCGAACAACAGAAAGCAGCGGGCTCCCAGAGAGCCGAGTCTGCTGCTCCCTGAGCGAGCGGAGGGCCGCCCCGGAGGAGCCTGGGACCGCCCCGGCCACGTCGCCGGCCGCTCCACCGGTGGGTGCCCGGCCGCCCGCCCCCGGTGCCCGCTGGGCAGCAGCCGTGGCACGGAGCTCCGCGGCCTCCCGGCAGACGCCGAGGACGGCACGGCCGGGGCCTCTCCGGAGACGAGCGGGAGGGAGCGGAGGGAGAGTAGGGTCCAGGAAGCAGCCGGCCCGCCCGGGGCCCGGCCTGTCTCGGGGCAGCTGGGACGAGGAGATTGGGAGCGGAGAAGCCGGGGCTTCCGGCCTGAGCTCGGGTGGCTGTGCGTCCTCGGGCCAACCCCGTGCCCTCTCTGGCCCGGGAGGCGGCCGAGGCCTGTCCGGTCTCTGCCTCCGGAGGGGCCCTCGCTCCTGGCAGCAGCGGGGCGAGGGCTGAGCCTCTCGGAGCTTCGAGGCCGAAAGCGCCGTGGGTGGGGTTGCTGGGAATTACGCTCTGGGCCTGCTTGGGTGAGAAACACACACACACACACACACACACACCACACACACCACACACAAACGCACACTCACACACACCACAGAGACACACACAGAGACACGCACACACATACACAGACAGACACACTCACACACAGAGACTCGAACACACAGAGAGAGACACACACAGACACGCGCACACACACACAGAGAAAGAGACAGACACGCACACACACACACACACATGCACGTTCACACACACACACACACGCACACACATCCGGGCCGACACTATTTTTATTGCCGTGATGGTGGTTGAGCTCCTCTCGCCCTCAGCTCCCAGGTCCAGGGGGAGGAGGGGAGGAGTCAGGGGCGAGGGAAGACAAGTCCCTTCTGACCCCGACTCCCCTTCACCTGCGTGTCCCCTCCCCTCCGGTCACAGGGACGAGGTCCCCGCAGCCTCTCCCCTTGGCACCGGCAGCAGGGCCTCGGTGTGGGGTCGGGGCCTGGCCGGCCGCGCTCTCCGGTCCCAGAAAAAGCAGGCCCGCCGCCTCTGGGGACCTCACAGCCCCGGGGACCTGGCCTCAGCCAGCAGCGAGGCAATCCCGTTCCTCGGGACACCCTGCCTTTTCTGGCTTTTGTTTGTTTGTTTGAGGTGGTTTTTTTTTTTTTGTTAATTCTCACCTGAGGATATTCTTTCCATTGCTTTCCAGACAGAGAAGAAGGAAGGGAGGGAAGGAGAGAGAGAGAGAGAGAGACATCAATGTGAGAGAGACAGAGACACACTGGCTGGTTGCTTCCACACACGCCCGACCAGGGGTCAGAGAGAGAACCTGCAACCAAGGCACCTGCCCTTGACCGGAATCGAACCCGAGACCCATCTGTGCATGGGCTGGCGCTCTGACCATTGAGCCACACCGGCCAGGGGCACTCCTACTCCTCCTTTCCAAAGCTCCACGTGGGCCCAGCGGCCTCCAATCTCAGACACTAAGTGACAAAAAGCACAGAACCAGGCCCAGCGCGTCAGGAGGGCAGCGCGTGCCGGGCATGGGGGGGTGCAGGGGGGGGCTCCCCGGGAGACACCGGGCTGCCTGCAGTCGGCGATGATCGGCGTGGTGGGCCAGGCGAACACGGTGCGGGGCCAGGACGGGGGGAGTGCACTGCAGCCTGGCCGTGCCCGGAAGCACCCAGAGGCCACGCACCCAGCGGCCGAGGGCAGGTCAGGGCCTCAGTCCGGCCCGGCCCGCCGCTCTCAGCAGCTGAGACCACAGCCCGGAGGGTCCCTGGAAAGGCACACGCGTTCTCCACCCCGGCCGCAGCCCCCCGGGGCCCACGGCTCAGGCAGCACTTCCTGTCCGGGTGGCGTCCCAGGGGCTATGGGTGGGACAGACCTGCTGTCGGGGGTCCCGGCGGCACGGGGGGGGGCTCCCCACAGGAGCAGAGGGGGACGGGGGTACATGCCTTTCCCTTTCACGCCCCCTGAAAACTGCCAGAGAAGGGGGACGCAAGAGGAACACCCCACAAAACAAGGGAACGGCCCCCCACTCCTGGCGGCATCCGCGGGCACCGACCCAGCCCCCCCCTGCAGGACCCAGGCTCCCCTCCCCCAGCGCCCAGACTTCGCCGCTTTGCCACAGCTGCCCCGGGGCCCTCCCCCGGGGCTCCCCGCTGACGCCACCGCCGGAGCCGAACCGGCAGCCCCGGTCCCGCCGGCACCTACCTCCGCCGGGTCCTCCGGCCTCCGCGCCCAGCGCCGCCTCTTAGAGCATCTCGGGCCGCGGGGCCACCGCCGGGCCGGGAGGGCCGACCTGTCCGAGGAGGGAGCGGGGAGTCCCGGGGGAAGGCGGGGAAGGGGCGGCGGTGCAGGCGGCCGGCACCTCGGCACCTCGATCTCCTGGGCTCCCAGGTCTCGGGGCCAGAAGCGGAAGCGGGTTTCTGGAAAGTGAAGGAAGAGCCGGAGGAGCCGAGCCCAGCCAGATGTGAGCGCTCGGCCGCCCAGCGCTCTCCGCCTCTCCAAACAGCCGCCGCGTTAACTGTGTGTGTGCCCGGCCGGCAGGCGGGCGGGCGGGGAGAGCCGCTGCCTCCTCCCCCGGCCCCCGGGGAGCTGGCCAGGCGGGACTGGGGTGGCCGCTCCGAGTGCCTGCGAGTCCGCCCCGGGGTGGGGCGCGTGGGAACCCCGAGTTGCCTGGTGGCAGGGGGTGGGGTTCCGGGAGCTCCGCAGGGAGGGGTGGGGTCTCCCCCGCGGCAGCCCTGGGACACGCCTGGGGACCACGATGGTTGGGGAGACCTGCGAACCCCCAAAGCAGAGTGCAGGGGGCCTGAGCGCACACGTCTGCACACGCGAGCATCTTCGGGCCGGGCCAGAGCCAGGAGGGCGTGAGGGAGCAGGAGCCTGGCGACGACGGCCTCATTCCTCCACCGGAGAGCCTCGCCCTCCCCCTCACACACAGCTCTTCCTTTTTATTTTTTATTTTTTAAAATATATTTTATTGATATTTTACTGAGAGGAAGGGAGAGAGATAGAGAGCTAGAAACGTCGATGAGGGAGAAACATCGACCAGCTGCCTCTTGCACACTCCCTACCGGGGATGTGCCCGCAACCAGGGTACATGCCCTTGACCGGAATCGAACCCGGGACCTTTCAGTCCGCAGACCGACACTCTACCACTGAGCCAAACCGGTTTCGGCAGCTCTTCCTTTCCAAAACGTTTTTTATTGCTTTCAGAGAGGACGGGAGAGGGACAGAGAGAGAAACGTCAGTGATGAGAGAGAATCATCCATCCATCCATCCGTCCTGTACGCCCCCTACTGGGGACGGAGCCTGACACCCAGGCGTGTGCCCTGACTGGGAATCAAACCAGCGACCTTCTGGTTCCCGGGCTGGTGCTCAACCCCTGAGCCACGCCGGGGGGCCTCCCACGTTCTTTCTGAGCCGGTCGCTGGCCTGCCTCACGCCCGACAGCTGCCTCGGCAATCCTGGGTGCTTCCCTCCCATCCTCCCCCACCCCACCCCACCCCCAAACCCTGAGCCAGGCTGGCTTCTGGGATCCATCCCATCCAGGGGAGAGAAGGTCTGCCGGGAGAAGCAGAACGCTGCTGCTTCCTTCCCGCCCTGCGCCCGCGTCCTCTCCACCCCGCCCCCAGGCTGTGCCCGCCTCTCTGCCCCCCCCATGCTGGGCCGCTGCCCCTGGGACCCCGGACAGAGCACATGGGTCCTGGGACACTGGTTCGGGGGCCACAGGTCAGAGCAAAGGGCCTGCGACACACACACACACCATACACACCACATACCACACACACACACACACACACACACACACACACACCGGCCTTCAGACGGCCTTCCCCCCTTGCTGCCACGTGTCTGCCTGGAAGACATCAAAGTGGGGGGGCGGGGGAGGACCTGACATCCACCGGGGAGCAGGGAGGCGCAGGGAGAGGGGGCTTCTGAGGGGGAGCCAGCCGCCACGGCCCCACGGTGGGAGCCGCGGGAGGTGCCCGGGCCTGGGGCACCGGGGAGCTCAGGGGCTCTGGCAGGATTGAGGAACCCGTCATCCCCGCCGGAGGCCTCGAGGCGGCTCACGGGCTCCGGCACGTGCCTGAGGCTGGGCCCGACCCATGTCCCTGGTAGATCAGGGACAGGAAACCCCGATAAGCCGGCCTTCACCCCGTCCGTGACGGAGGCCCCTTCCTGTCAACAAGCCGGCCAGCACCGCTGGCCTCCCCCAGAACTCTGCCCAGGGGTCCAGGGGTGACCTGCGAACCAGGAGGTCGCGGTCCGGTTCCCGGTCAGGGCTTGTGCCCAGGTTGCGGGCTCGATCCCCAGTGCGGGGCGTGCAGGAGGCAGCCGGTCCACGATTCTCTCTCATCCTGGATGTTTCTCTCTCTCTCTCTCGCCCTCCCCCTTCCTCTCTGACATCAATAAAAATAAAACGCGCATATTTACAAAAACAAAGTGTGAGTAAGGAAGAGGGGAAACTCGGCGGCCGGCCGGGGCGGTCTCGCCGGCAGCTTGGTTCTGGTCCAGGGCCGGCCAAAGGTCCCCCCAGAAACCGGGGCGAATGTTCCCCGGGCAGCAAATACCTTCCCGCTGGACAGAGAGTCCCGGCCGGCTCAGCAAGGGAGTCAGGACACACACACACACACACACACACACACACACACACACACACACAAACCAACACAAAAACAAAAACCCAGCATTGGCCAATCGGAGCCGAAGCCCGGGAGGGATTTCTCAGCTCGGGGGCGGGGCTAACCAGGCGAGGCCCCGCCTCCCGAAGGCGGGCAGGCCACGCCCACCGGGATTCCTGGAGCTCAGGCCTCCTGCACGGGATGTCTGGGTTCTTGGGGGGGTGGGGGGGGCTGCCTGAGTATCCCCAGGACAGGGCAGCTCCTGCCCCCCACCCCCAGCCCCAGACTGCCCCCCACCCAGACCGACGAGACATCTGGGGAAGAAGAGCCGGGGAGCCCACTGGGTCCCCCGAGTGCCAACCCCCGGGCCCCCTGGGCCACTGCTCCTCCCACGTCTGTCCGGGAACGACGTGACCTTTGGTTCCAGTCCGGCAGACTCGAGGCTCCCGGCCACCACGGCCCCTGGGGCCTCCCCCCGCCCCCCAGGCCCTAACGGTCCGCCTCTCCCAGCTATTTCGGGCCGGGCTGCCCAGTGGTCCCAGGAGCGCAGAGTCTGGTATCGCAAACTTTTGAATTCCGTGCCAAAGGGTAGCCACGGGCAGTCAGATGGCGGGGACCCACTGCCAAGGCGCGGGGGCGGACAGCCTCCTCGGAGGTTTGGAGAAGCAGCTGAGATGGGAGCTCGGCAGCCAGGCCCGGCTCCCTGGCCCACGCCCGTGGCTCCCGGATGGCGGTGCCCGAGGTCTAGAAGGTTCGGGCACGTGGGGGTCGGGACCGGCAGCTACCGAGACCGAGCAGGCCGACCTGCTGTCCTCTCTGCTCCTCACACTTGGCGGCGGTGGGGTGGGGGGCACCCCGGGGAAGGGCCTTTCGGGGACACCCCCCTCGGCACGCCCGAGGCCCAGACGGACAGTCTCGGGGGGGAAGCCGAGGCCCAGGCTCACGCTTACCATTTATGGGCTTTCTGACCCGATCGAGCCGCACGGCGCCTCCTGCCTCCGTGCCCCCCGCTCTCCATGCTGACGTCCCTGCAGGGGAGTGCTTTTTAGGGCTCCGGGTTAGACAGAGGTGGGCAGAGGCCGAGGGGTTAGGCCCATGGTCGGCAAACTCATCCGTCCACAGAGCCAAATAGCAACAGCACGATGGACATGTCTTTGGAGAGCCACATTTTTTAAACCTAAACTTCTTCTAATGCCGCTTCTTCAACACAGGCTCTCCCAGGCCGTGGTGTTTTGTGGAAGAGCCACACTCCGGGGGCCAGAGAGCCGCATGTGGCTCGAGAGCCGCAGTTTGCCGACCAAGGGTTAGGCAATGCTTTCCGAAACAAGTGAACTGGGAGGGCCCCCTGGTGGAAGGCGCAGGAGCCAGCCCTGGGCTGGGACACGAATGAGCCGCTGAATCAACGTAACCCGTGGATGAGTGATTACAGCCAAGAATTCCCGGTCTTCTGTGCAGAGCCACAACCCAGAGCAGAGAATTCCCGGCCGGAGGCGGGGGCGAGGTCTCCCGGGACCTGAGAAGACCCGGAGAGTGGGAATTGGAGGGAAACCCAGTGCTGGTGGCCGCCGAGTCACTGCTGACCGTGAGGGGCACCGGCGTGGCACAGCCTGACCAGGAGCCGGCCCAAGAGGACGCACCACTCTTTTAAAAAGAGATATGTGTTTTATTGAGTTTTTTTTGATCATTGATCAGCTGCCTCCTGCACACCCCACCACTGGGGATGTGCCCGCGACCAAGGTGCATGCCCTTGACCGGAATCGAACCCAGGACCCCCTCAGTCCGCAGGCCGACGCTCTATCCACTGAGCCAAACTGGTGAGGGCCAGTTTTCATTTTTTTAACCTCGGGAGGCATATATAAGTACGAGGGGCCTGGCCAGTGCGTGGGTTCATGCACCAGAGGGGTCCCTCTGCCTGGCCGGCGCCCCCTTGAAATCCGGGACCCCTCGGGGGATGTCGGAGAGCCTCAGGCCCAGGGCCTTTGTTATGCATATAAGATCGTTGGTGAATCTCTTCCCGCCCTCCCCTCTCCCCTCTGAGGTTCACCAGCTGTTCCATATTTCCGTGCCTGTGGCTTCCGCTCCTGCATTGGGCATCTGCCCCCTGGTGGTCAGTGTGCATCATAGCCACCAGCGGGCTGGCCATGGCTGAGGCTTTTGTATATACTATATACTAGAGGCCAAGTGTATGAATTTGTGCACAGGTGGGGTCCAGCCAGCCTGGCCCCAATCAGGTGGGTCTGGGCTGGGCCTGTGGGGAGGAGGAGGTGGTTGGAGGTTGGCCAGCGGGCCCCGCCCCCAGTTGGGTTGGGGGGTGGGCCAATTGGGGGTGGGGCCAGTCATGGGGTGGGGCTGTGGCCTGGCCAGTCCCGCTCCTGATTGGTGAATTGGGGGGGGGGGCAATCAGGGGCAGAGCTGGCTGGGAGGAGGGGCCGCAGGCTGATGGGGAGGTAGGGGCTGACCAAGGTGAGGCGGCCATGGGAAGGGGCCACGGGTGGTTGGTTGGCCAGCCCTGTCCCTGATTGGAGTTGTGGGGCCCATCGGGAGGGGGGGTGGAACTGGCTGGGGGAGGGGCCGCAGGCCGATGGGGTGTTGGGAGCCCATTGGGAGTGGGGCCGGCCGGGCCCCACCCCCAGGTTCGGCTGGTTGGCTGGCCCTAGTGGACATCACAGCGACTGGCTGATCTGGTCGTTATTTTTTATATATTATACAGATAAAAGTTTGAATAATTTAAAGTAATTGTAGTAATACACAATATATGGCTGGAACATGGTTTAGAATGATGGGAAACATAAGTAAAATTAAAAAGACTTGCTCCTTGCCTCCCCCCTCCCCCCAAAAAATACAGAACCATGTGTTTAGCATGTTTCCATTTGGTTTTTAAAAAGGTAATGTAATATATGTGTTTATGACTTGTTTGTGCGCCACAAACTCTCTGCAGAAATAACCGCAAGAAACTAAGAATAGCGCTTGCCTCTGGGGAGGGAATGAGGGGGAGGAGGAGGGGAGTTATTTCTCACTGTGCACCGTTTATATAACTTGAAATTTCCTTTGTGCCTGTAGCTTTAAGGAAAGGCCCCTGAGAGGCCCGGGGTTTGCAGGCGCGTGCTCACACACACACACACACACTCACACACACTCTCTCTCTCACATACACACACACACACTCACACACACACACTCACACGCTGAAGGTGCAGGCCCTCCAGCAGCTCCACCCCTCGCTCCTGCCCGGCTCCACTCCCACCAGGCTTTTTTCAGGATAGCTGAGATGAGCATCCTTGCAGGACTTGGGAGTGAGAGGCAGGGATGTCTTAACGAATTTCACTAAGATAACTCGGGGGCTGGAGAAAAGGGATGAACCCGAGACCCTTACTTGAGGAGTTTGTTGATTCGCAAGTCAGAGGAACCCCCGCCCAGGCCGCTGGAGCCATCAGACCCTTCGTCTTTGCTTTGGAAACTGATCAACATTCCGACGCGGGCCAGGGGGAGGGGGTGGCTGAGAAGGGGGTGGCAGAAGGAGGCCCAGGCAAGGGGTCCTAGAGTCTCAGCTGGAGGAATGAGAGCCTCCTCGCTGTAGCCTTCCCCGCCGCCCCCTCCCGGTTCTGCTCCTTGACGTTCCTGAGTGACGCGGGGGAAGGGGCCGGGTAGACGGCACAAAGTCCCTCCCGCCCTTCCCCCGCCCGCGGCTCCTCCTTCGGGACCCGTTAGCTGAGCCACAAAAACTACAACTCCCAGCAGGCCCCGCCGCGGCCAGCGCGCAGCCGCAGAGCAGAGGCTGCCGGGAGCGTGTTGCTCGGAGGCGGGGCGAGCGCGCCGGGCGGAAGTCGGCCCTCCGCTCGGTCCCGGTCCTCCCGGCAGCGAGGTCCCCGCGCCCGCGGGCCCGGCGCCAGTCCGCACCGGGTGAGTGACGGCGGCCCCGCGGCCACTGCGCTCCGCTTGCTACGGGCCTGCTGCCGGCCTCCGCGCGCTCCCTCCCCGCAGGTCCGCTCCCCCGCAGCTCTGACTTGAAGGTACTTCCCCCTCTGACTTGGGGCTCCTCCCCCCTCTGACTTGGGGCTCCTTCCCCCTTCTGACTTGGGGCTCCTCCCCCCTCTGACTTGGGGGCTCCCACCCCCTCTGACTTGGGGGCTCCTCCCCCTCTGACTTGGGGGCTCCTCCCCCTCTGACTTGGGGCTCCTCCCCCCTCTGACTTGGGGCTCCTTCCCCCTCTGACTTGGGGGCTCCCCCCCTGTGACTTGGGGGCTCCTCCTCCCTGTGACTTGGGGGCTCCTCCTCCCTGTGACTTGGGGGCTCCTCCTCCCTGTGACTTGGGGGCTCCAACCCCCTCTGACTTGGGGGCTCCAACCCCCTCTGACTTGGGGACACCGCCCCCCTCTGACTTGGGGGCTCCTCCCCCCTCTGACTTGGGGACACCGTCCCCCTCTGACTTGGGGCTCCTCCCCCCTCTGTCTAGTGGATTCCTTTGATCCTTCTAACTCTGACTTGGGGACACCGTCCCCCTCTGACTTGGGGCTCCTCCCCCTCTGACTTGGGGGCTCCTCCCCCTCTGATTTGGGGCTCCTGCTCCCTCTGACTTGGGGGCTCCTCCCCCTCTGACTTGGGGCTCCTCCCCCCTCTGTCTAGTGGACTCCTTCCGAACTCTGACGAGGGGACACCGCCCCCTTTGACCCTGATGGATGCATCCCCTTCTTCTCTCAGAGGACAGCCCTTTCCGGCCCCCCTATGATTTCAGTACCCCAACTGACCTGTGCAGGGCCTCTCCTGAGGGATTAGGGGCTCCCCCATCTGCCTGACCCTTGGTCTCACCTGCAGCAGGCCAGCCCTCTCACCCCCATCCCCGGGCCTTCCTCTCCTTTGCTTCAGACTATCCCGTCCTCCCCGCCCGCCCCCTGTCCCCGCCCCCCCTGTCCCCCTGGTCCGGATCCTTCCACCCTGGGACCCGCACCTCCCGCTCTTCCGTGTGGCTGGGTGCCTTTCCGTGTCCTCTGTGTCCCAGGCTTGGGTGGCACGGGGATCCCCTTCTTCCAAGCGCCCTGTGTGCCCCAGGAGGGCGGTCTCTCAGCGCCCCAGCCCCATTGCTCACGCCTGTCTCCGGGATGTGCTTGGCCGCGCTCCTGCCACATTTCCCACGAAGCATGCGTGCGGGGACACGCGTGTGCCGGTACCGAATCTCGCTGCCTCTTCGCTATAAGGGCCGGCACTTGGCAACGGCATGGAAGGGCCGTGGAAGGATCAGGGGCACATCTTTCGGGAGCCTCGGGGTCTCTGCAGCTCCTCGGTCCTCGCCCTTGGAGGAGCTCCATTGACAGCTCTTCCTGGCTGGGCTGTGGTCCCCCCACCCCCCGGCCCCCAGCCCCTCCCCACCGACCTCCCCTCGGGGAGTCCAGCCCAGGCCTGTGGACAAGGTGGCCTCAATGAGCCTCTGTTCAGGCGGACTGCCCGCGAGAGGGCCGGCCTCTCCCCTCCTGGCAGCCCTGAGCAGAGCGTGTCCGGGGGACGTGGGGGGCCCTGCGGAGGGTTCCGGTCTTTCTGGTCCAGGTGAAGCCACCTCACGGGTGGGGGAGGGAACCCCACGCCCCCGTGGACAGGTGCCGCCGGTGCCAGATGCCCGCTCCGGCGAGGCGATGGATGCCTTCCCTGAGCTCCAGGCCTGCTTTCTCCCCGGAGCCGTGCCCCAGACCGAGGCCACGCCCCGTCTGTGCGGCCCACAGCCACGCAGGCGCTGTGGCCATTCCTGGAGCGCTCTTAGTGCGTGCCAGCGTTAGGGTGTGTAAAACTCTCCCGGTGACTATTTAGGACTTTGTGTTGATTTAGACCCGGAGCGGGGAACGGCCCGCCCAGGGGCCTAATAGGGCCGCAGAGTCACCTGGTCTGCCCTCGCCTCAGGGTGAGGCAGTGAGATCCTTGCCAGGTACCGCTGGCTAGTGTGTGCGTGGGTAGCTGTGTGCGGCCGGTCGGCGGTGTTGCCGACATCCACGAGGCCCTGAGTGAGACGGGGCAGTTGCTTGGGAAGAGACCTTGCTGCCAGAGGAACCTGGGCACTGTCCGTCTCTCTGTGGCGTGCCTTCCTCGGACCCGCACTCATCTCTCTGAGCCCAGAGGCCTCCCTCCCCCGGCTGCCGGCACCGCCTTCGCTCCGGCCGGAGCTGCCCTTCCGCCTTCTCACGCTGCCCAGAGGCCCCGAGGGGCGGGGGCGATGGGCCCACCTGCATCATCGCCATGGCGACCATGTAAGCATCCTGCCCCCCAGCTCCTGGGAGCCTGAGTATGCAAATTAGCCCTCCATCTTTGTTGGGGTGATTTGCATACTCACGCCTGGTGATCTGGTGGGTGTCTCGAAGGTACAGTTTGCATCTTTCTGACTCGTGTGGAGTAGGAGAGTGGGTGAGTGGAACGCACCGCTCCGGTTCCCGTGCAGGGGAACTGCCCCCGGAAAGCTGGTGCTCAGGGTGCTAGTCAGCTGACCTTACACTGGGGGCGCCCAGGGGACCACAGGGTCCTCCCAGGGGAGCGGGAGGCACGGAGAGGCTGGCTTTGCGGTGGGGGGAGGCCCCCGGAGGCGGGAAAAGCACGTGCAGGAGGCGGGCTCTCTGCTCCAGGCTTGAGTCCAGCGAGACCGCCACCCGGCCGGCCAGCTGGCTGCAGGGCAGCTGCGTCTCAGCTGCCGAGTGCGCGTAGCGTGACCGCGGGAATAGGAGCCTGCTGCTCCTCTAGGGTGGGGGGCCCAGAACTGGGGCGACCCAGGGAGCGGGCGTGGCGGGGGGCCGGGGAAGGGGCGGGGGCAGCCGCCAGCGGTGCAGCGAGCACGCTTCCAGGAAGAGTCCTGGAGGTCAAGGGGTTCGGCTCTTCTTTCCCATCGGGGCGCGCACTCGGGCGGAGCAGGGACTGCCTGCGCCCGGGCTCGGCGCTTTGGGCGCAGCAGAGGCCGTGGCTGCGGGAAGGAAGGAAGGAAGGCGGCTGCCCCGGGGCGGGGGGTGGGGGGGGAGGGGGCCCAGGGGGCTCGGGGAGGAGAGGGCTGCCCAGTCCGGGGCAGAGGCCGGAGCTGGGAGCGGCCCCTTATCTCAGATCCGGGATGCCCTCCCGCCCTCCCCGCCCTCCTGCTCCTGAGGGCGGAGCCGCTGCGGCTGTGTGCTTTGCCACCTGGCGGGCCACACACTCCCACACCACTCCCACTCCGGGCCAAGCGAGAGCCGGCTCCGGGTGCGGCTCCCTCCGGGAGGGTCCCCGTCCACCGAGCCAGGCCTGGAGGCCGGGCCGCCGAGCATGGCCCCGGAAGGTAGGGCCTGAGCCGCCTGCACTCCCGGCCAAGGGTCCCCGGTGCTGCCCGGGGCCTGGGCCTGCGCCCTGGCCGGTGCCCGCCTGCCCCACAGGAAGTGCTGGTTTGACGAGAGCCACCGACAGGCGTGTCCGGGAGACAGGCGTGTCCGGAGCCGTTCTCGGACGAGCTCCCTGGAGAGCGGGGGGCGGGGGGCAGCGGGGGACCCTCTCCCGGCGGTCGCCCTGTGGGGGCTGCCGCAGAGTGCTGTCTCCGGCCCCCTGAGCCCCAGCCTCCAGGTGGCACCGGTTACGGAGCGGGCGCCCTGGTTCCCGGTGCGCTGCCGGGAAGTGGGCCCTGCTGCGGCCGGAGGGGTTCAGCGGCCGCGGCCTCGGCGGCGTGTGGGCGAGGACCCCGGGGCAGCCGGCGGCTGCTGGTCTGTATACAGGTGCGTGCCCTCGCTCTGCCCAGGCCTCCGGCAGCGGTGCCCGTGGGCAGAGGGCACGCAGCCTGGAAGGTGTGGGGAGCCCTCGCTGTGGGGGTCACGAGGTCGATTCAGACGGAGGAGAGGGCGGCCTGGGGGCTGAGGAGAGACAGGCGAGGGGGACCCCAGGGGGTCTCCGGGGGGGACTGCTCTGGCTCAGGAGCAGCCTGTGGGCCGGCATCTCCGGGAGCAGGCAGTCTGGGCTGAGCGTCGGGGGGTATGGGGGCTCCTCCAGGCCGGGGTGGCCGGGGGGCCACAGTCACGGTCACCAGTGGGTCCGCAGGAGGCACTGACCCGCCAGGAGTGAGTGGCCAGAGGACAGAGAGCGGCCAGGGCTCAGGGACGGGGCACGGGGGCACGGGGACGGGGTTCGGGGGTTCGGGGGCACGGGGTGGGGGAGAGGGAGTCGCCAGCCGTGAGGATGACACCCACGTGGCAGCCACGGCGCCCGGCAGCCCGCCCACTGCTCCTGCTGCCCTGACGCTGGGCCCGGGGCTGGGCCCTGTGCCGGGTGGGCGTGGGCACGGCTGTGGAGGACGTGGTGCGTGCTCCCTCCCCCACGTGGCCCGTGAGGCCCTGCGGGCTCCGGCCCCTCTCCGTGGGCATTGGCAGGAAGGTGCCAGGGGCAGATGTTGCCGGAACCACCGCTTCTGCTTGGCCTGCAGCTGTTGTGCGTTTGCGCTCGAGGCCACAGGTGGAGCCCAGAAGGGGCAACCGCTCCCCTGCCTGGCAGGCGGGCGTCGGCAGGGGCGGGCAGACAGGGTGTGTGCGGGGCGGGGACGGCAGGGGCGGGACGGCAGGGGGAGGTGCTGTCAGGAGCTGGGCCTCCGGGGAGGGCGGCATCTGACAGAGCAGAGCCCGTGCCCTCGGTCTCTGCCATGCCAGCTCCTCTTCCTGACGAGGGCCTGCAGATGCCGCTAAGGCCGGGTCTCAGAGAGCCGAGGAGGTGACGTGGCCACCGGGCCTGGCGGAGTGGGTCCGCGTGTGCCGGTCATGACCTCCCCCCTCCCTCCGTGTGCAGGTCCTGCCAGCCCCGCCGCCCCGGCCCGGAATGAGTCTATGCCCGCCGCCTGGATAAGTGCGGGGCGCCTCCCCGCGCTGGCGTCCATGAGCAAGGCCTCGGACCCCCGCTTCCGCGTCCGCTGGAGGGTGATCCTGCCGTCCGCCCTGGGCGTCGCCGTGCTCTGGCTGCTGTGCGCCCACCGCCCCGCCCCGGGCCGGCCGCCCGCGCCCAGCGCCCACAACTGGCGGCTCAGCCAGGCGGCGGCCGAGCGCTACAATGACACCTACCCCCTGTCGGCCCCCCAGCGGACGCCCGGCGGGACCCGCTACCGCATCGCGGTCATCGCCGACCTGGACACGGGCTCCAAGGCCCGGGAGGACAACACGTGGGTCAGCTACCTGCAGACAGGCCACCTGACCCTGTCCCACGGCAGGGACCGGGTGGCCGTGGAGTGGGACCCGGGCCACCGGGTCCTGGAGTCCCACCTGGCGGAGAAGGGGCGGGGCATGGAGCTGTCGGACCTGGTGGTCTTCAACGGGAAGCTCTACTCCGTGGACGACCGCACGGGGGTGGTCTACCGCATCGAGGGCACCGCGGCCGTGCCCTGGGTCATCCTGGCCGACGGCGACGGCAGCGTGGGGAAAGGTGAGCCGCCGCCTGCGCCGGCGGGGGGACACTCCGGGTTGGGGGGGGGCACACGCGGGGCGGGAGGGGGGCACACAGGCAGGGCGGGGGAGCACACGCAGGGCCGGGGGGCACACTCGGGGTGTGGGGAGCACACGCGGGCGGGGGGAGCACCCACATGCCCAGAGGAGGGACTGTAGGGGAGGGTACGTCCCGCTGTGGGGTCTGCTGAGGAACGTGCCGGCTGCTGACCTCCAGGATGGGCACCCGGTGACCCCTGACGCCCAGGGTGCCAGAGCCCCGGAGCCGGCGCCCGGGCGAGGCTGGCGGGCTCAGCCCTCGCACCCGTCCTGCCCCGTCCGCAGGCTTCAAGGCGGAGTGGCTGGCGGTGAAGGACCGGCACCTGTACGTGGGCGGCCTGGGCAAGGAGTGGACCACCGCCACGGGCGAGGTGGTCAACGAGAACCCCGAGTGGGTGAAGGTGGTGAGCTTCCGGGGCAGCGTGCACCACGAGAACTGGGTGGCCAGCTACCACGCCCTGCGGGCCGCCGCCGGCATCCACCCGCCAGGTAGACGCCGCGGGCGGCGGTGGGTTCCGGGGGGCGGTGAGGCAGGCCTGTCCCGGGCGGAGGCGGGGGCAGCTCTGGTTCCCCCTCGGCCCCAGAGGGGTGTGGTGATGCTCAGAGAGGGCTGGCCAGCTCTGGACTTGGGGGACGCGGCCGAGGACCCCCAGCTAGGCCCCCCCGTGCCCCCGCAGAGCCGCCTGCCGGCCCCTCCCCTGCGTCTGCGCTCTGGCCGCACGGGGAAGCAGGCGGACAGACGGCACGGCGTGGCCGGCGCCCTGGGAGCTGGGCCGGGCGGGAGGGCCTCTGTGGGCTCTGTCGTGTCCGGCCTCGTTCCTCCGGGCGGCGGGGACAGACCGAGGGGCTGCCTCTGGGGAACACGGGGACCCAAAGGAGGGCAGGGCTGTGAGCGATGCCCCCCCCCCCCGGCCCCTGTGCAGGCGGCCGCCCCCCGAACCCGCACTGAGGCCCCCGCGTTGCAGGCTACCTCATCCACGAGGCGGCCTGCTGGAGCGAGGCGCTGCAGCGCTGGTTCTTCCTGCCGCGCCGCGCCAGCCACGAGCGCTACAGCGAGCGCGCCGACGAGCGCCGGGGCACCAACCTGCTGCTGAGCGCCCGCCCGGACTTCGGCGACGTCACCGTGCGCCGCGTCGGCGAGGTGGTGCCCACCCACGGCTTCTCCTCCTTCAAGTTCGTGCCCAACACCGACGACCAGGTCATCGTGGCCCTCAAGTCCGAGGAGGACGGCGGCCGGGTGGCCACCTACATCATGGCCTTCACGCTGGACGGGCGCCTCCTGCTGCCCGAGACCAAGGTCGGGGACGTCAAGTACGAGGGCATCGAGTTCATCTGACGGGGCGCCCCGCCGGCACGCGGCAGAGACGGGGGACGTGGAGGGCACCTGCCCACCGGGAACTCGGGCCCCGCGCCGTCCCGAGCCCGGGCAAGAAGGCCGTCCCGCGTGCTCGGAGAGGACCTGCTGGCACTGCGGGCGGACGGGCGGACGGGCGGACGGACAGCCTCCCTCACGTGGCCATCTCTGTCTCCTCCGCCGGTTCCACCTCCTCCTCCAGGAAAACTGTGGCTCCGTAGCTCTTAGAAGCTTTAGTTGTAACGTACTCGAATTAAAGCAGCTTCCTTCCTTATAAAAAGGAATCGCCAACTCTTACGACACAGAGCGGGTCCCGCAGGGAGCCCCTCCCCGCGGCGGCCGAGCTGGAGTCGGAGCTGCAGTGGTGGAGGCGGGCTTCCCTCGGGCCCGGGCCCAGGGACACAGTGACGGAGGCACCAGGCCGCGCCTCCGAGGCCCCCGGGAGCCGCTGGATTTGGTGTCCTGGACGGGGCGCCCGGCCTGACGCACCGCCAGCCCCTCCTGCCCTTTCTCCTCACCCCGGGATACCACACAGCCCCGCTGTCTGCGGCCCGGCCCCGGGCCTGTCCCGATGCCGCAGGGAGCAGGCGAGGGCCGGGCCGGGCCAGCTGGCCGGAGCGGCCTCACCCCCGAGGACGCGGGGCCGGGACTGCGACCAGGGCCGCCGACCGCGTGGACCGTCCAGACTTTCCAGCCCGGAACTGACCGTCGCCGGGGAGCCCGCAGCCCCTTCTTCCTACGGCTGGACGGCCGTTTCCTCTCCGAGCCGGGGACGCGAGTGGACGGAAGTGGTCTGTGGGCGGTGCCCGTCCCTGGAGCGCGGCTCCCACGGAGGCCCCCGCGCCCTCCTTGGCCGGCAGCAGCGAGGCTGCGCCCGTGGAAGATGCAGGTGGAGCTAGGAGCCGGGCGTGGGACAGTCACCGGCCGGAGACCCGAGTCTTCTGCGCCTCGCCACCCCGCGGACCCAGCTGCAGCTCGAGGCTGGGAGCCTCGCAAAGCTGCCCCCACCCCGTGTTTGCCTGTGACTGATGGTCCCCCTGCGGGAGCCGAGGTTCTGTGAACAATAAAGCGCAGGGGGCGGAGGTCTGGTCTGGTCTGGTCTGCTCCGTGTGGCCGCCCAGGGCTCCGAGAGGGGCCGGCAGAGGCCCCCGCCTCACGCTCACCAGGGCTCAGAGCCCAGGGCCACCCAGGGCGGGCTCACCCAGAGGGCTCAGAGCCCAGGGCCACCCAGGGCGGGCTCACCCAGAGGGCTCAGAGCCGGAGGGCCACCCAGGGCCAGCTCACCATTGCTGAGGGCCGGAGGGCCACCCAGGGCCGCCTCACCCAGGGGACTCAGAGCCGGGGGCCACCCAGGGCGGGTCCACCAGGGGGCGGGTTTGCCCAGTCGCTGCTGACGGGCAGCCACCTTCTGGCGTCGGGCCTGGCTTTCCCAGGTGCTCCCTGGTCGGTTTTGAGCGCGGCCCCACCCCGCCCCGGCCCAGCCTGGCCAGGTGCCTCGACTTCCCTGTCCGCGTGGGAACAAGGCAACAATAGAGCCATTCACGGCCAGCACCTGTGCGGCGGCTGGAGGTGTGGCAGTTGCCAAGGAGCCTGGGAGCCTCGCCCGGGCGGCGGTCGGGGGTTCGAGGACACGCAGGGCCCTAAGGATGCGCCTCGGGCAGCAGGAGGGGGAAGGCGAGGCCTCGCTGGCCGAGCAGGCGGGCGGTCCTCTCCTTTTGTCCCTCACACCATCCTGTCCCGCCACCCCACCCAGTGTCCGGGGCAGCGCCCTCTGCACTCTCCGGCCCTGTCCCTCCCGGCCTGCGGGGGCCACAGCTCAGGTTCCACACGTTGTGAACAGCCACCCCCTTATTTTCAGATGATAGAAGATCATTTACCCCGGCCAGTGTGGCTCAGTGGTTGGGCGTCCACCTGAGAACCAGGAGGTCCCGGTCCGATTCCCCGTCAGGCCACAGGCCCGGGTTTCGGGCTCCGTCCCAGTGGGGGGCGTGCGGGAGGCCGCCGGTCCGTGATTCTTCTTCATGGATGTTTCTCTCTCCCTCTCCCTTCCTCTTTGAAGTCAGTGATTTTTTTTTTCTTAAAGAACGTTTATGTAGAAGTTGCAGGGGGTAGAGTGAGCCAGCTGGGCGGGGTAGGCTCAGGACATGTCACAGAGCAGAGGAGGCCGGGCGCTCGGGAGAGAGAGGCAAAGGTAAGTGTGTGTGTGTGTGTGTGTGTGTGCGCGCAAAAAGTAAACTATAAGTCGTCTCGGGCCCTGCCCAGTGTGCTCAGTGGTTAGAGCACCGGCCCGGACTGAAGGGCCACAGGTTCCATTCCCAGTCAAGGGCACATTCCTGGGTCGTGGGTTCCACCCCCAGCCTCTCCGGGTGCGTTTGGGAGGCGACCGTGGATGTTTCTGTCTCCGACCCCCCTTCCCTCCCACTCTCTCAAATGATCAACGGAAACACACCCTCCAGTGAGGATTAACGAAAAGAAGAGAAAGCTCGCTTTTCTAAAAACAAACGTGCGAGTCCCGTCACTGCTAACGGCTGGTATCCAGATCACGTAGAGCGTGCTCAGCTCCGCGACGAGACCCCCCGGCGAGCGTGGCCAGACCAAAGGGACCCTTGGCCAGAGGGGGTGGGCGAACCCGGCTCACGCAGAGCTCACCACCAGAGAGCGATGCCGTTCCCCTCCGGGACCCGGGAACGGGGGGACGGGCCGCAGAGCCGGACGGACCCACACCGCCCGCCGGGAGGGAGGCCACGGCCTGTGCGGGGAAGTCCTGGCCGCGGGGGCGGAGATCTGGGGGTGGTCTCCAAAGTCCCCTTGGAGTCCATCCTCACAAAAGGCCCAGGGAGCTGCCAGTTAAGCCGCTCAGCCCTGGCCGGTGTGGCTCAGTGGATAGAGTGTCAGACTGAAGGGTCCTGGGTTCGATTCCGGTCAAGGGCACGTACCCTGGCTGCAGGCTCCCCCCCCCCACCCCCACCCCCCGGCCCAGGCCCCCTGCAGGAGGCAAGCAGGTGATGTCTCTCTCTCTCTCGTTGACGTTTCCATCTTTCCCCCTCTCCCACTCGCCTAAAAACCCACGGAAAATACCCCGGGATGAGGGTTAGCAAACCAGCCAGCAGCTCAGGCCCGAGGTCAGGGCGGCGGCCCTGCCTCCTGGGGGGGCCGGCTGGGTCCAGAGCATCTGCCAGCCAAGCCCCGCTCAGCGCTCCCCCGGTCACAGGGTCAGCTCGGGTCACAGGCTCAGCAGTGGCTTCCTGTCCCCGGACGCAGATGGAGTCTGGGGCCTGCCCGTCCCCCGTCACAGCGGAGCCCCCTGCGGGCCGTCACGCGCGGTCCACGCTCCCTGAGGGGGGGCGGGGGAGGGGTGGAGGCATGCAGCCCGGGAGCAGACCCGTCGGCTTTGGTGAGGGGAAGGGCTCCTGGGACCTGGGCCGAAGACTGGGCAGCTGGGGGTTTGTAAGCTCAGGTGCCGGCGGTTAGCAGCCCCCGCCCCTCCGGCCTCCCCGCCGTCCCCCCCCGGGGCCCGCAGCAGACTCCCCTTCACCCCGTCCCCCAGAGGCTGCCTTCACCCACACCCACGGGCAAGCGGAGGGAGGGGGGAGGGCCCCCCAGCCTGAGAGCAGCCAACCCCGGAAAGCCCCGTGTCACGTGGTTTCTGGGAATCGAAACTGCGGGGTGAGGGGAGCGGACTCCGCGGTCCGGACGAAGGCCGTCTGCAGAGGCCCTGCCGCCGGGACCCAGGCCACCCGCGTCGCTCAGGCCGTGCGGTGCCTCCGAGCCGAGCCCAGGTGGGTGCTGCCTGAGGGCCACGTCTCCGGCTGGTGCCCAGCGGGGCCCTGGCACCCCCCGCCCCCCGCCCAGGGTCAGCGCCTGCCCCCGGGCCCCGGGGCGTCCGGCACAGCCCGGCTCGGACGCAGCCTCGCCGTCCCCCACCCGCACATGAGCCCAGGCCGGCGCCTCCGGCCGGGGTGTCCGTGCCCCCCACGCACCCCTCAGCCTGCTCGCTCCCCTCCCCCCAGGCTCACGGCTTGTTTGGTCTGCAGGACCTCCGTCCACTCCTGCAGGGCCTGCCCCGCCCCGCCCCGCCCCGCCCGGCCCCCAGGGCCCGGTGTCTGAGAAGAGCTGTTTCCCGTTCTTGCTGCCCAGAGACGCCAGCCCCTCATCCGGCGGGTCCGGCGGTCCTGGGAGCAGGTCTTTCAGAAGAGGCCGGGGACCCCTGGGCGCCAGCACCCTCCCCGCTCTGCGTAGGGTCCCCAAGGCGCCCTCTGCCCTCCCCTCAGGGAAGGCTGTCTCCCGCCTCCTCCCTCTGCAGGGCGCAGGCCGCCGCCCGCCATGGCCCTCCCCCGGCTCCTCTGCCTGTGGCTGCTGGTCGTGGGGACTCAAGGTGAGCTGGGCCCGGTGCTGGTCATAGGTCAGCAAAGGTCACAGGTCAGCTCAGGTCAGGGATCAGCTCAGGTCACAGGTCAGCTCAGGTCACAGGTCAGCTCAGGTCATGAGGTCAGCTTAGGCCACCTCTCTCACTGAGGCCCAGGTGTCCCAAGTCGTGTGGCTTCACCTTCTGGGGGGATACAAGGAATTCTCCACTCCCCCCAGCTCCCAGGGGAGGGATGGGGGCGGGGACGGTGGGTGTGCAGGAGGGCCCTTCACACATGGACTTGCAGAGTCCTGGCGCCTGCCTCCGGCTCTTTGCCCCAAGGCCGGGGGCCTGCCTCACCTGGCGGCCCCGCAGAAGCCGGTGGAGCCCACTGAGCTTCCCCGGGATGGGGCGGCCAGCTGCAGCCAGGGCCGAGCCGGGCGGCGGCACTGGGCCCAGGGCCGGGACGGCTCTCTGCGCCGGCTCTCCGGCCTGTTCCCGCCCCCCCCCCCCAGCCCTGCCCGGAGCCTGCTGCCCGCTGACCGGGTGTCTCCTCGGGAGCCCGCAGGCGTGAGCGATGGTGACATGCGGCTGGCCGGCGGGGACGCCCCCGGCGAGGGCCGAGTGGAGATCTTCTATGAGGGCCAGTGGGGCACCGTGTGCGACAACCTGTGGGACCTGGTGGACGCCAGCGTCGTCTGCCGCGCCCTGGGCTTTGGCAACGCCACCCAGGCCCCGGGTGGGGCTGCCTTCGGGCCAGGTAGGCATCCCTGCCCACCAGCGGCCCCGGGGGGCATCGCCTGGGACCCGAGGGCACCCGGCTACCTGGCCTGTGCCCACTCCCGGCCCCTGGCTGTGACCAGCTCAGCCGCGGCGGCCCCTCGGCCAGAGCCCCCCCACCCCCCCGGGACTGACCTTCACCCCAACGGGAGGCTCGGAGCAGGAAGACCCACGCGTGGCTGTGACTCCTAAGGAGGGGGCACCGAGGTCAGCACCTCGCTGTCCACGGAGCGGACCGGCGGGAGGAAGGCCGCTGGAGGGAGGCACAGGGAAGGGGAGCGGCCCCCCAGCGTCTGCCCTCGCCGCCCCCAGGAACCGGCCCGGTCATGCTGGACGAAGTGCAGTGCTCCGGGGCCGAGCCCTCGCTGGCCAACTGCTCGTCCCTGGGCTGGCTGCGGAGCAAGTGCGGGCACAGCCAGGACGCCGGCGTCGTCTGCAGCAACGGTACGTGGCCCCCCGGCCCCCGAGCCTGGGCCCCCGGGGAGGTCCCCACTACCCGAGCCTGGGCCCCCGGGGCTGCCCCCCACCCCCCAAGCCTGGGCCTCGGGGACTGCCCCCCGAGCCTGGGCCCCCAGGGAGGTCCCCCCACCCCCCGAGCCTGGGCCCCCGGGCTGCCCCCCACCCCCCGAGCCTGGGGCCCCGGGACTTCCCCCTGAGCCTGGCCCCCCTGCATCCCTCCCTGGGCCCAGGAGCCTGTCCGGTGGCTCCCTGCCCCGCCCAGCAGCCGGCCCTCCCAGCTCACACACCTGGGGTCGGTTGGCGGTGGGACGGCCCGCAGTCCTGCTTGTCCTGACCACGGCCCGTGCCCAGGGGCTGAGCGTGCAGGCTTCACTCTCTCAGCGCCAGCGGTTCCTTCCTGCGGCCTCAGCACAGCTTACAGGGTCCTGGCTGCCCGGCCGCAGCTGACCGGCCGGGGCTGAGGGTCCGCCTGGGGCTGAGGGTCCGTCTGGGGCTGAGGGTCCCTCAGGCTGGGGCAGTACAGGGAGCACCAGGCGGGGCCCAGGTGTGGGGCAGGAGCACCTACAGGGGCCCCCCTCGCTGATGGAGCACACAGGATGCTCCGAGAACTGGGGAGGGGCGGGGGGGGGGGCGCTGAGCCCACCTGGTGTAAGTGTCGGGGCGGACTAAGCCTGCTGGTGGCAAAGTTGGTTCCGTGGTGCCGGGTGGGCCTGGAGGAGGCGGCCGAGGACCCGGAGGCCTAGCTCTGGGTGAGCGATCCACCGGTGGATCGGTTGGCGTTTTAAAGGACGGGGCCTCGGCTGTGGAAGGAGCCCCTCCGGCCCCCCACCCGGGGGGGGGCTGCCTGGGTGCGGGCGGCGGCACCCTGTCTCCGGCAGACCGTGGCCCGGGGCCTTACTGAGCGGGCGGGGCGGGGAGAGGCCGCAGTTTATGGGGAGCTGACGGGGGTGGGGGTGGGGGGAAGTACTTCCGGGTCACGGAGCCGCGGTGAGCCTCCCAGCGAGCGTGCCTCCCACCCTTCCCAGAGACCGGCAGCGCCCACACGCTGGACCTGTCCGGGGCGCTGCCCGCGGCCCTCGCGCAGATCTTTGACAGCCAGCGCGGCTGCGACCTGGCCGTGGCCGTGCAGGCGGAGGGCGCCGAGCCGCTGAGCCTGTGCGCCCACAGCCTCATCCTGGCCAGCAACCCCGAGGCCCAGGCCCTGTGGGCGGAGCCGGGCAGCTCGGTCACCATGGAGGTGGACGCCGAGTGCCTGCCCGAGGTCATGGACTTCATCAGGTGGGTGTCCCGGGCGGCTGGGCACATGCGCGTGCACACACACACACACACACACACACACTACACACCACATGCACACCACATACATGCACACACAATACATACCACACACTACACACATACCACATACACCTCCCCACACGCCACACCGTGCACACACACTCTCTCTCTCTCTCTCTCTCTCTCTCTCTCTCTCTCTCTCTCTCTCTCTGGCAAGGCCCTGCCTGTAGTGCTCACATGCCACCACCAGGGGGCCCCAGGGGCTGTTGGAGCCGGGCTGAGAGAACCCTGTTGAAAGCTGCCCCTCCCCTTAGGACTGGGGAGCCCGGGCACTTGGAGGGGGCGTTGTTTCCAGGCCGCCTCTGAGGAGGCGGCGGGGACGCAGCCGGGCAGAGCGGGGCTCTCTCCTGCCTGTCTGTCTCCTTCCCCGAGGCTAAGGCAGCCCACAGACACCCCCTCACGCTGCTGAGACCTCTGTCAGTTACCCAGCCCCTCGCCAGTGTCCGTGGCTTCTCGGGGTCACGGACACCCCATTCCTTTCAGGGTGCTGGCAGGGCGGGGCCGATGGTGACTGCTGCCACCACTCAGGCAGGCAGAGCGGGGGCAGCGACAAAAACACCCTGCTGGCTCCCCCCCCCCCCCATCCCCGCCGCCTGCTGGGCCCCGGGCGGGGGGCGGGGGCTCGTTGTGGTGAAAGCGGTCGTGCCCAGGGTGGCCGCAGGTCCTGGCACCGCCAGCCCGCCAGCAGGCCGGCGGTCCTACAGGTGGCGATGGAAGAGGGAGGCAGGGGCGGGGGGCTCTCCCCGCCGACCAGGCCGGGTCCGCCCCGTGCCGGTGCCCAGGGCTCTGAGCAGACCCAGAGGGCATGTGGGGTGGCCGGGGATACACCGGGAGGGTGGGGGCCGGCACGCGGGGTCCGCGGGTCAATGGCAGACTCGGGAGAGAAGAGAGGCGGCGGCTGCCCCGGTGCTCAGCCCCCCGCCCCTCCAGGTACCTCTACTCCCGGCGGGTCACCGTGTCCCTGCCCACCGTGAAGTGCTTCCACCGGCTGGCCTCGGCCTTCGGGGCGAGGCAGCTGCAGGCCTACTGCGCGGGCCTCTTCGCCTTCCTGCTGCCCGAGGACCTGTCCTTCCAGACGACCCTGGACCTCCACGCCTACGCCCTGGCCACGCGGGACCCCGCGCTGGAGGAGCTGTGCGTGCGGTTCCTGGCCTGGAACTTCGAGGCGCTGGCGGCGGCCGCGGCCTGGCCGCGCGTGCCCACGGCCCTGCTCCGCGCCCTGCTCTCCCGCAGCGAGCTGGCCGTGCCCAGCGAGCTGGCCCTGCTGACCGCCCTGGACGCCTGGGGCCGGGAGCGGGGGGCCGCGCCCGGGGACGTGGAGGGCCTGGTGCGGGAGGTCCGCTTCCCCATGATCCCGCCCGAGGCCCTCTTCCGGCTGCCGGGCAGCCTGAGCCTGTACGGGGACCACCGGGCGCTGTTCCAGGAGCGCACGCTGCAGGCCCTGGAATTCCACACGGTGCCGCTGCCGCTGCTGGCCCAGCTCCTGGGCCGGAACCTCAGCCAGGAGGCCTACCGGCCCCGGCTCTACACCTCGCCCACCTGGAGCTGGGCCGTGGACGGGAGCACCCCCACCCCCGCCCCCGCCCCCGCCCCCGCCCGCCGAGACCCTTACGCCTCGCACCGCTATGGCTACCGCCACGGCCACCGCTACGGCTACCGCCCTTATACCCCCTACGCCCCCACGTCTGCGCCCCAGGGGTCCTTCCAGACGCCGCCGCATCCCAGCTTCCTCTTCCGGAACGACCGCGTCTCCTGGACCCTCCTCTACCTGCCCACGGTCCAGAGCTGCTGGGACCACGGGCTCTCCTGCTCCGCCGACGAGGTGCCCGTCCTGGGCCTCTCGGCGTCCGGCTCCTCCGACCCCACCATCGGCTACGAGAACAGGGCCCTGGTGCTCTGCGGGGGCCGCTTCGTGGCCGACGTCACGAGCTTCGAGGGCGGGAAGGCCCCTGTCCCCAGCGCCCTGGGCGCCCACGGCTCCCGGAGGGCCTCCTCCTTCCCCTGCCCCGCCGGGTCCTTCAGCAGCTTCCGGGGGGTCGTCCGTCCCTTCTACCTGACCAACTCCTCGGGGGTGGACTAGCCAGGGTGCCCTCCCCCAGGACTGCCCTCCCCCAGGACTGTCCTCCCCCAGGGCTGTCCTCCCCCAGGACTGTCCTCCCCCAGGCACTGTCCTCCCCCAGGGCTGTCCTCCCCCAGGGGTGCCCTCCCCCAGGGCTGTCCTCCCCCAGGACTGTCCCCCCCAGGACTGTCCTCCCCCAGGGGTGTCCTCCCCCAGGACTGTCCTCCCCCAGGGGTGTCCTCCCCCAGGGGTGCCCCCGGTGGGCGCGGGTCCAGCTCCTTCCTCTCCACAAGCAGCCACCTCCCACCCGGCCTCCAGATGTCCCCCTGCTCCCACCCGCCTCTCTGAGCTGAAAGAAAGCGCTGGAAGGTTCCAGCAGGGCTCACTCCGGCCGAGCATCCCTAGTTCCCGCCGCCCGCTGGTCGGGAGACTGGAGACGTGGGCCCCGAGGCCGCCGCTCAGCCCCGTCCCGGTGAATAAAGTGCGCGGCGGTGCCGGCTCCCGCTCAGCAGCCTGTGGAGCCCCTTCCTCCGCCTCGGCCTGGCCGTGCCGGCCCCTGGCTAGTGGGCGGCTCGGGTGGTGGTGTGTGCACACACGACGGGGTGTGTTTGAAACGGGGTCCTGGAAGCCGGGGGCTCTGGGGGGGGGGCCACCCGGCTGTTCCGCGGAGACAGGGAGACTGGGGAGCAGGGCGTGTCCGGGGGAGGGACAGCAGGTGCAGGAACGTCTCCCCGATCGCCCCGTGCACGGCGGGGAGGACACAGACACGCCAGCGTTGGGGGTGAGAGCCTGGGGGTCCGGTTAGGAAGCGGCACTGGGTCCGAGGGCAGGGGCAGGGCTCTAATCCCCTCCCCTACCTACCCACCCCTCCTCCGCGGTTCGTGCCCCCCCCCCCCCCCCAGGGTCCCGGCCAGGGCCTAGGGGAGCAGCACCCGGGCTGTTTGGCTGTTTGGCCGCGGGAAGGGAGGCGGCTCAAGCTCGCCCAATGGGAGGGAGGTTCAGGCGCCGGCGGCCAGGACGGCAACCCTCCCCCCCCCCCCAACCCTTCCCCACGGCCCTGCAGAAACAACAGCAGAGCCTCCAGGGCAGTAACCGCTACCAGCTGTGGGCGGGGAGCTCACGAGGCTGGAGGCCCGGCGGGGACCAGCCCGGAACAACCGGTAGAGCCCGGGTTCGAGGCGGTGGGCCCGCCGTGCAGCTGCGGAGCGAGCACGCAGGCGGGAAGCCCCACCTCCCCAGGCTTTTCTGAACCCGGGCCTGTTAGCCCTGTCACAGGCGACAGGGAGGGGAAATTCCGTCCGATCTGTCCCCCCGGGAGCCGGGAGCGGGGAGGGACGGGGCGGGGTGAAAGTCACTCCCAATCGCCGGCCCGCTCGCCGGCTCTGTCCCGCCGGCCCGGAGTCCGGCAGCTCTCGGCCTGGCCCGTGTCTGCCAAGCACGGCCCCCGGCACTGTCCCCGCAGGGCCCTCCGCAGACCCGCCCCCTGGGGCCTCCCCTCTCGCCTGGAGGTCCCGCTCAACCCCTGGCCTGTCCACCCAGCCCCCCGCAGGCCGGCCACGCAGCCGCGGCTGTCCGACGAGTCTGGGGGAGAGCATGTCAGCCTGGGGACTCAAGGTCCCGGGTTCGACGCCGGCCAAGGGCACACGCCTGGGTGGCCTGCTCAGACCCTTCAGTCTGCGGGCCGGTGCTCTAAGGCTGAGCCCCACGGCAGAGCTGCTTTCAAAGCCCTCACGGCCCGCATCAGCTGCCCCCGGGGCGGGAGGGAGAGAGACGAGGAAGGCCCTCTTGGGGGGGGGGGGGGGCTCGAGCCGGGCACGGGGAGCCGTGGCAGGAACCCAGCAGAAGGGCCTCCGTGGACTGTCGTGGCTGGGGGGGAAGTGGGGCGCTGGTGGAGGCGAGCCTGGGGGTGTCCACGCCCTCCCGGGAAAGCCACCCGCCTCTCCTCCCCGGCTTCCTTTGTTCAAGGTTCACGCTCCCGAGTCCACACCCCGCCCGCCCGCCCGCCCGGGGTTTGGCACGCAGCTGTGCGGAGCGCGGGGAAGGAGGCCTCAGACACAGAGCGGGCTCCGAGGTCCTCCGGGCAGAGGGGCCCAGCCTCTCCCGCCCGGGGCGAGCCCCCGGCCCGGCCCGCAGAGCCAGGTGGCGGCCGCGCTGCCCGAGGCCGGGCCCAGGCAGGGTCACACCTGCTCCGGCCACCTTCTAACTGGTTTCCTTTCACTGCGTGAATCCGAGCACCGCCACGCGTATACGTACAATTGTCTTTCCGAAGTGACCGGACCGGTTCTGTGAAGGCTGGGTGTGTTTGGGGTGGTCTGACCTAAAGTAGAAGCCAGACAAAGCCAGACTGAGAGCCAGTGGTGGGGACCTTCAGGGGTGAGGGGGCTGGAGGGACACGGGGGAGCTCCGGGCGCTGGTGAGGTGCCATGTCTCCTCTGGATGGAGGTCATGCAGCGTGTCTCCTGCACGGGGCGGATCAAGCTGTACCCTTACGATCTGTGTCCTTCTCTGTGTCTGTGTTGTGCTTGAATTTTTTTTTAAAAAATGTCTTCCGGTATCTGCCTAGCAGGAGACCCATGATGCTTCTTTTTAAGAAAAAAATAATAATTTTATTAATTTTAGAGAGGAAGGGAGAGGGAGAGATAGAAACATCAATGATGAGAATCATTGGTCAGCCGCCTCCTGCACGCCCCCCACTGGGGATCAAGCCGGTGACCCAGGCCTGTGCCCTGGCCGGGAATCGAACCTCAACCTCCTGGTTCATGGGTCAACGCCCAACCGCTGAGCCACCTGGCCGGGCCCATGGTGCTCCTTCTAAGGGGCGGGTCGAGCTAGGCACTCATCCCCCGTCCGCATCCCTCCCCTCGGCCTCCTCCTGGCTGCAGGATGGGCACGGGGCTCAGGCCTGGCCAATGAAGCCCTCAATCCTCTGCCTGCAGTGATTGGCTCAAGGATGGGCTTAGGAACCAAGCCTGGCCAATCAGAGCTTTTCTCGAGTATTTGCCATAGTAACGGCTGAGGACACCTGCTTCCTCTGTGGGGCAGGGAGCTGTAAGGACCATGGAGCCTGGAGCTGCCATGGGCAACTGGGCCCTGCCTCCTGGGGACGGCCCGCAGCGAGTGCCTGCATGTGTTCAAGCGTGTCGCAGGAGCTAATGATGCAAAGATGCTCACGGTCCTTCTGGGCTTAAAGCAACAGAAGCAGCTGCACAACAGTGCCTCTAGTATTTCGGTGGTGTGTGTGTGTGAGAGAGAGAAAGTGTGTGTGTGTCTGTGTGTATGAGTGTGTGTAAGTGTGTGTCTGTGTGTGTATGAGTATGTGTTTATGAGTGTGTGAGTGTGTGTCTCTGTGTGTGTTTGTGTGTGTGTATGTGTGTGTGCATGAGTGTGTGTCTGTGTGTGAGTGTGTGTGTATGAGTATGTGTGTGTGTCTGTGTGTATGACTGTGTGTGAGTGTGTGTGTGGTTGAAGAAATGGATGACAGATGCCCTATATTAACACGGTTCTCTCTCTATGAGCATTGCTTTCATTTTTTCCTTTTGGTTTGCCTGAACGTTCAGAGCTCCACCTGGGTTTCAGCCGCCTTCCCAGTTTGGTTGTTTCTTGCCGGTGGGTGTGTTTGGAGCTGAGCTCACGCAGCCCCCGGGGCAGCCGGCCCGGCCAGAGGCGTCTCGTTGGCCCTTCCGGAGCACAGCTTCCCGACGACCCCACGACCTGCCCGGCCTCAGGCCGTCCACCTTGACCCTCTGCTTCCTGGGCCCCCTTGGCCGCCGCCGCTGCCGCCTGCAGCCCCGCGGAGCTGGTGACGTCACCCCACTGTCTTCCAGACGCCTGAGAGGGGGCCCGCCCCCTCATCCTGCCGGCCTCGTGCTTTCCTGCTCAGCGCACAAGAAACCTGCAAAAAATATTTTCTCTGGCAGCCGATGAGAGAGCCGCAGCCCCAGACATGCCTTCCAGGCGACGTCCGAGCCCGCAGTGGCCGCCGCCGCCGCCAGCAGACGCGGTCACGGACGCGGCGAGAGCTCGGACCGCATCGTCTCCAATAGGGTTCTTTCTCCCACGGGGCTGGAGAGATCACGGGCCTGGGGGTGGGTCCCACGGGGGACCCTCCTGGCGGACCTAACCTCTCCGAAGCCCCTGGCCTGTGGCCACCGTGCCTGGGGGGAGGGGGGCGGGCGTGGCGGGCCCTCCGGAGGCCCGGACCCCGGCTCCCTCCTCCCATGGCTGGCAGTAGAGGCCCTGCCGCACCCCCTCCACACGCCTCCTTGTGGGGGACACTCCCTCCAGGGGGTGTCCGTTCCCACGCCCCTCTGAGCAGGCCTGTCCGCCCCACCCCAGGCCCTGCTGCACACGGCCCTGGAGCCAAGTGGGGGTGGCCACCTGACCCCTGCACCACGGGCCGTGACCCTGGGAGGAGGAGCGGCGAGGCTTGGGCTGAAAGGGCGGGCAGGGCTGCGCCCAGGAATTCGGAGAAAGCTGCCAGGGAGGGAGGAGGGAGAGGAGGTGCTGAGATGGGATGTGGGCCCGAGGGCCTCGCATTCCTGGTGTCCGGCAGTCACTCTGTGCGTAAGTGACCACATTCCCCGCATCCTTGGAATGACCGGCTCCTCTGGACGCCCATCCCGAACCCAGGCCCAGGTGGGGTCACCAAGGGCACCGCCCGGCCCCAGGCGGAAGGTCCGCCTCCACCTGCCCCTGCTCACCCGCCCGCTTCCCGCTGCCTGGAGGCCCCTCGGCTGCTCCTTCTCGGGGCCTCGACCTATTGAGGCAAGTGCTTCCCCGGACTGGCCACCTCCCAACCCTGGCGTCCACGGCTGTGCTCAGGGCAGAGGGGCCTTGGAGATCTAAGCAAAGGTCCCTGATGGTCGTGGCTCGGGGTGGCTGTGGCTCAGGATGGCCCGTGGCTCAGGGTGGTTGTGATTCAGGGGGCCATGGTTCAGAGTGGCCATGGATCAGGGTGGCCCGTGGCTTGGGGGTGGCCCGTGGCTCGGGGCGGTCGTGGCTGGGGGTGACTGTGGCTCCTAGCACCAGGGAGGGGATGTGCAGGGTGGCGTGTGCTGGTGGGAAGGTAGCAGGTGGGGAGCTGGCAGATTTGGGTTTGGGCTCTGGCTTGGGAGCCAGTAGCACCCAGGGCCTGCGTGTGTGACGTGCCCCCCACCCCCCTGGGTCCTCTGGACAGTGCTAGGAGAGGGACCTGTTTTCCAGTTGGGACACAGGGACCAGCGGGGCTGAGTGATCACACCCTTTGCCCGCTCGTGGTGGGGGGTGGAGCCTGAAGAGAAGAAACAAGCCCGAGGCTCAGATCAACCTCATAATCACTGCTCTGGCCGGTGTGGCTCAGTGGATAGAGCGTTGGTATGCGGGCTGAAAGGTCCCAGGTTGGATTCCGGTCAAGGGCGTGGACCTTGGTTGCAGGCACATCCCCAGTGGGGAGTGTACAGGAGGCAGCTGATGGATGTTTCTAACTGTCTCTGCCTCTCCCTTCCTCTCTGTAAAAAATCAATAAAAAAATATATTTAAAAACACAATAAAAGCAAACGCACACCCTCCCGTGCCGGGAAGACGAGAGGGTTAACCTTTGGGGAAGCTGTTCTCTCAGCTTTGCTCGGGACCCGGGTCTGCTCCCAGGAGCCCGCAAGGGGCAGGGGCTCACCGCCAAGGCCGCGGACACAGGGCCAGCCCACCCGCTCCCCTGAATGTCTGCCTTTCATGATAAAAAGTTGCTTTTTTCCCAGCCGGGCTCAAAGGGTCAGCGCCCACCTAGGACCCAGGAGGTCACAGCTCGTTTCCCCGTGAGGGCGCAGGCCCCGGTTTGCGGCTCTGTTCCCAGTGGGGGGCGTGCAGGAGGCAGCCGGTCCGTGACTCTCTCTCGTCATTGATGCTCCGCTCCCTCTCCCTCTCCCTTCCTCTCTGAAACCAAAGTGAAAACAACCTTTTTTTAAGCTGCTCTAAACGTCACAAGTGGGAACCCGACCAGAGTGGAGAAGCAATCGGCGGCGGCACATCAAGGTGCAGACAGTGAGCGACGGGGTCCCCGTGGGCCAGCCACTGACCACTGACCGAGGACCCTCCGTGGCTCCCACGAGGCCCGAGAACCCCTGGCTCTGGGTCACTGCACCTCTCGGGGACACGTGTTTCCAATCACTGTCCGTCGCTGAGTCACCAGCAGCAGCTGCCTGCTCCGCCCGCCCTCACCTCAGCCCGCCCCCGCCCTGC
>OZ004718.1:2150000-2365000 GCA_963924515.1 Vespertilio murinus
CCTCCCCATGTTCTCCAGCTGCCAGTGCACCGGCCCCGGGCATCCTCAGGAACCGCCCGCACTGACACAGCCCCGCCACCCAGCAGCAGCCTCCCACCCCTGCACCTTCTTCCCTTCCTCCCGCCCTGCTTCCCCAGGCCTCCCCCAGCTTCTGAGCCCCCACATCCTCAAGCATTTCCGTGCTTCCTGCCTTTGGTCTCGTTTCATCAGCTGCAAACATCCTTTATGGGGTCACACCATGAGGGTCCCCTTCCCCATGTTCCAAGCACTCACTGCCGCCCGCCTCTCCAGATCTAAGCCCTTGACACCGAGGACTCTTCTGTACACCCCTGCGTGGCTCTGTCAGTGCCCTGACCGCTGCAGGCACGAGAGGTGCTGAAGATGTCACCCCCTTTGTGCTGACACCAAACCCAGCGAAGGCGGGGGAAGAGAACGCCGCTTCCCAAGGCGCAGACTGACCCACAGCGGCCCCTCCAGGGGGGACCCTCAGGAGGTGAACACGGACTCTGCCCAGAGCGAAAGTTGTCTGGGCCTTCTCGGGGGGAGGGGTGGGAGGAGAAGGGGGAGGGGGAGATGTAGGGCACCCGTGTCATGATTTCCGTGGGTGTCACCACGCCCTCCCATACACTCTAGCCCACGCTGTCCAACACAGCAGCTGCTCCATTCCTGCTCCGTTTAAAAAGCCAGCTCCTGCCGAAAACCGGTTTGGCTCAGTGGATAGAGCGTCAGCCTGCGGACTGAAGGGTCCCGGGTTCGATTTAGGTCAAGGGCATGTACCTTGGTTGCGGGCACGTCCCCAGTAGGGGGTGTGCAGGAGGCAGCTGATTGATGATTCTCTCTCATCGATGTTTCTAACTATCTCTCTCCCTTCCTCTCTGTAAAAAATAAATAAAATAATTAAAAATAAAATAAAATAATAAAAAGCCAGCTCCTCAGTGGCACCAGCCTCACTGCAAGCTGGCGGCCGCTCCCCGGGACTGTGAGGGTGCAGACCATGTCCATCCCTGCAGAAAGGCCTCTCAATGCTGCTCTGCAAACAGTGTTCCTCTGAAATTACAGACTCAGCACATCACCTGTTTAAACCCACGACGAGCCCCATGCTCTTAGGCAAGACCCAAATGCACCCATGAGCCTCAAGCCCTGCGTGTCCGGCCCTTCCCCTCCGGCTCCCTGTTCCACACGGTCCTCCTCCTCGCTTTCTTTCACGGCCTTCTTTCAGTTTGCCCACCAGCCACACTTGCTAGACCACTGGGCCTTTGCACGGCTGTCTCCCCCCGGCCTGGCCACTGAACCCCTACTCATCCTTGAGGGTCCCATCCTCAGGAATGCCTTCCGGCCTCCTCCAGGCTCCTGGGGGCACCCATGCATCCCTTCCGAGCAGCCCCCTCGCCCCCATCAGTACCATCATCTCCTCTGCCACGGGGCTGCAGGCCTGAGGACAGGGCCAGGGCCGCTCCGTTCACCTGTGCCCCTAACAACTCGGGTGGTGCCTGGCCAAAGCAGCAGAGACTGTTGACTGAACTGACACTTAACAGGTTTTTGAAAATGACCCGCTCAGGCGTTCTCCTTCCAACGAGAGGTCTTGTTTGCAGTATCATACATGATCATCAAACTGCTTCTAGAATGTTCACACCTGGTACTGCAAATTCAAGCCCCAGGAGGAAGTCCTCCCGGGAATTTGCTCTAGGTCAGGGTAGGGCTGCCAGGTACGAGGCTGCACCCGCCGCGGGGCCGGTGCAGCAACACAGGAGCCTTTCCCCAGACCACGCGCCGCCGACGCCCCGACGCCCCGCTCCCCCGACGCCTGACGTACCCGGACCCCCCACCGGCGCGTCCCCGACGTTCGCGTCACGAGGAGCAGGAGGCAGCCGTGGTCGCACGCCTTCTCCCCCCGCCGCCGGGGCTGGGGCCCGTCGTCTTCCGAGGACACCCTGCGGGGGGGTAACAAGGAGGGTCCGGTTCATTCGGGGCGCACACGCTCCCCGAACCGCGCGGGCCGCCCGGCCGGGGACCGGAGGCTTGGCCGGCGCCTGCGGCGGCGCCTCCTGCAGCCGCTCACCTCACACTGGGGGCCCTGCGTCCGCCCGGGTCCCGCGGCCTCCCCGGCCCAGGTGCCCGTTCCTCGGCGGGGAGCCGGCCCTCAAGTCCCGGGCCGCGAGCAGGAGCCGGGGGGGGCCACAGGCCCGCGTCACCCCGGGGCCCGGGCCGGCGACCCCCGGGGCCGAGCAGGAACCGCCCCTCGGAGACCTCGGGCGAGCGCGCGCCGCGACATCCTCCGACCCTCGCGCCGAAACCCCGAGAGCACGGCCACTTCCGGCCGGAAGTGACGGTTTAACCATGGAGACGGCAGCTAGAGGGCCGCCCGCGGCTCCGAAACTGGGTCCTCCAAGGCCGTCTTAAAGGGGCCGCAGCCGGCGCGCTGTGTGTGAAAGAGCGAGCGGGCGCCTAGGCCCGAGGGGAGGACCCTGGGGCCGGAGAAGCCGGAGGGAGGCCCGTCTCTCGGGAGCCTGCCCGGTGCGCGTAGCTGAGCGTGCAGCCTCCCTTTCCTCCTCGTGCAACCCTGGGAAGGGCGCGGGGTGCAATGATCACCCCTGTGTGCCAGGCGGGGAACCAAGTCCCTTTCCCAAGCTCCGCCAGCGGGAAGGGGCGGCGCCGGGCTCCAGCCCAGCACGTGCTCTTCTCTCCGCCCGAGGGGCAGGACCAGGGGCTGTGGCGGTGGTGGAGGGACGCAGCCTGCCGACGGCGCCTGGTACAGACCAGGGGTCCAGGAAGGGCGCCTTACTCTCCTGCAGAGGCGAGTCCTGACCTTGGTCCGGAAGCCCCTGACTTTACCGGGAACGCCGCCCGGAAGGACAATAAAAGGACCATAACCGCAGGATCGGAACCCAGGAGGCAGCTTGTCAAGAGCAGTCCCTCCCACCCTGACCGGTGTGGCTCAGTGGATAGAGCGTCGGCCTGTGGACTGAAGGGTCCCAGGTTCGATTCCGGTCAAAGGCATGGACCTTGGTTGCGGGCCCATTCCCAAGGGGGGGGGGTGTTCAGGAGGCAGCTGGTCGATGATTCTCTCTCATCGATGTTTCTGACTCTCTATCCCTCTCCCTTCCTCTCTGTAAATAATAATAATAATAATAATAATAATAATAAAGCAGTCCCTCGATGCATGTTATTCAAACACCCGCGCCCACGTGTCCTGACGTCTCTGGCTGTCGGCGGAGGTTGAAGGGGAAATCCACCCCACGCGGCCACCGCCCACGGCGTGGCAGGGCTGCCGTATCAGCCGCCACGTGTCTTTTCTTCTCCCGCCTTCCTTTCCCAGAGCAGCCACTGAAGGAGCGGCCGGCACACACATGTTCCATGAATGCTTTCTCCCTCCCGGGGATTAGGCATCGGCCCAGGATGATGGCGGGGAGAACCGGCCTGGGGCGCGGGGGCTCCAGCTGCCACCACGCCTGGGCATGTGTCCATCACGCCGTCCCAGCTGCCACTCAGCCCGACAGACAGCCCCCCGCTTCCCTCCTCGCACCCAGGAGGATCCCCGCCAGGAGGCCCGCGTGGGTCTGGGCCTCGCCGGCGCCCTCAGCCCCCCGAATGCCACTCAGCAGCCGGCGTCGGTGAGAACCGCCGGCAGCTCACCCAGTGCCCACTGGGGTCCGAGGGCGGGCCTGGGAGTCACCCCGGCACCCGGCAAGGACAGCAGTCACTTCTTCGTCCATGTTACCGTGACATTAACTAGAGAGAGCGACACAGACAGACAGACAGACGGAGGGAGGACGAAGGAAGGGCTCCAAGACAAGAACATAATGAAGTCCAGGTTCCGTCTTTTGGGAGGTTCTCATTTTCCAAGCTGCCACGGGATGTCAGGGGATGTCACGTGTGTGGGGGCGGTGGGTGCCCCGTGGCCCTGAGAGCCCGTGCCCAGCCACAGCCCCGCAGGGTGACCTGTCGCCCATGTGTCCTCTGGCCAGGTTCCTGCCACCCAGCATGTGTCCGTCCGTCACGCCATTGCTGCCTGTCTGCTGGGCGTGCTCCTTGGACACAGCACCCAGCAGAGGTGGGGTCACAAGGAGGCAATCAGGGTCCCTCCCAAGGTGGCCGCTGCAAGCCCTCCTGGAGACAGTCGCACACAATTGTCACCCGATGGTCTGGCTCTAACCGAGTGTTTCTGGAGTAACGGTCGGGGGTGGAGGGAGGGCTGCAGGGTCATTGAAAAGGCGGGCGGGCGGATTCTGGTCTCTGCTCTGGGCCTCTCCTCCCTGCGCTGAGTCTGGGAGCCACTAGGTGGCAGTAGAGACCGAGGCCAGACCAAGCCTCAGGGAGAGGGTACGGGAGGGGGGCTGGGAGGGGGGCTGGGGGAGACCCAGAAGGCCCAGGCAGGAGGTGGGAGGGCACCTGTCTCCATGGGAAGGGGGGCCAGAGGGTCGGTGTGGGTGAGAACGGGCCGGAAGCCCAGCGTGCGGAGGCACAGGTGCCTCTCATAAGAAGGCCCCTCGGGGAGTCGCCTGGGCCCCGCATTGAGGAGCAGGTGGCTTTCCGTCTCCCAGGCGGTCCTTGTGGGTGTCACAGGGCCGGGGGATGCTTGGCCAGATTGTGCCCTTCCAAGAGACCCAGGGAGGTGGGAGGGGTGGGGTGGGGGCAGCACAGGGCAGAGCACAGGCCGATGGATGGGGCCTCAGGGGCCAGTGAATGACCCAGCAGCTGGTGAGCCGAACCAGATACCCACAGAGGGGGGTGTGGGGGAATGTTACTGCTCCGAGCCCCCCCCTGCCCCCAGGCCACATCGGAGCTGCTAGAGGAGGCAGCCCCAGGGGAGGCCGAGCACCGCTCCACGTGCGGTAGAGACAGGATCCCCCTGAGGGGGTCCGAGAGGTGAGGGTGCGTCCCAGCAGAGGGCACTCACTCGGCCAGCGAGGCTGTCCTCCCCGCGGCCTCGGCCCTGAGCTGAGCCAGCAGCACAGGCACCTGCCCTGGCCGGTTAAGATATATATATTCCAGACGAGGACCCGGGGGAGATGCCTGTGGACCAGGCTCCGTTTTCCTTCCCTGTAACTGTGCATTTTACAGGTTTTCTACCTCGAAAACGCCGGGAGGATTGACTGAGTCAGCGCTGCCCAGTGACTGAGAACAGGAATCGCTGCCCTCGCAGGCATTTGCTCTCCTTGCAGTGATGTCTCTGACTGGGCAATGTTTAAAGAAACAAACCTCCCTCCTTCCTCAGGGCGGGCGGGAGCACGTGCCAGCGAGCGGGCAGCGGGCAGCGGGCAGGGGCGGGCAGGGGCGGGGCCTGGGCCTGGTAGGACAGGTGGTACTTCCTGTGCTGGCAATTGTCCCAGATGCAGTGAGAATCCCCCCCACATCCCCATCCTCCCCCATCCCCATCCGCTCCAGGAATTCTGCGAGGGCTCTGAGGTGACTGGTCAGGTATGAGATGGCACCTGGCTGCAGTCCCGGACACCTGAGGAGGCTTTTGTCCCAGGGGAGGTGCTGTTTCCAGGCCTCCAGGGCCTCTGACGGGGGGGGGGGGGGGGAGCACTCAAATGAGGTTCTGCCCCGTCACCCAGGACTGAGGGGGGGACGGGGGGGACAGGTGGGGACTGAGGTCCTGCGTCCTCCCTCCCCGCCTCCCGCAGATCAGGAAGGGACCTGGACCCTGGGTGTCCAGATGCTGCACCTGCGAGGCTTGGCCACAAGGGGGAGCGCTGAGCCCCCCCAGCAGGTGGCCGTGCAGCCTGGAGAAGAAAAAGGAAAATCATTTTCTCCTGCCGGAGGGGCTCAGCGCTGGACACAGTGGAGGGTTCCCAACCCGGCGGTGGGAACAGGGCTGAGGAGGGGCTGCCGGGAGGGGTGGAGTCACGTCTCCGCCTGGTTCACTCAGAGCCGGGCCTGAAGGGAAGGCCTGGCTTTCAGCCGAGGATGTGGCTGTGCTGGTGCGGGAGCCGGAGGCAGGAGCCGAGCCTCGGGGCCCCTCAGGCTGCGGGGAGCTGGCCCCCCAGCGTCGCCCTGACGGCCTGGAGGCTCCCCGAGGGCAGCCACTGGGGGTGGGGTGGGGTAGGGGCCTGAATGTCTGCTCAGAGTGGAGGTCTCTCTGCTGGGCTCCCGGGGCCTTCTGCCACATGTGCGGGTGTGAGCGTGTGGCTCTGTGTGGACGTGCATGCGTGAATGGCATGAGTTCTGACTACCCGCCGAATGCCCTGCCCTGGGCATTTGAAGTGGAACCTGATCTCACCCTTGCTACCAGATCCCCGGGCTACAGCCCCGATCATGTGACAGACACACAGACACACAGACAGATGCACACACAGAGACGCAGGCACACGCTGACACACAGATACATGCACACACGCCTCTCCCGGCTGGAGATGCTGTGACAGACTGAGAATCCAGCGGCCGGGGCAGCCAAGCTCAGGCCCCTGGGCCCTGGCCCCTGGCGTGAGCTCCGCCGAGAGGCGACGGGGCCTGAGCTCAGCGACTGGCCCGCCGTTCCACGCTGTGCGGAGGCGCCCTCCTGCCGACTGCTCCCGATGCGGCTGCCGTGCTCTTCCGGAGGGCGCAGAGGTGGCGGGTGGCCCCTGGGAGGGCGGGGCGGGGCTAGCCAGGCGGGATGCTCTGGAGACTCTGGCGCAGCCGGGAAAGCCAGGCACCGCCCAGGGAGGAGGCAGAGGGGCAGCGTGACCCTCCTGCTCCCCTGCCGGGCCGTGACCTCCGCCTGGTCCTGCTTCTCTGCCCTTTGACCTTGAGAACAGAGCGGAGAGCTTTCTGTTTCCGTCCCGGATGCCGTGGCATTTGGTGTTTTGAAGAAATGAAGGTTCATTCCTTTAAAGTACGATAACAGTGTTATAGGGGTTTTCTTTTTAAGAGTCCCTCCCTTTCAAAGAGACCTACTTGAAAAGCCTACGCTTGATGCTGAGGATTTGCTTAACTATAATCTGATGGTGGGAGAAAAAAAAGCTGAATTCTCCAAGAGCGGGTAATTCCGGGAGCTTGGTGATGGGCCGTGGATGTTCACGAGAGCACCTCCCTCCACGCACATTTGAGACGTTCCGAAGGAAGGAGCTCGGAGGAGGTGGTCTGCTCCGAGCCAGAGTGTGGGATGAAGCATCGCTAATGTCTTGAAAGTGGCAGGTCCCCCTTTGCCCTGCCATTTCACTCCCGGGTCCTACACGCCGCTGCTCCGCGAGGACGGCTCTGTGTTCACAGCTCCTTTCGCTGCCGCCGAGGAAGGTGTGAAGGCTTCCGTTGCCTAGCAGTGGCTGGCAGCGACTCCATCCCCTGCTCTGTAGCACGGTAGTCAGAAATTGATTGTCTGGGTGATTTGGAGATTTGACTCTGGATGAACAATCCCCCCCCCCCCGGGGCTATGATAAGAGGTGAGCAAGAGAGGGGGTTGGGTGGAGATCCTGCCAGGTAAAATGGCAGTGGTCAGGGAAGCCGGGAAGAGCAGCCGAGGAACGAAACCCTGAGCTCCGCTGTCCAAGACCTCAGAGGCCTGCTCTCTCTTCAGCACCTCTGCGGCCGGACAGCGTCATGGGCCAGGTTCCCAAGGTGGGCCTCCCTTTTAATTCAGCACCTCTGCCCTGGACAGCGCCTTTGGGGCCTGGGCGTGTGTGGGGGGGGAGGGGGGTTAGGGTTAGGTTCAGCTGGTTAGGGTTAGGCTCAACTGGTTAAGGTTAGGCTCAGCGGATTAGGGTTAGGGCGAGGTTCAGCTGATTAGGATTAGGGTTAGGGTTAGGGTCAGCTGGTTAGAGTTAGGCTCAGCTGGTTAGGGTTAGGGCTAGGTTCAGCTGATTAGGGTTAGGGTTAGGCTCAGCGGGTTAGGATTAGGGTTATGGTTAGGCTCAGCTGGTTAGGGTTAGAGTTAGATTCAGCTGGTTAGCACATGATGTTAAGGAGGCCAAGTCCCCAACCTGGAGCTTGGCATCGACCAGCCAGCTTGAGAAGCTGAGCTACTTTGCTCTATTGATAACCATATTGATACGTAATAGGAGCCATTCGCTGGAGAGCCCGAGAGAACGGGTCTGACTCCGTGTAATTAGACCTTCACTCCCCGCAAACCTCCTCCAGGCTCATGCTCCTCTCTGGGGGCGGGGATGACCAGCAACGACACTTTTATGTTCCAAATGAGGACGAGGGAGGTTGTGGGAGGAAAGGAAGCCTGCCCCCTTGAGGCAGCCAACTGTTCTTGCTCAACAGCCGGTTGCAGAACTCAATGGCATGAGTTATTGCCCCCGAATCTGTCGGCCGGGGAGTTCGGTGGGTCTTGTTTCTGTTCGGCAGGAATCAGCTCCAAGGTGTGAGTGGGGTGGGGCCTGCTCCGTGTCCTCTCATCCTTCCTGGGCCTGGGGTGACCCCGGGCACATCCTCGTCATCAGGGAAGGCAGGTGGGCAGGGGGGCAAGCCTGTGCCACACCAGCACGGCCTGGGTGAGCCTGAGGGGGGCCGGTGAAGGATTGAGAAAAGACAGACGAGAGAAGAAAGCTGCGTCTTGGGGGATGCTGTCCTCTCTGATGGAGAGACTCTCGGATGGAGCGCTAGCGACAGCACCATGGACCACAGGCCGAGTCTTTATGTTCTAGCAGGTGCCGGGGGTAAAGTACGGACGTGGTCAAGGTGTTGACAGCCTTCTAAAGCAGTGCTTCCCAAACTTCTCTCAGGATGAGCATCACCTGGTGGAGCTGTTAAAATACAGATTCCTGAGTCCCAACTAAGAAGGGCTAAACTAGAATTTCGGGGAACATATAGGTAAAATTGTATTCTTAACGAGTGCTCTAAGCTTAGTTGGGATTCAGGAGTCTGTATTTTAACAGCTCCACCAGGTGATTCTCGTCGTGAGGGAAGTTTGGGAAGCACTGTTCTAAAGGGCTTCCATCCTACTCCATTACATGCACCTGACCAAACGTGGTCTACCCGCATCCCGTATCTCTCAGGCGAGTGGGGCCACGCGTTCAGACCACGGATTCAAGCTCACGACCACAGCTGCTGGATGTCACGGTGCTGGGAGGCTCTTCCCTCCACGCGGGGACTTACCGTACACGTGGCCACGAGAGGACTGTGTCCTCTCCTCAGTCCGAGGCTTGAGCCTGTCCAGTCGCTGTAGACGCTCCCCACACAACCCGCTCACACAGGCCACCTCAACCCACTGCTCTGCGAGCTTTTCATTGGTCAAAACAAATCCCGAGGTCGAGCTCTATGTGGGTGGGGCAGGGAAGTGTGCTGTGCCACAGTGTGCATGGAGAATATTACTGGAGAGTCATTTATCACTGCGCCCCCCCCACGCCTGGAAGGTGGTCTGTGTTCTAACTGGAAGAGCTCTGAGAGAGACATTGATGGGAGGGGAAAATGCCACAGCACCCATCCCAGTTGGCAACGGCATAGGCAGGGCCGCCCTCCTGCCCTCCACGGCTCCGCGAAGGAGGTACAGATAGATAGCGGACACGGCAGCCCATCACAGGGCCTGAGGGAATCGCATATATGATTTCAGAGAGGAGGGGAGGAGAGAGAGAGAGAGAGAGAGAGAGAGAGAGAGAGAGAGAGAAGCACCGATGATGGGAGAGAATCACTGATCGGCTGCCTCCTGCATGTCCTCAACCGGGGACCAAGCCTGCAACCTGGGCATGTGCCCTTGACCGGGATCGAACCCAGGACCCTTCAATCCACAGGCCAGCGCTCTCCCCACTGAGCCAGACGAGCTAGGGCTGCAGTTTTTTTTGAGCTGAGCAGTTTTGCAGCATTAAAAGTTCTCAGTGTGTGTGTATCTCTCCTCTATTTATAGGCTCCGGGGGTGGTGTGGGGGGGTGTGCAGGGACAAGTAAGGCCTCCAGCACCACCAGGCAGAGGGACTGCCAGGCCTGCCAACGGTTTACCGGAGATGTGGCTGTGTTTGCACAGAAATTGCTGGCGCCTCTCGGAGGCGGGAAGAGCAAAGAGGCCGAAACCAAAACACGGGCCCCTCGTCACCAAATCCCGTGCTCGCGGGGAGGAGTCGGCAGCTGTGGAGGCCGAGGAGCCCGGAACAGCACGCGGTCCCGTGTCCCTCACGCAGTGAGTCCACGGCGCTCTGTCTGCGGGCGGACACAGAGGCCCGGGAAGGCAAACGTGGGCACCTTGCCGAGTCCGAGGCCGGTGCGCCTCCCGCTGGGCCCAGAGAGCCGCCGGTCCCCGTGGCTGCTCCTCAGGGGGTGGGAGGGCGCCCCTTCCTGGAAGAAAGGGGGGAAGGGCTGGGGGGAGTGGGGGGCCCGGCGATGGGAGCAGCCAGGACAGACCACATGGGGTCCCAGTGGGGCGGGGGGGGGGGGCAGCTCACCCGCCCAGGACAGGTGCCCGCACTCAGCCGCCTCCTCCTCCTCCTTCCTGCGGGGTGCCCTCCCCACCAGGGGGGTGAGTGGGGAGGAACTCCTCCCCCTGCTCTCGTCAGGCCTCAAGGTCAGGGGCAGTGTGGCCCCCGCTCGGTGGCCCAGCACCGGGCTGGGCCCATGGGCTTGGCTCAGGAAATGTGTGTGGACTGGGTGGTGCCTTCTCCTCCCGGCCCCCTCTCCCCTCCCCGAGCTGCCCCCATGCGATGCCCCTCCTCCAAGTCCCCATCCTTCCCGGCACCAAACAAACACCTTTAAACATGGGCTCTCGCCCTAGCTGGTGTGGCCCAGTGGATAGAGCGTCGGCCTGCGGAGTGAAGGGTCCAGGGTTCGACTCCGGTCAAGGGCGTGGACCTTGGTTGCTGGCACATCCCTGGTAGGGGGCTGTGCAGGAGGCAGCTGGTGGATGTTTCTCTCTCTTCGATGTTTCTCTCTAGCCTCTCCCTTCCTCTCGGTAAAAAATAAATAAAAAATAATTTTTTGGGGAGGAAAAAAAAATGTGGGCTCTCTTGCTTTCCCGCCTGTGCTGAGGGTGGGGATTGTGGACAAGCGTTCAGAGGCCGCCCTGGGCCTCGGCAGCGGCTCCCTGCAGAACCAGCGCCCCGGGGCCGCCCGTACTCCGTCCGGAAACCACACCAGGCCCGCTCCTCCCCGAGGGATGCCTCGTTTTTCTGGAAATGAACTTGCTCGGTGTCAGGCCACCCGAAGGCACCTGGAGCCTCTCTATGGGGACCTGTGCGCAGCGACGCGCCGAGCGGTGCCGGATTGTCTCCGGGGACGGCTCCTGCGCCCTCGCTGATTAAACCGTCCTGGCTGGGGGGGGGGGGGGGGGGGGTGGCGCGCTCCGGTGGCTGCAGCCGAGCCAGACCGCCCACAGCCCGGGATAATGAGCAACCGTGTGGCAAAACTGATAATGGCCCCTCTTCTACCGCCTGCGGCTGCCGCTCCAGCTAATTGTGCCGAACGACCGGGCTGTGTCGCTGGCTGCTCCCGCCTGCTCCAGAGGCCCCTTTGTCTGAAGCTGGGCCTTGTTTCTCTCTTTATTTTATTAAAAAAAAAAACAAAAAAAAACTGATGTCAGAGAGGAAGGGAGAGGGAGATAGAAACATCCGTGATGAGAGAGAATCATGGATCAGCTGCCTCCTGCACGCCCCACACTGGGGATTGAGCCCGCACAACCCGGGCCTGTGCCCTGACTGGGCAGCGAACTGTGACCTCCTGGTTCGTAGGTCGATGCTCAGCCCCTGAGCCGCGCCAGGTCCTTGCTTCTTTCTCCTTAAACGCCATTCAGACGAGGTGGCTCTTTGCCGGCGGCCGCCTGGGGGTGGGGAGTGGGGTTACAGAGGCATCAGAGCGGGGGCCCCCTCCCGAGGGCGTGTGGACCAGGCGCCACGCACGGCATCGCGGGAGCTGTGACCCCAGAGGCTTGCGGTCCCGGCAGGACACAGCCTGGGTGCTGCCTGGGGAGGGCCAGGTGCTCAGTCCGGGGTCAGCCGAGGAGTCGGTGTGAGTCCTGCCTCCTCTGTTTCCCAGCCATGCGACCTTGAACCTCAGCCCCTGGTCTGCCCCGGCTTCCCAGAGCCCCGGCATTCCATGGCTTGAGCCGTCTCCCTGAGACGCTGCTGTGATGGTGGCTCTGAGGCCCCAGTGGGGTGCTGCCTGACCCCCTTCCGGCCTCTGCAGTCCCCCCTCTGCCCCGCACCCCCCAAAGGACGTCTGCAGGGGGCGCCCCTCTGAGCTGTGTGAGGCTCCCTCAGTCCTCAGTCCTCGGATCTGCCGGGGAGGATGAGGGGAGGGTGTGAAAGAGCAGCAGCTGCCGCTGTGATGGCCTGAGGCCCTGGCGGCGACATCTGTCCCCTCGCAGCAGAGGATGGATTGCTCACTGCCAGCCCGCAGCCACCGCGCACACGCAGCCTGAAACCCTGACGGGGGGGGGGGGGCGCCTGGGGGGGGGGGCTGGCGCCCCCGAACCGCCCCATTCGAACCCTCCACTCCCCCATCCAGGCCAGAGATGATTGTTCAATTATTACAGTTGTTCCTCCTTTTTCCCCCCACAGCTCCCCTCCACCGGGTTCCTACCCCACCCTCTGCCCTTAACCCCCCCCACACACACACACACAGTCCTCATCCCTAGGTGTATGTACACTTTTTGTCCAGTCTCCCCCCCCCCCAGAACTGTCAGGCCACTCCCTTTCTGTGCCCCCGATTCTATTCTATTCACCAGCTTTGAGCCGTTTTCTGTCCCCGAGTCAGACGCCGCCGCGCTCGGGATACAGTGTTTATAAATAGCTCGCCGGATTTGGACCGTTACTCCTGATCCGGGGCGGGGGCGCCCGTGTCCGCGCTTGCCTCTGGTGCCGCTCTGGCCTGCGGCTGGCAGCCATGGTCCCCGTCCTTGTGAGGGGTGGGGGTGGGGGTGGGGGTGGGGGTGGGGGTGGGGAGCCCGGCCCTGCCACTGCCCCACATTTTCCCGAGCGGCTTGTCTCCGGGGCCGGGTGCCCCGGGAGGGTTTGCAGAGCCCGGCCTGTCCTCACCCACCGGACGGCCTGTCCTCACCCACCGGACGGCCTGTCCTCACCCACCGGACGGCCTGTCCGCGGGGAGACGTGAGGTCCGGCGTCCCTCACGCTCACGGGCTTTCTGTTCCTGTTTGAGACAGCTCCATCATTTCCCCCTTCCCCCTCCACCCCACCCCACCCCACCCCACCCCACCCCACCCCGCCGTGCATTTGTCCATACCGTCTTTTAAAACGTTTGCACGCAAAGGTGTTTCTCCTGCTCTTCTCCTCGCTCCGAAGAGCTCTCTGGCCTGGCCGGAGTGGCTCAGGGGTTGAGCCTCATCCCACGTGGGCAGCAGCGTGTGGACAGGGTCAGGCCTCGGACTGAGGAGAGGGCACAGTCCCCTCGTGGCCACCTGCAAGTTCCCGCGTGGAGGGCAGAGCCTCCAGCACCGTGACAGCCCACAGCTGTGGGTGTGAGCTGGAGCCTGTGGTCCGAACACGTGGCCCCACGTGCCTGAGTGACGTGGGCGTGATAGCGTTCAGGTGCGTGTAATGGAGTAGGATGGAAACTCAGGAGAATGCTGTAAGCATCTTGACCGCGCCCTCCCTTTGCCTCGAGGCATCGGCTGTGGAAGAGAGCTGGCTTACAGGCCGTGGCGCTGTGGCTAGCTCTCCGTCCGAGGGGACAGCGTCCCCCCCAGACCCAGCTTTCCTCTCTCGTCTGTCTTTTCCAAGCCTTTCAGCTGCCCCCAGTCAGGTCCACCCTCGGCCATGCCCACGCGGCACAATCCCACGCACCAAGAGGTCACGGTTGATTCCTGGTCAGGGCACAGGCCCAGATTGCAGGCTTGATCCCCAGTACAGGGCGTGCAGGAGGCAGCTGACCCATGCTCTCTCTCTCAATCATTGATGTTTTTCTCTCTCCATTTCTCTCTGATTATATATATAGAAATAAGACTCAGGAATAATTCTTGACCTTCCCCCAAACGCTGGGAAGGAATTGAGGCTGGAAGGCCTGCTGGGACTCTCACCACAGCCCACGACTGTGTGATCAGACCTGGGGCGGCAGGCGGGGCCCAGCAAGGCCTGTGGGTCCAGGTCCCCCTGTGACTCAGTCTCTAGACGACCCAGCAGGCACTGCTCACCGTGAACTCCTCCCTCCCCTGCCAAAGGCCGGTGAATCACCAGAGGGTGACGGGTGAGCTCCCAGCAGGGCCGGGTGTGCGCCCTCCGTCCCGGCCGCTCCGAGCAGAGCGTCCTTTCCCAGTGGCGGCTGGGTCTCTGCCCCGGACTGTCCCGGAACAAAGGCCTCTGTAGGTGCTGGGCTTCCGTAACCTCCTCCCTCCCTCCCGGTGTCTGCAGAAGAGTTCACTGGCACGGCGCTGCCCCAATTCCATTTCTTGATCAGAAAAGCCGGGGGCGGGGAGGGAGGGGGTTGCTATGGCGACCGGGATGGGCCCCTGATTAATTTGGAGAGGAACCAGGATGGATGCCGCCAACCCTCGGCAGGAGGTCCGAGGCTGGAGTGACCACAGGGACTCGCATCTCCCCCGCCGCCCCTCCCCCCCAGCTCCGTGTGGGGCAGAAGCAGGCCGGGCGGGGAGAGAGAAACCGCAGGGTGAGAAGAACGGGCCGGCCCGTGATGCTCCCAGCTCCTGGGCCTTTGTGTTTGCACAACGCAGCCTGTCCCAGGCCTCCTGGAGGCTGCCCACGAAACACCCAAATGCCCCCCAACTCAGGTGGCAAACTGGGAGGAGAGGAGGGGGCAGGGCTGGGGGAGGGAGGGCTGGGGGAGGGAGGAGAGGAGGGGGCAGGGCTGGGAGAGGGAGGAGAGGAGGGGGCAGGGCTGGGGGAGGGAGGGCTGGGGAGGCGGCAGAGGGCTTTCCTGGAGTGCTAGCCGCCTTCAGGGACATGGACGGGCCCTTCACCTGTGAAGTGAGACGCCCTCCCCGGGGGGTGTCCCCGGAGGAGGGCCAGGTGGGTCGTGTCACGGGGAGACAACCCCCACCTGGCCCCCCGTGTGCCAGCTCACACACAGCCCCGCTGGAAGCTCACACTAGTGTACACACCAGCTCACACACAGCCCTGCTGGGAGCTCACACTGGTGTACAACCAGCTCACACATCGATGGTAACATCCACCAGCGCTACCCGCTGCACCCACCTCGGACCTCGCAGCTGTAGAATCCGCAGCCCACCACCCACCAGGGGAGCCTGGGCCAGTCCCCCAACCTCCCATGCCCGCCACCACCCCCCCCCCAGTCCTCACCCCTAAATGTCGTCCGAGGTCCCGAGGTCACATCACAGGTCATAGAGCTCAAGTCCTCCTCGCGGCTCTGGGCTCTGGAGCCAGGTTCCGGTCCAAATCCCGGCCCCACCGGCCGTGTGAGCCCAGCCGGGCGGAGCCTCGCTGTGCCTCCTGCTCTCCCGCCACCACCACCGCCACCGTCACCGTCACCGGAGGGCCGGCCGCTGTGCCTGCCGCGGGGCTCAGACCTGCTGACGGCGAGGCCTCGGTGCCCTGGGGACGGAAAGTGGACGCAGCGGTGGAAGGTCCCCGCACTCGCTGATTCCCGAAGCGGCGAGGAGCGGACCCAGGGCACAGGGCGCATTGTCGAGGTGCCGAGAGGGACCGTGACCCCCACACAGGCCTGGCCGGGGCCTCCCTCCGGGCTCGGTTCCGTGGCCACGTGGCCACGGCCACGGACGGGATTGGGTGCCTCCTCCTCACTTCTCTACCTTAGGGAGTGGGGAACCAGCGCCAAGACAACAAAAGCAGCGATGGGGGTGGGGCTCGGGGTGCTGGCGATGGCCTTTCGGGGGCTTTTTGCCCGTGTCCAGGCCTTTCTCAGCAAAATGAGTTCATCTGCCCACAGTGCCCGGTAGAGAGCAAGTGCCGTGTGAGTTCCTGTGAGAAACAAAGTGGAAGTAAGGAAATGGGCTCAGACTGTTTGAGCGAGCTGCCCCGCCCCCCCCCCCCCCCCCCCTTTGGCCGGCTCTCCCAGACCCCGCAGCTCCCTGCCGTGGGGAGCGCAGAGCCTGGCGGGGGGGGGGGGGGGGGGCTGGCCTTTCCTCACTCTCCTGCCTGCCCGCCCCCGCTGCTGCGAGAGGCTCCCGCGAGGCTGCCCTCCCATTTTCATTAATTTCTATTGAATAATTAAAACCAGGAAGTTAATACTTTCACCCTAAACCCAGATTGCAACCTGTGCGCTTTTCACAATTGTCTTCCCCTGGAGCACTGAGCATGCGGGGAGCCTCCTTCCCGAGACAGAGCCTCCTTCCTGGAGCCCAGTGCGGGGCTCAGCTGTGCTCTCTGTGGGGTTTGGGAAGGGGGGTGGGTGGATGGGTGGATGAATGGGTGGCAGGTGGTATATGGATGGATGGGTGTTGGTGGTTGTGAGTGGTGGGTGGATGGGGGGATGGATGGTGGATGGATGGATGGGTGGGTGGTGGATGAATGGGTGGTGGGTGGTACATGGATGGATGGGTGTTGGTGGTAGTGAGTGGTGGGTGGATGGGGGTGGGTGGATGAATGCACGCACGTACAGGTCAGTGGGTGATCTTGGGGCTACACTGGGAGCCCCATGATGAGGCCCCTCTTCCAACTGCCCCAGCCCCACCCGCACAGTGGGGGTCAGAGGAAGGTGCCGGAGGGGAGAGCCCTGGGCAATAGCTTCCTAGTTTAAAATACGTCACTTTCAATTACGCCCGAGTGCCGGTGCCTGAGGCTCTCTGTGAACGGCTCTCAATAAGCCAGCTTACCCATTAATTATTGTTAATTATTTCCTTGAGCAGCGGCAAGGGGAGCGGGACCCTCGCAGCCCCTTTGGGGCTGAACCCGGGCGAGTGGGCACTGAGCGCCCGGGGGGGGGGGGCAGCGGGAAGCAGAGGGCGGGTGAGGGCCACACTGCCAAGCAGCCGCCCTCCGCCCCGGCGTGACACCCTGCAGAGGGCCCCCCGTGGGTGGCCAGGTCTCCGGAAAACACAGCGCAGGAGACATCAAAAGCCTGGTTCGGTGCACGTGCCGATTTCTGAGGTACACACACTCCCCCACCCCGTTCAAGACATCTGCAATGTAACCCCCACTTACAAAACCCCGGGGATTTAACACCGGACCGCGGGCCTGAGGGGGGAGCCGGACCCCGGCCTCGGGGCCAGGATGGAGCGGGAACGCCGCCGGCACAGAGGGGGGGGGGGACACCGGGGGACACTGGCCGGGCAGGTTCCAGGATCCATGCACAGCGAGCGTCCCCAGACCTGGAAGCCAGGGGGCCCCACAGGACGTGGGGGGATTGGGGGGGGGCATGACTCTGTGCCTCTGCCAAGCACTGTGCTGAGCCAGGGCTTGTTGGATGGATGAGTGACCGGGGGGACATGAGGAGCCCTAAGTCCAGCTGTAGCCAAGGTTGGGAGTTGGCCATCTCTACCCACCCCTCCCTCTCCACTGCTGAGGTCCCCACAATGCACAGGCTGGGGGTTGGGGAGGGGGGGGGAAGGTTCTGAGGGACCAGGCGGTCTACAGTCAGAGTATAGAGCCTCAGGGTGTCTCATGCCAGCCCCCAGCCTGAGGAAACACACCCGGTGCTCCAAAACCCAAATGCCCGATCCCCCCTCCCCAGCCCTGGGACCCCCACTGTGAGGACCCGCCCCCCAAAGGCTCTGGAAGGCAGAGGTGGCGGAGGTCAGGCTGGGCAGCAGGGCAGCTGGGGGAGCTGGGAACTAACCCGGAGGGCAGGGTCCTCAGTTGGTAGTTCGGTTCGGTTTGCTTTACCAGCAAGCCGGCCTCCCGTTCCTCCATATTCATGAGTCTCCAGCCCGTATGCAAACGCCTGCAGAAGCCAGGCCGGCGGGGCTATTCTTAGCCGAGGCGGAGGCGGGTATCCAGGCCTCCAGCCCCCTCCTGCCGGGAGCACCTGGGTGCAGCTCTGTCCGGGGTCCCCTGAGGGCCCGTGCCTGGGCGGGCCTTTTGGGGGGCAGGGGTGGGGTTCCTGATGGCGTCTCCAGTGTGTCTGAATCCCTGGTACCCGGCGTTCTTTCTCCTTGGGGGTTTTGTTGAGAAGGCCCCCCGTTTTTCGGGGGAAAGGTAGACCGAGCCGCGTGCAGGCCGGCGGCCATGGCTCAGGACTCTGGTCACTCAGCGGAGCCCTGGGAGTGGCTGTCTGTAAGGCAGGGGCCATGCCTGCATCGGTGTCTGTGGCGCCTGCAGCAACCGTCACAAGGGGGACGGCGCCGAGTCACCGACAGGGTTCTCCCCCAGCTCCGATGGAGGCCCGAATGGGGCAGGAGGGCGGGCCCCGGCTCCCCAGTCTAGGGGAGGGGAGGGTCCTTCCCGGTGCCGCTGGCAGCCTGGCGACCCCTGGCTTGTGGCCGCACCCCTCCGTCTCGGCCTGAGCTTCCACCCCTCCACGCGGCCTTCTCCTCTGCACGTGTCTGCGCCCCACTTCCTCTCTGGCAAGAGCGCCAGGCACTGGGCTGAGGTCCGCCCACATCCAGCACGGCCATGGCCACAGGTACCCCAGGGACACAGCCCCCCCCCCCCCCAGGACCACACCTGCCTGAGCACCCAGACCCACATCCGGGTCCCAGACCTCCATGGCGGGGCCTCGTAGGCCCACCCGGGCCCCAGGCCTCAAACACAGAACGCAGACTTGTATCAGGGGTGTTCTTCTCAGTTTGTAACCCAGACCACCCTGTCCACAACCCGGAGGTCCAGGTGAGGTACCAGACGCCCCCAGGGCCCCAGACGCCCCTCCCTGGCCCCAAAGGCCCTGCAGGACCCGGACCTCCGTTGGGGGTGCTGACCTGCCTCCTGGTCGCAGACCATTATGGTGAGGACCAGAAGGCCGTTTCGGGGACCCACACTGGAAGCCGGTGCCTATTCCTTAATTGGAGCCCAAATAGCCAGGCCAGTCCTGACCACCATTTCATCATCCCCCAGGTCCTGCCCTTGCCCCAAACCTCCCGCCCGGGCCCCTAGCGCCCCCTAGTGACCACACCTGCCTGAGCACCCAGACCTACATCCGGGGCTCAGGCCTACATCCGGGAACCAGACCTTCATGGCGGGGCCCAGGCCACAAACCTGGAACACAGAGATGTAGGGAGGGGGGTGAGATCTCTATGGGTAACCCCAACAATGACTCCATAACCCAGATGCTCAGGTGAGGTTCCAGGGGGGCACCAGGACCGCCCCACAGGATGGTGGACCCAGGAGGGGGCAGTTCCGGCCGGGCCCGCAGCAGTCAGTGCCCCGGGAAGGGAGTGCCCTGTGTTCTCAGACCTCCCGCTGCAAAGCAGGAACCACGCAGGTCCCTAGAGAGGCACCCGGGGCAGCAGCAGGGCTGTGGCTGGCACCTCCGGGCGTCTCCCGGGCAGCCGGCCGCAGAGCCCCGGTGCCCACCCCCACGGCTCCCCCAGGGCGCTCCCGCCCCTCCCTCCCCCGGAAAGGATGAGAAACAGCGGCTTCTCCTCTGCACCTCACATCCCAATAAAATATTTATTATTTCCAGAAATAAATCTTTAGAAAAGAGAGAAAAGAGAGTCTCTATTGCTTTCCCCCGAAGGTCAGGTCCTTGGTGACTGAGAGTCTGCGGCCGCAGGGCAGTGGGGCTGGGGCGGTGCGGGCGGGAGGCACCCTGGGGGGCGGGGCAGCCGGGAGGGCGGCCCGGTGGAGGGGCTATAAACAGGATGGGGTGGCCATGTTTCTGGGGGCTGGGCGGGGGCAGGGAGGGGCGTCGGTGGGGGGCAGGCATGCTGCACGGGGTGCACAGAGGACCCAGAGGTGGGTGGAGGCTGGAGGGACACGGACACGGCACTGATGGGTGGGGGCCTCGGGGCCCGGCCCGGGGAGTGAGGGGGCAGAAGCTCGGCCGGGCCTTCGCCTGCAATGGATGCTGGGAAGCGAGCAGCACCTGTCCTGGGGGCGGGGGTGGGTGGGGAGGCAGGCCGTGGGAGCAAAGCGGTGGCCGGGAATGGCAGCCGTGCCAGGCGGGGCTCAGGAGAAGTCGGAGGGAAGAGAGAGGAACAAGCCGAGGAGGACACAATGCCACCCCCGGCCGAGGGGTCCCCGCCCCCCAACTGCGGCCGTGCTGCAGGGAGCAGGTGTGGAAAGGGAGAGGCGAGAACTGGGTCCTTCCGCCCGGCCTCCCCCAGCCCCTCTGGCCACACCCCAAGCTCCTCCAGAGGGGCAGGCCGACCCCTCCCGGGACCCTGGGCCCTCTCTCCACCGGTCAGGTCTGGCTCTGCCCCTGCCCCTGGCCAGGGACCCTCAGGCAGCCCCACAGCCGCCGTGAGCCCTGGGGGGGGGGGGGGAAGCGCCCTCCCTGCAGCCCAGCTGGGGGGGGAGGGGGGGTCGCTGGGGCTCGGAATCTGCTGGTGCTTCTCCGCGGGGCCGGCGCCTACAGGCAGTCCCGGCACAGGGCCACCTGGCCCGGGCGGAAGTCCCGGCACGGGCAGAGCCGGCGGTGCTTGGCGCTGGCGCCGGCGCAGCTGAAGAGCAGCGGCTCCTTCTGCAGCAGGCACTCCCGGCCCGGCTGGGCGAAGGCCGGGTGCAGGTGGCTCACCTCCCACTCGGTGCTGTCGCAGGGCACCTGCAGCCTGCGGGCGCCAGGGCGGCAGCACTCAGCGCCCGCGCAGACGCCTAGCGGGTCCTGCCCGCCCCCCCCACCCTGGCCGGCCCGGCCCGGCCCAAACCGGGAAGGATTTTCTAGGAGCTGACCCTGGCCCTCAGCGCCTTCTCCCACTGCTCGGAGGGGAGGGGGGGGCCTGGGGAGGGTGCTGGGGAGGGTTCTTGGGGGGGGGGGGGACACAGGGAGCTCCCCCCCGGTGCGTGGGGCTGAGGCTTTGCAGGGAGTATGGAGCCCTGAGGAACACCTGCGGGCGGTCCCCTCCTGACCCACAGGGGCCCTCCCCACGGCTGCGGGCCGGGCGGGTTTGGGTGGCGAGTTTGGGCCGGGCCGGGCCTGGCCAGGCGGAGGAGGGGCCGCACGCTCACTTCTGGAAGGAGTCCCGGCGGTTGAGGAAGGGGAAGAAGGAGGGCTCGCAGACCAGCCCGCGGTCCAGGCAGGCGTCCGTGCAGGCCGTGCCCGCGGCGGCCAGCCAGGCCCGCAGGGAGTGCATGGGGGGCCAGGCCCCGGCGCCCAGGCTGGCGTTCCCGGCCCACTCGAGGTGGGTGGCGTTGGGGGCCAGGACGAAGGGGCTCTTGGGGACCCCAGGCCCTGGCGGGGCGGGGCCCGGGGCTGCGCAGAAGTCCTGTCGGGAGAGAGCAGTGTGAGGGCAGGGGCCACGGGGGCCACGAGCCACAGGGCCACGGGCTGACTCGGGGGTGCTGGCATCACCGTGGGGGCTTGCTGACGCCGGTGGCCTCCCGGCGTCATCTCATTTGCCCCCGGCAGCAGCCCCACCGGGGGGTACCGATTGGTCTCCAAGGAGGAGGGGGGGGAGGCCAGTGGGGGGTACGGATCTGTCTCCAAGGAGGAGGGGAGGGAGGCAGGGAACCCGCCCAGGGCCTCAGGCCTGGCCTCTGACAGCCATGCTGACCCCACCCCTCAGCCCCCTTCCCCACGGGCTGTGCCGGAAGGAAGGGGACGGAAGGACGGGCTGGGGAAGCAACAGGAAGCCAAAGGGACGCGGCACCGGACAGGGGTGGCCTCCCCGGGCAGCGCCGGCCTGGCGCCCCCCTCTGGCCATGTGGGGTTTGGGGGTTGGGGGGGGGCAGAGGCCCCCACCTGGTGCTGGATGTAGGCGTGGATCCGCTCCAGCATCCCCTCACAGCTGTACTCGTAGGGCAGGTACGGCTCCACCTGCGGGCACAGGCAGACGTGGGCAGACCTGTGCCGGGCCGCCATGCTCAGCACCGGGGGCGGGGATCTGGCCCCTCCGCCCGGGTCCCCGCTCCTCCGTGTCCCCCCCGGGCCTCGCCGGGGCTCCGGACCTCCCTCCCACGCCGGTCCCAGCCCCACTGAGCTTCTCCCCTCTCAGCCAAGTCCACGCTCCATCGGGTCCTGGGCCCTGACGCCTCCTCCCTCAGCCACCCGGCCCTCCGCCTCCCTCAGGCGCCACCGCCTCCAGGAAGCTCCGAGCACCCCCCACCGGGGAGGCCGGGCCCACTGTCCTCGGGACACCCAGACTCCCGCGCCTGGGCTGTTTCCTTTCTTCCATCGTTTTGCCTGCTCCTGGCAAACCCTTGCCACGAGGTGATGCAAAGGCCCGGCCAGCCGAGGCCCACCTGCCTCGAACCTCCGCCCAGGTGAGGCCGTTCAAGGTGAGGGGACGGGAGGCCGTGCGGGTACCCGGAGGAGCAGGGGATCCGAGCAGAGGGGCCAGATCTTCCCTCTCTCCCTTCCTCCCTTTCTTCCTCCCTCCCTCCTTTCTCTCCCAGGGATGTTTTTCCCTCTGCTGTTTAGAGAAGAGATTCCCCACAAACGTTCCGCCTGCTCCCCGCAAACCTGAGCCACATGGTGATGCAAAGGCCCCGCCAGCCGAGGCCCACCTGCCTCGAACCCCATGCCAGAGGCGGCACCCACCGGTGCCATTACAGGTGTGGCCGGTGCCGGTCCTGCCGGGAATACCGGCTGCGACAGTGAGAGGGGAGGCAGCGGAGGCAGGCGCCCGCACGGCCTCCATCCCCTCACCTTGAATGGCCTCACCTGGACGGACAGGTGCCAACGGGAAAACCCACTGTGGCCGAGAGGCGCCTGAGGGCCCCCCCGAGCTGGGGGCCAGCGGGCGGGGGCCTCAGGTCTCCCTCACCTTCACACGCGCTGATGGGGGGCGGTCCGCGGTCACACCTGCCCACAGGCCTGGGAGGGCATGTTTCCTGGTGGAGACCAGCATGCGCTGGCCGCCTGGCACCTGAGGCTCACCTGGGTCCTCATGATGGCCTTGATGGCGGCCTCAAACTCCTCCGAGTTGTTGTAGTCCACGGTCCACACGTGGGGCTTGCCGATGAAGCGCTCAGCGTAGGGGTGCTGCGAGAACACCTGGCGGGCAGGGCGGCAGGGCAGGCGGTGTGCAGTGCCCCGCCCACCAGCCCAGCGCCACGCCCACCGGCCCAGCGCCACGCCCATCATCCCCAGCGCCCCGCCCACCGGCCCCAGCACCCTGCCCATCAGCCCCAGCGCCCCGCCCACCGGTCCCAGCGCCCCGCCCACCAGCCCCAGCGCCCCGCCCACTGGCCCATAGCCCCGCCCACCCACCCCAGCCATCCCTTTGCCTCATGCCTGGGCCTCTCTTCCAGGAGCTCCAGGGTCCCCATCTCAGACCCTCAGATCTGGGGCTGGGCCCCCCAACTCACCTCCCTGGAGGTGGGCTTGCCGCGGAAGAACTCGTGGTTGAGGGAGCTGTGGGGCGGGCTGAAGCGGGACTGCAGGAAGACACAGCCGTTGGCAATGGCCTCCAGGGGCGCGGGGCCCTCGTAGGGGAAGCCGAACCCTATGAAGAGCTGAAGACGAGGCGGCGCGGGGGTCAGGGAAGGAAGGCCAGGGCCACACGCAACCCCCGGAAGCAGGGGCGAGGTTGGGGTGGGGGCGTTCACTCGCAGGAGGCAATGGGGTGAGGGCTGGGGTTGGGGGGCTCAGTGGCTGAGCATCGACCTATGAACAGGTCACGGTGCGATTCACATGCCCGGGTGAGGGGCCCGATTCCCAGCGTGGGGCGTGCAGGAGGCAGACGATCAATAATTCTCTCTCATTGAGGTTTCTATCTCCCCTTCTCCCTTACTCTCTGAATTAAAAAAGGGGGGGGGGGCAGCCCAGCCCAGCTGGGTGCCACGGCAAGTGCCCCCCCTCCCTGGCCTCAGTTTCCCCTTTTGTGAAAGGGGAGGCAGGTGAGGCAGATGCTGCTCTAACAGGCTGGTTCTGCGGGGAGGGGGACCGTGGGCTCTCGGGTGGAGAAGACATCAGATCCCACCTCCGCCGCCCTCCAAGGACCCCGACCATTCACCCCACCAACACCAGCCCCGCACCCAGCTCCTGCCAGGGGTGTGCCCGCCCGCCTGGCCTGACTCCCGCAGGCGCCCGGTGGGTGGCTGGACCCACACGGAGGCCGTCCAGGCTGCTGGCTGCGCAGACGCCCTCCCCCCCACAACACGGGAGCACGCCGTGAGCACAGAGCCCGCCGGCGTCCACGCTGCGGCGCCGTGGGGCTGGCGGCACCTCCCGGGCCCACGGCGGGCCGGGCTCACCTTCGCCTTGCGCAGCAGCTGCTGGAACTCGGGCTGCGGCAGGAGCCCGTGGTTCTTGACGAAGGCGGGCACCTCGGGGGGCCGCTGGCTCTCGTAGAACACCGTGCCGTGGACCTCCATGTGCTCGCTCAGGATGCTCAGTACCTTCTCCTTCCCCTGGGGGGGTGGGGGGCGAGGGGGGTGGGAGCCCCGGCCCGGACACCGGGAGGTGTGGGCCAGAGCCCCTCACCAGCTGTGAGGCCCAGCACCACCCCTCTCCTCTCTGCCCTCCATCACCTGCCACCGTTCCCTGAACCTAAGCCTAACCCAGCCGTGGGCAAACTACGGCCCGTGGGCCGGATCCGGCCCGTTCGGCTGTTCTATCCGGCCCGCGGAACTGAAAGAGCGGAGGGTTCTCTTGCTCTCCCCTCCGCGCCTTCACCAGCAGCCCAAGAGGAGAGTGCCAGCATGGTCAGGTTGCTTTTGTTCCGGCCCTCCGGTCCAGTTTAAGAACCCACGATGGCCCTCGAGTCAAAAAGTTTGCCCACCCCGGTGCCTAACCACCACTTGTGAGGGTCACTCAGTAAGAGGACCCGGGATAAACGGAGGAGGAGGGGGGGAGGGAGCCGCGGCGGCCACGTACCTGGAGCTGCCTCGTGGCCAGGGGGCAGGGAAAAGAGGAGAGAGCAGGTCAGTGCCGGGCGAGCAGGCCGCCTGCCCACAGGCAGCACTCCGGGACCCCGCCCTGAAACGGGGTTCCGATCCCTGGTCCTCGCCCGCCTTCCCCACGGCCCCCCGACCCACAGAGCCCCCACGTCTCGCCTAGGCCCCTTCCCATCCCAGGGAGGGGGGAGGGTGGAGGGTGGAGAAGTCACAGGCCTCGCTCAAGGACACTGAGTTGGGGGCAGAGCAGGGGCGGGAGGGGGACAAAGGGGGGGCCCCATGGCGGTCGGGGACCTCTCTTCTCTCCTCTGGCGGGCGTGCTGGGGCAGGTGGGGGGGGCGTGCTGGGGCAGGTGGGGGGGGCGTGCTGGGGCAGGTGGCGGGGGAGGGAATGGGAGGGGGGGGCGGGCGCACCTTCCAGATGCCGGCCTCCTTGCCGTACACCACGGCCATGTTGCTGGCCTTGCCGGCCTTGACGCGCTGCTTCTCCGTCTGGTTCAGCTCCTCCAGCACGAAGCCCATGAAGGAGTTGTCGGGCGTGTGAGCTGCAGCCGGGCCGGCCGGGAGGGAGGGAGGGAGGGCGGGCGGCGTCACCAGGACACCCAGGCCTCCCAGGGCCGCCCACGTGCAGGACGGAGGGGCTGGGGTGGAAGGTCTTGGGGGCAGAGCACCCGCCCCCAGAAACGGTCACCGGCTCGGGGCGCGAGGAACCCTGAGGGGCGTTGGCTGGGCCTGGCGTCGTTTCTGTGATGTCTCAGGAGGCTCTGCCCCGATGGCCACTGGCCACTGGCCGCGGAGGGGCCCAGGAGGGTGGGCCAGACCCTCCCTGGCCCATCGCCTGCCCAGCCCCACCCTCCCTCCCCTCCCGCTGGCTCCAGCCGGGTGCCACCCAGGCCTCTCCCTGGTCGCCACCTCCCCCCTGTTCTCCCAGCTGAAGACACAATCCTTCGGTCCCAGGAGGGCAGGGTCAGGACACAATGGGCAAACCAAGTGGGCATGGGACAGGAAGTACGGCAACCGATTAAAATAAAAGGACGGCCAAAACTGGTCTGGCTCAGTGGACAGAGCGTCGGCCTGCGGACTAAAAGGTCCCGGGTTCAATTCCGGTCAAGGGCATGTGCCTTGGTTGCAGGCACATCCCCAGTAGGGGGTGTGCAGGAGGCAACTGATTGATGTTTCTCTCTCATCAATGTTTCTAGCTCTCTATCTCTCTCCCTTCCTCTCTGTGAAAAATCAATAAAATATATATATTTTAAATAATAAAATAAAATAACAGGACGATTAAGCACGGAGCTGGGGGGTGGGTGGGCGGGGTGAGGCCAGGGCAGGGGCAGCCAGGGGCAGCCCGCTCGCTGGGAACTGACCGGCGATGGGGAAGGAGGGCTGCTTGTGCCAGGCTTCCTGCGCGGGGTTTGCCATCAAAGCCGGCAAGCCGCTCTGGGTTTTGTTTTCTCTCTCCTTAATTTATTCAGCCAATTAACATTTTCTGAGGACCTCAGGGGGCTTCAGGGAAATAAAGATAAATTAGCCAGTGGCTCCTTCTTTAGTGATTCATAATCTATCAGCGAGAGTAAATGTGTTTGCAAATAACTCTCCTATAATTCAATATATGCTTTCGCCGAATGAGGTGTGTTTAAGAGTTATAAAAACATCCTGCGTGGAATGGGAGGGGAGGGGCCGCTGAAAGTGAGGGCGAAGAGGAAACATTTCACGTGGGGCTGTGGAGGGCGAGGAGGAGTCTGCCAGGCTTGGGCCTCCATGTCCAGAGGGCTCCACCCCGGGACAAGTCCTTATTGTGTCCCTGTGGACTTTTTAAAATAAATATATTTTACTGATTTTTTTTTTTACAGAGAGGAAGGGAGAGGGATAGAGAGTTAGAATCATCCATCAGCTGCTTCCTGCACACCTCCCACTGGGGAAGTGCCTGAAACCAAGGTACATGCCCTTGACCGGAATCGAACCTGGGACCTTTCAGTCCGCTGGCTGACGTTCTATCCACTGAGCCACACCGGCTAGGGCTCCGTGTGGATTATTACAGAAGCCTCTTGCCCCATCTCCTGCTTCCCCCTGTCTGCTTTTGCTCCTTGGGTCACCGAAGTCGGCCAAAATAATTAACGTGCCTCAAAAAGCCTTTCCTCGCCCGGCCGGTGGGGCTGAGTGTTTGATCACCGGCCTATGATCAGGAGGCCCTGGTTCCGTTCCGGTCAGCGCACAGGCCGGGGCTGTGGGCTCGATCCTCAGGGGGAGCGTGCCGGAGGCAGCTGATCCATGGTTCTCTCTCATCCCTCATGTTCCTCTCTCTCTCTCTCCCTCTCCCTTCCTCTCTCTGAAATCCATCTTTTAAAATCACTTAAAACATTTTTTTAAATATATTTTATTGACTTATTACAGAGAGGAAGAGAGAGGGATAGAGAGTTAGAAACATCGAGGAGAGAGAATCATCAACCAGCCGCCTCTTGCACACCCCCTACTGGGGATGTGCCCGCAACCAAGGTCCACACCCTTGACCGGAATCGAACCTGGGACCTTGCAGTCCGCAGGCCGACGCTCTACCACTGAGCCAAACCGGTTTTGGCGCTTAAAACATTTTTGTTAATTAAAAAAACATTTCAATTAAATGTTTTCTCCGGGACATTTCCTAGTTCAGGAACCTACAGGGCACAGCCCGTGCGTTCTGGAACCTGCCAGGCCTTTCCGCGTCCATTCCACCACGTCCCTTCCCTCCGCCCCTTCCCCCCCAGGCCCGTGGTCTCTCTCTCTCTCTCTCTCTCTCTCTCTCTCTCTCTCTCTCTCTCTCAGGACGGGGAGGGCAAGGCCAGGCACCGCGGGTGTCAGAGAGGCCCCCACAGGTCCCCAAATCCAGGCTGCTCCCCGCCCCCAGCAGGACAGCCTTCCTGGCTCACACATTGGCCGGAGGGGCCGAGGCCTGGCATGTGGGGAGGAGGAGCCGCTCCTGGTGCCACCTCCCCGCCCCGCCCCGCCCGCGGCCGGCACTCACGGAACATGGTCATGAACTGCTTGGGGTTGAGGTTCCAGTAGCCCCAGTTGGTCCGGTAGCCGTGCAGCGTGGCGTACTCCTCGTGGTTGTAGGCGGGCTCCGTCCCGAAGGTGTCGATGACCCGGATCCGGCACCTGCCCCGGGGGGGATGGGGGGCCAGAATCACCACCTCGGCGTCTCCCTGGGGTGCCCCAGCCCTGGGCGGCACCATGGGAGGAGAGAGCGTGGGCTCAGATCGAGCTGAGTGACCCCAGGCGGCACCCTCACCGCGGGGATGTGCCCAGCCCCAGGGAAGGAGGGAATGTCCCGTCATCCCATCGAGCAGATGGCAGCCGCCCCAGGGTCTTCTCAGGGCCGTGGGACCACTAGCTCCACTGCCAGCGGTTAGACTGCCTCGGGAGCCTCGAAGGGGGGACCTGCCTGGGGCGGGTCCCCCACACGTCCAGGGGTCCCCTGTACAACCTGCACTTTCCGGGAGCCGCACCCCCGGCTGAGCCTGGCCCATCCCGCTGAGGCGCGTATGGCGGGGCCAGTCCCTCGGTGGGCAGACCCTGGGGCAGGCAGCACCTCGGGTCCCCCTGCCAGTCTGGCACGTCCGGTGGCCTCCCAGCTGAGCAGGGCTCTGTCCCACCTGAGGGCGCTCCCAATGGCCACAGCCCCTCCCTCCGCCCCCTCCGGCCCCGGGACTGGGCACCTAAGACACACACGCCCCAGAAGGAGATCCCTCACCCCAGGCCGGGCCCAGCTGCTGAGGCCGCACTCCTCCCGGAGAAGGGGAGGGGGAAGGAGGGGTGGGCGGCGAGCACATTAATAATGAAAGCAGGAACGCCGCCAGTCATTCCCCTAATGACACCACGAGGGACCGTCACCGAGGCGGAGACGACGCCACACAGAGCCGGCTCCGGAGCCGCATTACACCGAGCCCCCGCGTCTGCCAGACCGAGCGTGGCCCTGGCCTTCCCCCCGGCGGGGTGCTGAGGGCCCACAGAGGGTGGCACGGGGTGCTGAGGGCCCACAGAGGGTGGCCCTGGCCTTCCTCCTGGGTGCGGGGTTCTGAGGCCCCCACAGAGGGCCCAGCCACAGAGCACTGTCCCCCCCCTCCCCTCCCCACACCTCCTCCCGGCCCCCCTCAGCCCGCCACGCAGCAGAGGGCCACGGGGCCGCGCCGTGGTTCCCTGTCCCTCGGGTGGGCGGGGGCAGGGCTCCTTGGAGGGGGGGGGGAGGGAGGACAAGGCGGGGGCACCGGGCCCGGCCCCTCCAGGGCGCGGGGTGCGGGGGCCTCACCGGTACTTCCGGAAGGACAGCCCCATGTGCTGCCTCATCTGCTGCAGGCCGTGGTAGTCGGTGTAGATGAGGTCGAAGGGCAGGGGCACGGTGAGCGGGCAGTTCCCGCGGCCCGGCGGCACCCCTAAGTTACTGAGAGAAGAGCCCGTCAGAGTCTGAGCCCCAGGGGGCCCCCAGCCCAGAAACCCACCTTCCCACCGGCCCTGGGCCTGCAGTACCTGGACCCCGTCCCCGCTCCGCTCCCACAGCCCAGGGTAGACACGGCGGGGGGGCGCTGGGGGGGGGGCGCTGGCACAGGGAGCGGGGAGGGGGGCCCCGGGTGGGCCCAGGTCCGGCCCGGCGCCGGCCCGCGGGAAGGGGCGCCTTCGCTGATCCCCACACGCGTGCTCCCCGCGAGAGCGGCCCCTCAGCCTGTCCTGGGAGCCACAGGCACCCCACCCCGTCGGCCTTGTTGGGATTCTGCGCTGCCGGCTGGCCCCTGCCCCGGCGATGCCCGGCCCTGCCCGCAGTCACCGGCTGCCGGCTCATTCACGGGAGCATTTTCCTCTGGGCCGGAGCCGCCTCTGGCGCCGGAGCCTCGGGGTCGTCCCACTGGAGCCCCGAGGACGTGGCACAGCTGCCAGTTAACTCCTGCCAGGAGCCCCTGCCCAGCCTGCGACACTCTCACACACACACACACACACACACACACACTCACACACACACACACACATATACACACAGACACACATACACACACACTCACACACACACACACACACACACACACACACATGGGGACAGGCTCCGAGCCCAGTAGGGAGTGTGCAAGAGGCAGTTGATTGATGTTTCTAACTCTGTATCCCTCTCCCTTTGTTTAAAAAAGAACTCTTACACAGTGCTCCGGGAGCCCACTGCAGGCCCTCTGCCCACCCAGGCCCCCCTGAGCACCAGGGCCCTGCCCGGCTCCCTCCCACGGCCCGTGGCCTCTCCCCGCACCGCCCACCCGCCCGCCGAGGGCTCCTGGCATCGGATGAGCTATTTGGAGGGGGTGGATCAATGAGGCCTCTAACTCGGCCGCTTCCTTAGGTTTGTCCTGGCCCTCGGCAGTTCCACCAAGTCCTGGACCCGCCACCGCGGCCTCCACGGGGCACCTCCAGCTCAACCCGGACGGCCCCCAAGCTCAATGTCTCCCCCACGCGTTCCACTTGTCCCGCCTCGGAGGATGGCCGCCCGGTCGCCCAGCGGCTGCAGCCAGGCTCCGGCCTGGGGAGCCGGTCACGGCCACACCCCAGTGGCTTCAGGCCCCGGGCCCAGCTCCACCCGCTCCTCCGGGCTGGCGGATGGGGTCCCTGCCTTCCTCATTCTCGGGGGACCCTCGCCGGACTTCCCTCGGGCAAACATGGAGCCACAAGAAGGCCAGGACGCCGACTCCCCGTGGGGCCGCGCGCGTGGCAGCCGTTTCTGCTCCATCTCCCCCCGCTCCCCCCCCAGACACCCTGCTCTCCGGTCCCCTCATTTGGCGGCTGAGTCGGCTAATTTCCCTCTCAAGCCAAGCGCACTCGTGGGCGGGGAAGAGCTGGTAATTTTCCTCACGCCCTGTCCCGGTAATGACGCTTGAAATTATGCAAGTAAATGGATGAGCACAGCCCTCCCGGGCAGGCGGGCGCGGGAAAGCTTAACTGTCCAACGCCCGCTGTGGCCTGCTGTGGCCTGTTGTGGCCGGCCGGCGAGGCCCCGGGGCTGAGCATCAACCATGAACCAGGAGGTCACAGTTCCATTCCCGGTCAGCGCACAGTTCCGGGCTGCGGGCTTGATCCCCGGTCGGGGGTGTGCAGGAGGCAGCAGACGATCAATGATTCTCATCATTAATGCTTCCATCTCTCTCTCCCCTCTCCCTTCCTCTATGAAATCAATAAAAACATTTGTATGTGTGTGTGTTTTTTTAAGGCCCGCCATAGAACCAGGCATCCATGAGGGTAAGTTGGGGGGTGCAGCCCATGGGGACTCTGGCTCCTCTCCTCCTCCCACCGAGAGCAGTGGCTCCGGGGAGGGGCTGTCTGACATCGCCTCTCGCCCCAAACCTCTGGCGGCGGCAGCAGGGCCAGGTGCAGCCACTGGGGTGAGCGGTTAATCAGCACAGCAGCTCGGGGGGGGGGGGGTCTGCTGTGAACACCTGGGAACAAACTACATCCCCCCGTAGCATCGGTCCCCGCACAGGCCACGTCCCCGCCCAGGGAGCCGCTGTCGCAGACGCCGAGCCGCAGCCTCAGCAATCGCAGCCCTCACCTCCCACTGACCTATTTTCAAATCAACTCGCTGCCGCTCGCCCGGAACGCTCCCCGAGGCCGGAGGCAAGGCTGCGGGAACCCTCCGACGCCCGCAGGACCCGCGGCAATGCCATGCACGCAGGCCACGCTGTCTCTGTCCCCAACGCCTTTCCGCTCCAGCGGCGCCATCTTGCTATGGGTTGCATTGTGTCCCCCCCAAATCCACAGGCTGGAGTCCTCACCCCCAGCACCCCGGGATGTGACCGCATATGGAGGCAGAGGTCACCACGTTGGCATGCGGTCACCAGGGTGGGCCTTGTCCACCATGACCGGCATCCTTGTAAGAAACAGAAACCTGCCCTAGCCAGTTTTGCTCAGTGGATAGAGCATGGGCCTGTGGACTGAAGGGTCCCGGGTTCGATTCCCGTCAAGGGCAGGTTCTCAAAAAAAAAAAAAAGCAAGAAAGAAAAAAGAAACAGAAATCTGCCCGGCCAGCGTGGCTCCGTGGCTGAGCATCAGGCACCAGGAGGTCCCCAGTTCGATTCCGGGGCAGGGCACATGCCGGGGTTGGATCCTCAGCAGGGGGGTTGCAGAAGACAGCTGGTAAGTATTTCTCTCACATCAACATCGCTACCTCTCTCTCCCTTTCCCTTCCTCTCTCTGAAATCAATTTAAAAAATACCCCACCCAACTTTTAATCCAGGGCTTACTGGCCAGCAGCCCAGAGATGGAGGACCCGCCAGAGAATTCAGCCGTGTGAGCAGCACCGTGTGGACACACTTCCGGGTGCATCCCACACGTGACCGGGCGCCCCATGGGGAGGAGGAGGGGGAGGGGGGCGGCAGGCTGAGCACGGAGCAGGGTTCGGGGGGACGGGCTCCCCTCCCGGGCACTCACCTCTGCAGCTCCTTCAGGGACACGGTGACCCGCAGCCCGTGGCCCAGGACGTAGAGCGCGGCCAGGATGTCCGCCCACTGCACCATCTCCCCCAGCGGCCCGCCCTTCAGCACCCGCGGGCTGAACACGTCCCCAGACTCCTCCGTCAGGAAGCCGATGTGCACGAGGATCTGGGGGGACACCGAGCGTCAGCACGGGCAGGGCCAGCCCTGCCCCCCAGGGACACGGCCTCCACCTGGGCCTGGGCACGGGGAGCCGAGAGGCAGTGGCCGCGCTGGGCCGGGCCGCAGGGGAACAGCCACAGCCTGCCCTCGCGGCGCTTACGTTCCAGATGGAGAGGAGACACAGTGACACAGACAAGAGAGAATTTCATGCAATGATAGGGGCTCTGAAAGAGACAGACAGGGTGATGGAGAGTCAGGTCAGTATTGCTGGACGGATGACGGGTGGATGGGTGATGGATAATGGTGGATGGATTGGTGGATGGATGATGGATGGTGGATGGATGGATGGATGATGGATGGATGAATGGTGGATGGATGGATGGATGATCGATGGTGGATGGATGGATGGATGAATGGTGGATAGATGGATGGATGAATGGTGGATGGATGGATGGATGGTGGATGGATGGATGGATGGATGGTGGATGGTAGATGGATGGATGGATGCATGGATAGATGGATGTATGATGGATGGGTGATGGATGTATGTATAATGGACAGTGGATGGATGAATGTGTGGATGATAGATGGATGGGTGATAGCTTGATAGATGTATGATGGATGGTGGATGATAGATGGATCAATGATGGATGGATGGATGGATGGTGGATGGATGGACGGATAATGGATGGACGGATGGATGATGGATGGTGGATGGATGGATGGAAGGGTGGATGGATGGATGATGGATGGTGGATGGATGGATGCATAGATGGATGGAAGGATGGATGGTGGATGGATGGACGGACCAGTGAACCCTCCCAAAACAGGCTACGTCCTTCCCAACCCTCCACAAAGACGATGACATTTCCGCCCAGCAAGAGCCAGAGTCCACAGAACGCAGGGCCTTAAGGGGAGGAGCTTGGCTTTCCCAAACCCGTGGGCCTCTAGCCTCACTTTGCCTCCCCTCCCCCTTCCGACTCAAACTCAATCAATTCCACAGAACCGGTGGGGCCCGGGCCCGGCGCTCACTTCCCGGCGCTCTGAGCCCCGCTCCCGGGCAGGACGGAGGTCAGCTACCTGCTTCTGGTCCCTCTGGGAGGCCCCCAGCTTCCGCGCCAGGCGCTGGGCGGCCAGGGCCCACTGGTCCGCCAGCCGCCGCGTCCGTTTCTTCATGAAGATCAGAGACTCCTTCCCGCTGCCCATCAGGTCCAGGAGGTGGGACAGGTTGCTCCGGAAAGCTGCCTGCAGGGGGCCCGTCCTCGCTCTCACTCTCGGACCCGCAGCCGCGCCATCGCCACCCCTGCTGCCCCCGACCGGGCGGCACCTCCCGCGAGGCTGGGCCGGCTCTAGCTTCTCCCACCCTTTCTAAGAGGCCCAGTGGCCCCACAGTGGGGGTCCCTGCCTCCTCCGCCCCCCGCCACGTAGGCCTGCCCGGAGCCCTCAGGGGCTGCTCGGCTGTCTCCATCCCCCCAGGGGCCCAGGGGCTGCCGGGAGGCAGGAGGGTAGAGGCCAGGGCAGGGCCCGGAGGCAGGGAGGCCGGGCCGCCTCCCAGTGGAGCCAGATGACCGGGCCCTGAACCAGCTCACCTCTGGACCTCCGACCGGCATCTGCTACCGTCAGCTGCCTCAGGGCCCGGGAGGTTCAGGTACAGAGTACCTGGCACCCCGGAGGCCCTCGAGCCGGGCAGCTGCTGGCACTGTTATTCTGGTCCGTTAAGGGGGAGCCGCAGGGCCCCAGCCACCCCCCAGGTGGGCCCAGGTGGGCGGCACCCCCAGAAGGGGGGCGGGCACTGTCAGGCCAGCTTCCCGTCCAGCAGGGTGAGCTGGGACCTGCCCGCCCCTGGGCAGGGCTGGACACCTCGTTTTGCCAGGGGCACAGGGTAGCCGGCCTGGAGAGGCCAGATGCCTACCTGGGCCTTGGGGAGGGGCTTGGGGGCCGTGTGGGGGGCCGTCCGGTTCCTCCAGGGCAGCGGGGGGCAGAACCACTCGACCTCGCTGAGGTAGATGAGGAAGGAGCACTCGGTGCCGTCCACCCCGAAGAAGGCGTAGCAGGGGTCCGACGTCCAGCGGGCGCGCATCCACTGCAAAGAGGCCAGCTGGGCCGGGGGCCGTGCCCGCCCCCGGCGCCCCCTGCACGCATGGCCTGGGGACCCCGAGGTCCACCCGCACGGGGACGGGGTCTCTGGGGCCCCCCTATAGATGCAGCGAAGGACAGAGCAGGGAAGAGACTGAACCAGCCCCCAGGCCCCTGGCCCCGGCCCGGCCCGAGCAGCTCAGGGAGGACCAGGCTGGACCGCCGTCCTCCGGGTCCAGAGAGGGACCCGGGAAGCAAGGCCAGGCCAGGGCACGGCGGGAGGCGTGGCTGCCGTCCACCGGGGCCAAGGTCAGGAGCAGGGTCAGGGTCTGGCTGCCGTCCACCGGGGCCGAGGTCAGGAGCAGGGTCAGGGTCTGGCTATGGTCCACCGGGGCCAAGGTCAGGAGCAGGGTCAGGGTCTGGCTGCCGTCCACCGGGGCCGAGGTCAAGAGCAGGGTCAGTGTCTGGCTGCCGTCCACCGGGGCCAAGGTCAGGAGCAGGGTCAGTGTCTGGCTGCCGTCCACCGGGGCCGAGGTCAGGAGCAGCCCCCAGGGCTGGGGCGGGGCAGGACCCCACAGTGCTCCTGCGGGAAGGTCTGCGGTCCCGCCCACCCTCAGGGAGCCCAGAGCAGCGCGGAGCTGCTTTCACGGCCTCGCGCCGGCCCCGATGGACAGACGTCCCGCAGCCGAGGGAGCCAGTGCCGCGGGTTAAACCCGAGGCGTGAGGGAGACCACGTCCGCTCCTCCTCAGAATTCGTGGGGGGTCGGGCTGCCGGAGGAGCGCCCCCATATTTACAGCTGGTTTGCTGTAGAAGGTGCTGGAACGTGGCTCGGCCTGGGACTGTGGGTGGGCCGGGCTGGTGGCCCACGCGGAGAAGCAGTGACCCTGAGGCTGGCCCCTGCCAGCGGTGCCAGGCCAGGGCGGGGGCCGGGCAGACAGGCCCTGCCAACAGCGGACTCCCAGAGCTAGTCTGGGGGGGCCCCCACGGAGGAGCCCCCTCCTGGTCACCCCCTCCCGCAGCCCCAGCCCGGGCCTCACCTCCACCTTCCCTGCGCAGTCCGGGAACTTGGGGTCACTGGGCGCCTCGCACTGGTCCCGCCGGCCTTCGGACGCTGCGGGGAGGAGGCATGGCTGAGGACAGGGCAGCGGGGAGAGGCAGGGGGGCAGCGGGGAGAGGCAGGGGGGCGGCGGGGAGAGGCGAGCGGGCGGAGGGCCGGGGTGGGGGGGGGCGCCGGGAGCTGGCACAGCCTCCTCTGAGTTTTCTCACCCGAGGGCCTCCCGCCAGGAGGTGCGCCCCCTCAGCCGCTGCTCCCACCCTCCTGAGGGGGTTCAGGCCCGGAGCCGAGCTGGCTACGGATCGGCCGCCTGGATGGGCACACCTCCTGCACCCAAATGGACCCCCGCTCTCTCAGGGCAGAGGTGGGGCCCGCAACCCAGATGGATGCTCCCACATCAAGGGGAATGGAGGGGCCACCTGAGTCTCCCGGGGCCTGTCCTCAGCACCCTCCTGGCAGCTCGGGGTGAACCCCATGTCGCCCTGTGGGAGAAGTCAGGGACCCCGAGGCCATCCCGGCCACCGTACACTGGCCCCGGGGAAGGGCTGGCCTGGCCCACCCTTGCTGTGCAGGACGAGGCTGTACATGGCCCTGAGGAGGGGAGGGGAGGGGGGGCCCTGGTTCACCCTTGCTGTGCAAGATGAGGCTGTATATGTCCCTGAGGGAGGGGGAGGAGAGGGGAGGGAAGGGGAGGGGAGAAGGAGGGGAGGAGAGAGGAGGGGAGGGGAAGGGAGGGGAAGGGGAGGGGAGGTAAGGGGGCCGGGCCCTGGCCCACCCTTGCTGTGCAGGACGAGGCTGTACGTGGCCCTGAGGGAGGGGAAAGGGAGGGGAGGAGAGGGGAGGGGAGGGGAAGGGAGAGGGGGGGAGAGGGAGCCTGGCTCACCCTTGCTGTGCAGGACGAGGCTGTGGCGCAGGATCTGGTCCACCTTCACGGCGATGTCGGAGACGTTCTGCGCGATGGCCTGGATCCGCTCCATGAGGCCGGCCCCCGGGGGCCACCTGCGGGAGAACCGGGCTCAGCGGGGAGCCTGCGGTGACCTGCTGGGTGACATGCCAGTGACATGCCCGGGTGACCTGCCAGTGACCTGCCGGTGACCTGCTCGGTGACCTGCCGGTGACCTGCCGGTGACCTGCCCAGGTGACCTGCCGGGTGACCTGCCGGTGACCTGCTGGGTGACCTGCCGGGTGACCTGCCCGGGTGACCTGCCGGTGACCTGCAGTGACCTGCCCGGGACGGCTGTCGGCGAGCAAAGGGCAGGATGCAGGGCTCACAGGCGCCACCTGCCAAGCTCGGGGCGCAGGGGGGCAAGGTGGGGCCGGACCCGGAGCGGCCTGCCCGCCCAGCCCGCTGGGGGGCCCTAACCACCCAGCGCACAGACCCTGCATCACACGCGGAGCCCGCCTGTGCCAGACCCTGCATCACACGCGGAGCCCGCCTGTGCCAGGCGTGTCTGCCCGCGTGTCAGAGGGCCGTGCCCGAGGCCCAAGCAGCCTGGGTGGCGGGCTCCATCCCCGCTGGGGGGCGAGCAGGAGGCGGCCAATCAAAGATGCCCTCTCATCACGGGTGTTTCTCTCCCTCTTCCTTCCTCTCTGACATCAATAAAAATACAAAAACAAAACAAAACAAAGAGAGGAGAAATAAAGTGGCTTTTAATCCAAAAGTGGGTTCAGGTCCCCTCCCCCCCCCTCGGGGACTGCCCTCTGACCAGTGCTCCCCTCGCTGGAGAGAAACAGCAGCTGGGGGTGCCCCCGGCTGCCCAGGCCCGGGGTCAGGGACTCGCACGTTATTTGGGGGGGGGGGCGTGCTGGAAAGAACGAGGGCCTCGGAGTCAGAGGTCCTGGGTTCAAATCCTGACTCCACCGGGCGGCTGTGTGGCCTTGGGCGAGCTACCGAGCCTCTCTGGGCTCAGGGGCCGGCTCCGGGAAACCCGGGCCGACCTCAGCTGCCTCGCTCGAGGCTGAAACCTACAGCATTTGGAACCTGAGAGGCTCCGCAGGCAGCAGGCTCCCCACAGGTGCTGCCCCCCCCCCATCTCCACCCCTAAGAGGCAGGGGCATAGATCCGGCAGAGCAAGCACCCTACGTTTTGGGGGGATTCAGCAGTTTTGCTAGGACAAGCGCCTCTGCACAAAGCCAGCCGGGGCTCGGCTTTGGACAGTGTGGAGGGCGGCGGTCGGTCCGGTCTGATGGCGCCGGCTCCGCTCCTCCGCCCGACGCGGACTGTTATCACGCTGACGGAGCACGCGGCAGCTTTCTATTTTCAGATTCAGGGTGGCCAGGCTCTGTCTCTGGGAAGCTTTTTTTAGAGAGAGAGAGAGAATAGAAGCCGATGCCGTGAGACCTCACGCCACCGCAGGTCCGTGCTGGGAGGCGCAGTGGGCAGGAAGAGGGGAGAGGGGTTGGGGGCGGCCTGCAGCTGCCTCCAGCCGCGGGGCCCAGGGGAGCCTGGAGCCACGGTGGGGTCACGGTGGGCCGGGGAGGCGTGGCTAAGGCCCGCCATGCTTTCAGGGGTTGAGCATCGGCCTACGAGCCAGGAGGTCAGGGTTCGGTTCCCAGCCAGGGGCACATGCCGAGCTATGGGCTTGATCCCCAGTAGGGGGCGAGCAGGAGGCAGCTGGTCCATGATTCTCTCTCACCATTGATGTTTCTCTCTCTCTCTCTCCCCCTCTGGTTCTCCCTGGGAAGGAGGATTCCATTCCGCCCCCCCATGGTTTCCCGGGGCTCCGTTCAATTAACGGGTTCGATTTCCGCACAGCTGGCCTCCGTGCCTGCTGGGAGCTGTTATTTTATTAGGAAACTGAGCGCTTTCCTTTAAAAACACGGAGACTCCCGCACCCGGGTGCCCGCTGACATGGGGACCCCCTCCCCCGAGTTCTCACTGCTCCCTTCTCGCCCTGCTTCACCCCCATCCAGAGCCCTGGTGCTGTGGGGGCTCCGGACAGATGACCACAGCCTGCCAGCTCCTCCCCCAGCAAGAACCGAGATGACTCCTCTGTCCCCACCAGGAATATGCATACGTGTGCTAGATAGATAGATGATAGATAGATAGATAGATAGATAGATAATAGATAGATAGATAGATAGATAATAGATAGATAGATAGATGATAGATTAGATAGATGATAGACAGGCTATAGTTGATAGATAGTAGATAAACGATAGATGATAAATGATAGATGGTAGATAGATGATAAATGATAGATAAATAATAGATAGATAGACAGATAATAGATAATAGATGATAGATGTAGATGTCTTCCCACTTTTATTTATTTATTTATTTATTTTAAAAAATATTTTATTGATTTTTTACAGAGAGGAAGGAAGAGGGATAGAGAGTCAGAAACATCGATGAGAGAATCATCAGCTGCTTCTTGCACACCCCCTGCTGGGGATGCACCCGCAACCACAGTACATGCCCTTGACCGGAATCGAACCCGGGACCCTTCAGTCCGCAGGCCAACGCTCTATCCACTGAGCCAAACCGGTTTCGGCTGTCTTCCCACTTTTAATTGGACAGAGCTGGAGTTGGGCTGGAGGTGTGTAGAAGCATTTTTTGAGTTTTTAAATACAGCTTCTTTTCAAAACAAAATTATTTTTTTGGGAAGAACCCTTTTCGGGTCAAGGGCACATGCCCAGGTTGCGGGCTCAATCCCCAGTGGGGGGCGCGAAGGAGGCAGCCAATCAATGGTTCTCTCTCATCAGTGATGTTTCTCTCTCTCTCTCTCTCTCTCTCTCTCTCTCTCTCTCTCTCTCCCTTCCTCTCTGAAATCAATATAAATACATTAAAAAAAAAAAAAAACCTTATCTCATTCCCCACAGACAGGAATTCCGACGTACCTCCTTTCCCCGTCTTCTCTGCAGTGTTTTGTTTTTATTCCGGTTCACACACTACATCACCCACCCTGTGATTACACGGCCGCTCTTCTCACACGCCCCTTTCCATTAACCCCGCGTGTCTGCCGGCCGGAGTGACGTCCCCGTCCACCGAAAGGCTGAGGGTTCAATTCCCCGTGTGGGCACTTACTCAGGTGGTGGGTTTCACCCCCCGCCAGGCACTTACAGAGGCAACTGGTCCACGTTTCTCTCACATCCATGTTTCTCTCTCGCTCTCTCTCTAAAGTCAGCAGGTCCAGGGTGCGGCCGTGTTCCCGATTCTGCGCCCACACAGCGGGCGTCCGGGCCGAGGCGCCCAGGGGCCCGGCCACGGTGCGGGGAGGCGGGAACAGCCGGACCCGCTGCCTCCCCCGGAGCCAGAGCGGCCTCCCTGAGATGGGCGGCTCTGCCGGTTCGGGATGGACAGCCGCTATTCCCGGCCCGGAGCTGGGGAACGGTGTGTGTGCCTCCTCCCTCCCCCACCCCAGGAATATGGGGGGCGGCAGGAGGAGGGGCAGGGGGCCAGGAAGACACGGACACACTGATGTGCCTACAAAACCGCTAAGACACTGGCGGCCGCCAGCAGGGCTCAGGGTGAGCCTCGACCGAGGAACCAGGAGGTCACGGCTGGGCTGCTGGTCAGGGCACAGGCCCGCGCTGGGGACTCGATCCCCGCAGGGGGGCGAGCAGGAGGCAGCCGACCGAAGATTTTCTCTCCTCGTGACGTTCCGCCTCTCTCCTCTCCCTTCCCGCCTCTCCCCGGAAAAGCCTGGGATTCGGCTTTCACCTCACCACACTGGCCCAGATGGAGCTTCGCTGCAAATTGCCTCAAAGTGTGGCTTTCAAACAGTTTTCAGCAAATCACACCGGCTGGGGCTGAGGGTCGCTCTCCCCAAAGGGCGCGGAGGTGTTGGCGATTCTCCGGCAGCGAGAACACCCGGCAAACTGCCTCCCAGGACCCGAAAGGGGGGGGGGGCAGCACCTCCCACAGCCGCACCCGGGGAGGGCGGGCAGGACTCCCAGTGGTGATGTCCCCCCTCTTTCCTCCTTTCCCTCTGAGATCGATAAAACAGTACTTAGAAAAAGAAAAAGTGGACAGAGCTCTAAGCTGCCACGCTGAGGGAAAGCGCAGGCGGACAGCCGCCGGGGGAGCCGAGACCCTGTGCCCGCCCCGCGCCCTGTGCCCGGGAGCGCGGTGTGCCAGACGCAGGGGCCGAGCACCTAGAAGGCCCTGGAAGTCTGGCTCCGAGCCCAGGAAAGCACTTGTCTCCGGGGAAGCAGCTAACGCGCCTCCACTCCCACCGGGAGTTTTCTTAAAGAGGAGGACGGACAGCCCCCGATGTGAGCTGTCCAATCAGGGGCATGACCGTGGGGCCGCTGTGTTCTTACAGTTTCTCCAGAATAAAAAAGGGGGTGTCCGCCCCCCGCCCCTCTGGTGAGCTCCAGGAGAGCGTTTTGGGGCTGCACACCTGGCCCACCTCCGCCCCAGCCCCTCACCTGTCCGGGTGCCCGCGCCCCTCACCTGTCTGGGTGCCCCTGCCCCTCACCTGTCCGGGTGCCCGCGCCCATGCCCCTCACCTGTCCGGGCGCCCCTCACCTGTCCGGGTGCCCGCGCCCCTCACCTGTCTGGGTGCCCCTGCCCCTCACCTGTCCGGGTGCCCGCGCCCATGCCCCTCACCTGTCCGGGCGCCCCTCACCTGTCCGGGTGCCCGCGCCCCTCACCTGTCCGGGTGCCCGCGCCCCTCACCTGTCCGGGTGCCCCTGCCCCTCACCTGTCCAGGTGCCCGCGCCCCTCACCTGTCCGGGTGCCCGTGCCCGAGGTGCGGCTCGCTGCGGTTCTCCAGCCGGGCCAGCGCGTCCACCCGCTTTGCCACCAGCTCCAGCAGGTCGCTCATCCTGCGCAGGGCACCCCGGGACTCCAGCGCCCCTGCCACTGCGGGCAGAGGGGCGGTCAGAGGGGGCCGCCTGGTCTCCAGGCCGAGGTGGCCCAGACCCGCCCACCCCTGTCTCCCCGGAGGAGGAGGTCGGGGAGGGAGCCCGCCCCGCTGGTGGCACTGGGAGCCTCCCGCCTCTCCGGGCCTCGGCAGAATCGAGCACAGCCGTGACCCCGCCTGGGGTGCAGAGAGGCCCAGGAGGGGGGCAGGTGCCTCACAGGCCCTGGCGCCCAGTGCAAGACAAACTTGTGGATCCGGCTTCACTCGCCCGCACCCGCACCTCCCGTTCCCGGTCCTGTCTCCATCGGCCACCCGGGTCTCTAGGACGCGGGCCAGGACCGCAGTGCCGGCACAGGAGGGGCTGCGAGCGCTGGAGGGCTTCGGGCCGCTCTCCTGCGGGCTGCCGACCGCATCCCTCCCCGACCGCATCCCTCCCCGACCCCATCCCTCCCCACCCCTGCAGGACCAGCCAGACCGAGTCCGACTCCCAGGCCGGCCTCCAGGCTCCCAGAGGCCAAGTCCAGGGCCGAGGGGCGGGGGAGACCTCGCCCCTCGGGAAGAATATGCAAATTCCTCACGAGTGGATGCCCACGAGGTGCGTCCACCAAGATGGCATCCACCAGCCGGGAGGGGGTCTCCCCAGTTTCCTTCCTAACCCCCCCGCCGCCCCAATCAGCACCCACGTGGGAGCACAGTCACCCCCCCACCTAACCGCCACCCCACCCCACCCCCCATCAGCGCCACACGTGCCCGAGTGGGAGTGCAGGCCTCACCTCCTTTTCAACGAATTCTTGCGAAGGTTTGACACACACACACACACACACACACACATACACACACATATATATGCACACACACACACACACACACACACGCACGGCCCACGGGCACCCACTCTGGGCACGGCTCCCAGCTCGGCCCCCACGTTTCCACGTGATGAGCAGCTGGGACTCGGGGTCCACGTGGCCCCCCCACTTACACTCGGGGTTCACTGCCCACCGGGCCCTTCCTGTCCAGACGCGAGCTGTTCCTCTATCTCACCTGTCCTCCCTCGCCCTCTCTTCCTGCCCCCCTTTCCCCGTGCCCCCCGGAAACTGAAGGAGCGCCCTCAGCAGGTAGACAGGGGCCTCAGACAACATGCATCCCCTGTCCTCGGGAGGAGGCGGATTCCTTCGGGGCGGAGGGCGAAGGGGGAGGCAGGAGGCTGGGCTGGGCCCATTGGCATGATGCTGAACGCTCCTCGCACAGTCCCGGGAGCGGATGTGTCACCCCCTCGGGGGAGGGAAGAGGGGTGGGGGGGCACAGTCTTTGTGAGCGGGAGGCGGGATCACTACCCGTGGGCGTGGACGGCTAATACACGTGCCGCTCCTCCCAGAGGGCCTCGGCGGGGTAAGAGGGGGGATGTGAAAGGGGGGCATGCGTGTGCCGGTACAGAGGCACAGAGCACCCCACCCCCACCCCCGGTGACAGCACAGGGGAGCCAGTCAGCCGAGCGGAGGGTGGGGCGAGGGGGTGAGAGGATGTTCTTAAAAGAGAGCGGTCCCAGCAGAGCAGGGAAACTCACTTGCCTCAGTTTCCCCACTGGCTCTGTTCCCCTTCCCCACGGCTGATCGCGCCCTGAGCCGGAGGAAGGAGCAGCCCCCGGGGCCCCACCCATCGCACCACGTGCTGCGTGAGCCCCACCCCACCCGGACACGCCATTGTCTCCATCTCGGCGGCACACCGGGCCGCCCGCCCCCGAGGCCCACGCTCTGAGCCTCAGCCTTGCGAGCAGCACGCGGCCGAAGGAAGGGCCGTGAGACCCAGGCGGCGCCAGGGGGCTCAGAGAGAGGTCACTGAGCCCCACGGGCCTGTCCCTGCCCCTGCCGTGGCCACAGCCTGGGCCACAGGCGCGGAGCGAGGACCGCAGACGTGGGAGTCACATCCCTCCCTCCCGCTCCCCCTCCCATCGACAAAGCAGCACAGACAGCTCTGCCGATGCCGGGGTGGCTCAGGGACCCTGCCCTGGTGAGAGATGGGGGGGGGTGAACTGCACCGGGACCGGGTCCACGGGGCACAGGGTCCCACAGCCCCGGCCCAGGCCCCGCTCCCCCACACGCCCACGGCTGGATGCCCTCCGTCCGCCCCCCCAAACACACACACCGGCTCCCGACGCCCCCTCCCCGGCGCTACCTTCCGTGCGGATGGTGAAGGGCGAGTCCCCGGGCCGCCGGGCGGAGAGCTGGCCCCCCAGCGACGCCATCAGGAAGCAGAGCGAGAAGAAGCCGATGCCCAGGACGAAGAGCCTGCGGGGAGAGCGGGGTCAGCGAGGCCGCCGCCGGCCGGAGAAAGGGGGGGCCGGCGGAGGGGAAGGTCGGGGCCGAGCTCGGCCAGGCCTCCCACCGGCGCAGGAGACACAGCTCCGCCTCGAGGACCCAGGAGCGGCCACCTGGCCGGGCCTCGAGGGCTGAGGACGCTCCCGGGGCCGGAGGCCGGAGGCCGGCTCCTTCGCCGGGCCCAGCCTCAGCCGTCCTTCCCGGGTGTGCGGCCACCTCCTCCTCCCGTTCCAGGGGCGGGTGTGCCCCCCTCACTCCCGGAGGCCAGATCCTCTGTGCCAACTCCCCCTACTCCGCATCGGCACCGGGCGGCACCCGGTCGCCGTCAGCCGTGCCAGGGCCCGGTCAGCGCGAGCCAACACCAGTTTGTGGGTGCCACGCCGGCGGGCGCCGCCGCAGAGGCCAGGAGAGCTGGCCGGAAATGGCGGCTGTTCGTGCTCCAACCCCGAGTGGCCGGCTCTTTACCAGGCGCCCGGCACCGGCGTTGGCACCAGCGCCGGCCCCGGGCAGGAGGGAGCCGCCCTCAGCCCCAGCCCCAGGCCCTGCAGCTCCCGCTCCAGATCCGGGGCCCGAACAAGAGAACTGGGCGCCCAGCGAGTCCCGGGGCGGCCAGAGGCGGCAGCTGTTCTGGGATTTTATCTTTTTAAAATACATATATTTTTTTATTGGTTTCAGAGAGGAAAGGAGGAGAGGAGAGAAACAGCAATGATGAGAGTCACTGATCAGCGGCCTCCTGCACGCCCCCCCCCCCCCCATGGGGACCGAGCCCACAACCCGGGCCTGGGACGGGAAGCAGACCGTGACCTCCTGACCGGGCCACGCTGGCCGGGGCCACGCTGGCCGGGGCCACGCTGGCCGGGCTGCGCTGGGACTTTAAATGGATCCAAGACCTGGATGGACTGACAGAGCTGAAAGGGGATCCCTCCACCCCCCCTAAGGTCAGGCGAAGGAACCCCATCTCACCTGGAGCCATGCCACCATGGGGGGCCCCCAGCACCCCAGCACCCCCCCGAGGCCTCCCGCCCTCTCACCGCCACCCCAGCCGCACGCCCCCGTGTGGGTCTCTCTCTCTCTCTCTCTCTCTCTCTCTCTCTCTCCTCTCTCTCTCTCTCCCAGGCAGGTGGGCTCTGCGTTTCATCCTCACTGCTGGCAGCGGGCAGAGCGGCGTTTAATTAGAACCTGATCCGTGAAGAAAACAGAATGCCCACCGTGCCAACAGGAAGCTGCTGAGACCCAGTTGGAGAAGGGGCAGCAGGAGGGACAGCGAGATGGCACAGGGACCCCGCTGGGGCCGGGCCCTGGGGTCCCCCAGCGGCCAGAGGGGCCAGGTGAGAGGAGGTGGCCGCACACCCAGGAAGGTCCCCCGCTCCCGCCCCTCACGCCCCCTCCCTCCCCAGGTGGGCTGCTGCGGGTCTCCGGCCCAGGGAGACCCGGAGGTGAAGGCACACATCTTGGGGGGAGGGAAGCTTGTGCACCCCCGAGCCTGAAGGAACCAGGGCAGGGCCCCCGGGATGCAGCGGGGAGATGGGGGTCCTCAGCCTGGCCTGGGGGGGGTCCCCCTTTCAGCTCTGCCAGCTCACCAGCTGGGCTCCTGCAGCCTGGACGGCAGGGCAGACGGGGTGGGGGGTGGGGGCTGAGAGAGGGGGTGAGGACCCCCCAACAGGCCGGGTCAGCTGGAGCTCAGAGGGTTTCCTGCGGAGCAAGGCCCCTCCCCTGGGAACCGTGTCAGGGTGCTGAGCCTCTCCCCTTCGCCGGCTCAGGGCCTGCCCTCCAGTGCCCCAGCCTCACGGTCCTCCCGCTCCCGACAGTGGGGTGCCCGCGGCTCCTGCCGTCCAGGGGGCTGTCCCCGCAGCCGCACACAGGCCTGGGCGGGAGGGTGAGCTGCAGGAGAGGCCGGAGTGCGCCCTCCACCCACCCCCCTCCTCTGCCCGCACTGGGGGCTGGATCCCCATCAGAGAGGGGGGCCCCTGTAGGAGCCAGCCCGCACCCCACCTGGAGAGGGGAGTGCTCCCGGAGCGGGGAGGGAGGGACGGGGCCCAGGAGGAGGGGGAGCTGACCAGCACCGACAGGTGCAGGGCCCGGAACTTGGGCGCCAGGGAGGGGCGTCCCCAGGAGGGGCAGGGCCGGAGGGGAGGGGAGGAGCCCCCTGGGCCACCCCGCCTTCGCACCGGGGGCCCCTGGGCCACCCCGCCTTCGCACCCGGGGCCCTCCACACACCGGACCCGCTGGACACTCAGCCTGGCACACCCTCCCCGCGGGGGCCGAGCCCAGCCCAGCGCCGCCGCCGGGGCTGGACGCACAGGCCGCCCGCTGCCCCCGGCACGCACCCCGGCGGGCTGACCCCGCGCCCCGGACCCCGAACCCCCCGACCCCGCGCCCCGGACCCCCGGACCCGGGCCCCGGGCACTCTACCGGAAGGGTCTCAGGGTGACCAGGCATCTCCGGACCATTATCTTCCCATCGGGGTGGACCGCGATCATCGTTCACACGGCCCCGCGGGGCGGGGCGGGGGCCAGGCCGGTCCCGCGCGTCCGGGCCGCGAACCCGCCGCGGGCGAGGCGGAGTCCGGGCGGGTCGGGTCGGGCCGGGGGCGGCGGGCGGCGGAGGGGCGGGGGCGGCGGGCGGCGGCGGCGGGCGGCTCTCCGCCTCACACGCCGGGCCCGGGAGGCGGCGCCCCCAGGCCGCGCGGGTGCCCGCTCGGCTCGGGCTCGGGCTCGGGCTCGCTCGCGGGGCGGGACGGCGCCGCGCGCGGACGGGCTCCCCGCCCTCATGCCGGGCCCGCGCCCCGGAGCCTGCTACCGGCGGCCCCCGGACCCCCGCGCCGCTCCCGGGCCCCGCGCCGCTCCCGGGCCCCGCGCCGCCCGGCGCCCATGGCTCTGGCGACGGCGCCCGCCCCGCCCGCCCCGGGGTCCGCGCCCGGCCGCCGCGCTGCGCGGGGAGGCGCCGCATTGTTCCTCGGCGGCGGCCCCGCTCCCGGCGCGGCGGCGCCCCCTGGCGGCCGAGGCCCGGCAGCGCGCCCTCTGGGCCTGGCGGGGCGGGAGGACCGCGGCCGGGGTGCCCGGGCCTCCCTCCAGCGGTCCCGCCCCGGGGTCCCCGGGCCTCCCTCCGCGGTCCCGCTCCGGGGTCACCGTCCTCCCTCCAGCGGTCCCGCCCCGGGGTCCCCGGGCCTCCCTCCGCGGTCCCGCTCCGGGGTCACCGTCCTCCCTCCGCGGTCCCGCCCCGGGGTCCCCGGGCCTCCCTCCAGCGGTCCTGCCCCGGGGTCCCCGGGCCTCCCTCCGCGGTCCTGCTCCGGGGTCCCCGGGCCTCCCTCCAGCGGTCCTGCTCCGGCCCCGCGGCCCCGGGCCTCCCTCCAGCGGTCCCACTCCGGGGTCCCCGGGCCTCCCTCCAGCGGTCCTGCTCCGGGGTCACCGGCCTCCCTCCAGCGGTCCTGCTCCGGCCCCGCGGCCCCAGGCGTCCCGGCGCTGCCAGCCCCCAGCACCCAGGGCTGCGGGCACGGAGGAGTCAGCGCGGGGAAGAGACGCCCTCTCGGCCGGTGCCAGGGCCTCCCTCCAGCCCCGGCCTCTCTCCCCCCTGGGCCCAGGTTGTCCTAAGCCTGAGGGCTGAAGGGTCCCGGGTTCAATTGCGGCCAAGGATACGTGCCCAGGTGGTGGGCTCGATCCTCAGTTGGGGGCGTGCAGGAAGGAGGCAGCCGGTCCGTGATTCTCCTCTATCTCAGCCTCGGTCTCCTCTGCGCCCGCCCTGCACGCCCTCTGATTGTGCTTTGCAGCCTCCGCCCAGCCTCTGGCCCTCTCTGGTCAGACGCTGCTCTGCTCCCCTTGGCTTTCTGATCCAAGTTCAAACGCCCCTGTGACCACAGGCTCTTCTAACCTCGTGGTTAACCCTCCGGTAACCATGGCTGGGTGTCTGGTCCCAGTCTTTGGCGTCTCCGCTGTGAGATGGGAGAGACTGGGAATGCGCGGAGGCCCCTCCATCTCCATAAAGGCCTGTGTGCCCTCCTCCCTCCCACCCCTCCGCCCCAGGCTGGGACCCTGAGGGCCCCTCCAGCCCAGAAGGGACCCTACAGCCTGGCTTAGGGGAGGAGACAGTCTTTTTTTTTTTTTATAATATATTTTATTGATTTTTTACAGAGAGGAAGAGAGAGGGACAGAGAGTTAGAAACATCGATGAGAGAGAATCACTGATCAGCTGCCTCTTGCACCACCCTTACTGGGGATGTGCCAAGGTACATGCCCTCGACCGGAATCGAACCCGGGGCCCTTCAGTCCGCAGGCCGACGCTCTATCCACTGAGCCAAACCGCAGGAGAAAGTCTTTATACTCGACTCCACCGGGCCCTGGTCCCCTCCAACCAGCCCCACCCCAGCCCCTGAGCTGCCCTCTAGCCCCGCCAGTCTGCCCCTGAGCCATTTTGTTCCAATGGAGATTCATGCTCCTGCTTTTCCGGCTAATTCTCCATCAAAACCCACGGGGCCCTGGTCCGTGACCTCATCGTCTCGCTCTCGGAGAACTCGAAGTCGGATGATGAGCGGCTGTTGGCGCACTAACGAGCTGCCCCAGGAGGTGACAGATTTGCGCCAACAAGGACACGCTGACCGGCCTCCGTGCGGAAGGGGGACGCGTGGTGGCGGGGGCAGTGAGCATGGCGGCAGGCTGGCTGCTGAGCCGGAGGCAGGGTCCCCGCTGGGCTCTGAATCGTACCTCGCGCCCGGGCATCCTCACCGACCGCACCCCGCAGTCCTCCCATCCCCGGGGCCCCGGCCCACCACTCTGCCCCGAGGCTGAGACGGCCCTTCCAGTTGTGTGGGTCCCTCGTGAACACTCAGGGGCGCATGCACCCCTGGTTGGCTGGCATTTTGGGCCAAAGGGGAGGAAAGAAGACAGGTCTCCCCCAAAGCAGAGCCATCTGCAGGGGGGTCGTCTGAGAGGTGGCCTTCTCTCTGTCCGAAGCCGGAACTCAGACGCTGAGCCCCGCTGGCCTGGCTCAGGGGTTGAGCGTCGACCTCTGAACCAGGAGGTCGTGGTTCGATTCCCCGTCAGGGCACAGGCCTGGATTGTGGGCTCGATCCCCAGTGGGGGGCGTGCAGGAGGCAGCCGGTCCATGATTCTCTCTCATCACTGATGTTTCATATCTCACTCTCCCTTCCTCTCTGAAAGCAATAAAAACATCAATGATGAGAATCATGGATCGGCTGCCTCCTGCACGCCCCCACTGGGAATCAAGCCCACAGCCCGGGATTGTGCCCTTGTCCAGGAATCGAACCGTGACCTCCTGGGTCACAAGTTGATGCTCAGTCACTGAGCCCTGCTGGCCGGCTGACCCCATTTCTAAGAAATGCCCAGTGTGGGCAGGTCCATGTAGACGGGAAGTGGACTGGCGGCTGCCAGGGGCCGGGGAGCGGAGTGGGAGCAGCTGCTCTGGGGACGGGCTGCCTTCGGAGCTGATGAAAATGTCCAGGACGGGATAATGGGGATGTCTGCACAATCTTAGGACTATTCTAAAAACCTGGATTGGCTCCAGCCAGTTTGGCTCAGTGGATAGAGCGTCAGCTTACGGACTGAGGGTCCCAGGTTTGATTGCGGCCTTGATCCCGCCCAGTAGGAGGCAGCCAATCAATCAATGATTCTCTCCGCCATTAATGTTTCTCTCTCTCTCCCTCTCCCTTCCTCTCTGAAATCAATTTTAAAAAAATCAAAACAACAACAAAAACACCCCGCTGGATTGTCCACTTGAAAGGGGCAAACTTGATCTGAATTCTGTCTCAGCGATGAAGACACTTGCCCATGGGTATTTGTCCGGATGGAGGAGAGCAGGTTTGAGCACGACCCTGCCTCGGAGCATCTCCTCCCCCCCTCGTCCCCTCTCCCCCCCCCTCCGTGGCTCTGTGCCCTTACGGATTTGCACACGCAGCACCAAGAGCACCCGTGGACCAGGCGCTGAGTAAGTGCGGCTTTGCTGAGGGGCAGTGGCTTAAAGGGCACAGGACAGGGGCCCGGCGTGAAGATGCCCCTTATTCCAGCCTGTGACCCGCTGTGCCCCCTTCAGGCATTCAAAGCTTTCCCCCGTAGCCCAGCCGGCGTGGCTCAGTGGTTGAGTGTCCACCTAGGAACCAGGAGGTCACAGTTCGACTCCTAGTCAGGGCACAGGCCCGGGTTGTGGGCTTGATCCCCAGTGTGGGGCGGGCAGGAGGCAGCCGATCAATGATTCTCTCTCACCATTGATGCTTCTCCCTTTCCTTTCCTCTCTGAAGTCAATAAAAATACATTAAAAAAAAATAAAATAAAACTCCCCCCCCCCGTAGGGCGGGTGCAGGCCAGAAGGAGTCAGTGTGGCAAAAGAGGGGTGCATGCAATACTTTCAGCAGTAAAGATTAAAAAAAAAAAAAGTTCCCCATGGAATGCAGTCACGGCCCTCTCCTCCCATCTCCTCTCCTCGGGCTGATGAGGAGTCTTAATGACGTGGCCCCGGCTGCTGGTCTAATTTGATAAACACACAATTGGAGCTCTAATAAAGCCATCTGTCCTCCCAGGCGTCAGCAGCGCTGAGCTGAGGGCTCTCTTTTTAAATCAGTTTTTAGGACGATAATGAATTGCGTCTCGGTCGGTCGGGAACATCAGCAAAAGAGGCGGCTCGTCGTCGGGGTGCCGCCGTGGGAAAGGGGCCGCCTCTGGGGAGGAACTCTCCTACAGCACCCCATCCCCTGCCTGTCTCCCTGCCTCCGGGGACCGGGGTGCGACCGGAACTGCACCCCACTCACTTGCTCCCCCGCTTCCTGGGGCAGGAGGCGTTCTGTGTGGCTGTCCAGGAAGCCTCGGGAAGCCTGGAGGATCCTGGCCCTGCTCCTCGGCCGGAGGGACCGGCAGGCATTTCGCCACGGGAGGCCAGCCAGGCAGAGGAAGACACGTCCCTTCTGCGTGGGGTCTCAAGTCGAACCCATAGCCCGGCCGGAGGGGCTCAGTGGTTGAACATCCACTCATGAACCAGGAGGTCAGGGCACAGGCCCGGCTTGCAGACTTGATCCTCAGCGGGGAGGGGCATGCAGGAGGCAGCCAATCAGATTCTCTCTCATCATTGCTGTTTCTCTCCCTCTCCCTTTCTCTCTGAAATCAATAAAATTACATTAAAAAAAAAAGATCACGCACCTCGGTTGCAGGTTCCATCTCCAGCCCATCAGGGCACATGGGGAAGCGACCAGCCGATGTGCCTCTCTCACGTCGATGTTTCTCCCCTCCTCCCTCCCTCCCACTCTCTCTAAAGATTGATGGGAAAATATCCTTGGGTGAGGATTAAAAAAAAAAAAACAATCAAGAAATTCATAAATAAGTGAAACAACAAACTGATCTCTTTCTCGCTCCCTCTCATCAATTAAAAAAATTTTTTTTTCTTAAATTTTTTTAAAAAGAAAACCTCACCCCAACAGCAGAGAGCCAGGGAGCGGGGGCGTGTGTGTCTGCATTGAGCTGATTAGGGAGGCCTGGGGGGCCTCAGCTATAATTAGGGGAGCTGAGTCAGGCGGGGTAATTGGGGGGCTGTGCTCAGTGACGGGGGGGGGGGGGGGGGGGGGGGTCTGAGGGGAAGAGCCTCCAGGCGGTCAGCTCCCTGCAGGCAGCACACAGGCCTCCTGGAGTGAATGCAGCTCAGGCCCAGAAAGCACGGGACCAGGCGGCTCGGCCAGGACCAGCGGCCGTGGCTGAGGAGCTCCCGCTCAGTGGAGACCAGTCCGTGGAGCCCGTGACCCTGAGAGAGCACACCTGGAGGCTGATGGGCATTCTGCGGGAACCTCTGCATTTTCAGGTGTGTGTGTGTGTGTGTGTGTGTGTGTGTGTGTGAATCCTTACCTGGGGTATTTTTCCCATTGCTTTTCAGGGGGGGTGGCGGGAGATGGAAGGGGGCATGCTCTAATCACTGAGCAGCACCAGCCAGACAGGGGCCCCCCAATCCCCCCTTTTCTTTGCATAAAATGCAGGCCCCGAGGTCGCTTTCGCCTCCTCACCCGGGGACACCGGCGCTCCTGCGGCAGCTCCATCCTTTCCCATCCCCAAGCCCAAGTGTCCTATGTGCAGGCTCCACTGGGTTTAAATTGGCTTTACTGCGGAAACCTGGCAGCTTCCAACACGGAAAGGCGAGAGGGAAAATAAAATGAAACCCGCACAGCAGAGCGTGACCTGGAGGGAGGGATGAGGCCAAGCCGGCGCCGGCGGGCCCGCACTGGGCTCCGCCCCGGAGCACGCGGCCAGTGCCCACCAAGGACACCCTGGCTCCCTCCTGGACTCCCGCGTCGCCCTCTGCCTCCTCGCTGGCCGACGAAGATCCCAAAGCCCACCGGCCCTTCCGCCAGACCTCACCGCGGGAGCCGCCCCCGCCCGAGTGCTCGGCACCCACTTCTCCCGCGCCAGGTCCGAGGGCAAGATGCCGCGGGCTCTCCACGTGACTCCTAAAATTCTACCCAACAAAGCAGCTGAGCTGAAACCAGTTTGGCTCAGTGGGTAGAGCATCGGTCTGTGGACTGAAAGGTTCCAGGTTCGATTCCGGTCAAGGGCATGTACCTTGGTTGCGGGCACATCCCCAGTGGGGGGTGTGCAGGAGGCAGCTGGTCGGTGTTTCTCTCATTGATGTTTCTAGCTCTCCATTCCTCTGTAAAAATCAATAAAATATATATTTTTTAAAAAGGCTGCTGAGTGAGCACCTGGGCGTGTGCGTGGGGAGGCGGCTGCCCCGCCCCAGCCTCAGCTCGCCCGCCGCCCACCTGATGTCTCGATAGTTTTGCCAACTTGCTCTCCTCTGGAGTGATGGCTGGTCTCCCGGTGGTGGTAGTGGGTGTGGCAATGCCGTTAGAAGTTCCAGCTGACTGTGTGAGCGGGTAACCCCTTCTCTTCCTGGCCTGACCCCCGTCTTACTCACCTTGTCCTGTGGGTGTGAGCCCTCCCCCACCCCCTTTAAAAAAAAATTTCTTTATTTCAGAGAGGAAGGGAGAAAGATCAATGATTAGAGAGAATCGCCAAAACCGGTTTGGCTCAGTGGTAGAGCATCGGTCTGCGGACCGGAAGGTCCCGGGTTCGATTCCGGTCAAGGGCATGTACATTGGTTGCGGGCACATCCCCGGTAGGGGGTGTGCAAGAGGCAGCTGGTCGATGTTTCTCTCTCATCGACGTTTCTAGCTCTCTATCTCTCTCCTTTCCTCTCTGTAAAATATCAATAAATTATATTTTTAAAAAATGATTAGATTGAATCATTGATCGGCTGCCTCCTGCATGGCCCCTACTGGGGATCAAGCCCACAACCCAGGCATGTGCCCTTGGCCGGAATTGAACCTGGGACTCTTCAGTCTGCAGGCCAATGCTCTATCCCCTGAGCCAAACCAGCTAGGGCTCTCCCCCCTTTTAAAAAAAATATATATACTTACTGATTTCAGAGAGGAAGGGAGAGGGGGAGAAACTTCAATGATGATAGAGAATCATCGATGGGCTGCCTCCTGCACCCCCCCCCCGCCCCCACTGGGGATTGGGCCCACAACCTGGGCATGTGCCTGGACCAGAATCGAAATGGGACCCTTCAGGCTGCAGGCCAAGGCTCTATCCACTGAGCCAAACTGGCCAGGGCCCCTCCGCTCTCATCACCCCAATATCCATGCACAGAGTCACAGCTGACGCCCACAGCTCACAGGTTATTGTGGGTTTGGCTCAGGAATGGCCGCCTGTTCACACGGTTGGGATTGACCTGCCAGCGAGAGGAAAGCAGCCGCAGCTGCCACGGGGCCGGGGAGCTGCAGGGACACAGGCCTGTCTGCGTCCACAGGAAGTATTTATTGGCCCTGAGCTCCCATCAGTTCCACGGACACATACAGGTTCCTCACTCCCCACCCAGGGGGTCCATCCGGGGCCCTACGTTCCCTCACCTGTCACATTCCGACAAAAAGGGCAGAGAACTTTCTAGGACAACCCTTCAGAGGCAGCCCTGAGAGTATCTCTTACACAGCTGCTCCTTTTTAAGTTGTTGAAATTGATTTTCAGAGAGAGGAAGGGAAAGGGAGAGAAAAACATCAACGTAAAGCGCTGCTGCTGCCTTAGATGTGAGGCTCCGAGGAGGGTAGCACTTTAAACAACGAAGAATTAAAAGGCGAGCTCTTTCCAGGAAAGCGGAGGGAGAGGGGGCATTTACATCCAGTAACATGATTAAAAGAACTCGGGACAGGTGGGTTGAAAAACATCTTTAAACGATTCTCTCGGACAGAACCAGCTTCCTGTTCAGCCTGCTTTAGACGAACGTCTGTGAACGCGGCCTCGGACGCCGAGGGCCCGCCGCCCGCGTCCTGCCTCCCACACTGGGCTCGCCCCGCGGGGGCGGAGGTCCCTCCACGTGCTGTCCTTCGGCCGCGCGCTGCTGCGGAGGCTCGGCCCCCTCCTCGCACGGCGCCCTCCTCGCACGGCCCCCCGGGATCAGATGCTTCGGTAATCGGAGCCCCGGGCGACGATGGCGGCGGCCTCCCACTCCACCGCGAAGAAGGACACGGCTCCGAAAAACCCGAAGATCACCATGAGCAGCAGCTGCCAGTGGAGGAGGAGGTAGTTGCTGTAGAAGAATGCCACGGCTGCACAGATGGACTAGGAGGAAAGAGGACGGTCACAACAGGCACGCAGTGGCCCGAGCTCACAGTGTGACCCCCCAGCCCCCCACGCACAGGCCCACGGCTTCCGTGACGGCAGAGCTCTCCATGTGTCACCCGCTCACAAACAGGCACCGTCCAGAGCGGTAACCATGAGTGAGCTGCAGTCTGTTATTTAAAATAGCAATTTGTGAAAAACTGGAGTAATAATGTGCATCCCAGTGAGGATGTGTACCACGAATGGGGGGGCCGGAGGGTCACACTCTGCATTGCTTCTTAATTATAATCACAAACCCCTTTAGAGGATGTCCCTGCTGCTCCCTAGAGAAGCATTATAAGAAATGAAGCTAGCTGAAACCGGTGTGGCTCAGTGGATAGAGCACCGGCCTGTGGACTGAAAGGTCCCGGGTTCGATTCCGGTCAAGGGCATGTACCTCGGTTGCGGGCATATCCCCAGTAGGGGGTGTGCAGGAGGCAGCTGAGGCACTATCCCTCTCCTCTCTCTCCTCTCTATAAAAAAAAATAAAATTTTTTTTTTAAATGAAGCTAGCCCAGCCAGCATGGCTGTGGTTGAGCATTGACCTATGAGCCAGGAGGTCACACTCAAGGACACATGCCAGGGGTTTCCAGCAGAACCCCCAGTAGGGGGCGTGCAGGAGGCAGCCGATCCATGACTCTCATAACTGATGTTTCTATTTCTCTCCTGCTCCCTTCTCTCTGGAATCAATAGAAATGCATTTAACAAGCAAACAGGTAAAGCACTAAGACAAAGGACGCACAACCTGCAGGCGCAGTTACCTGGACAAACTTAAAGACGGCGAAGGCGGGGGCGCTGTCCTCGGAGTAGAGAAAGCCCAGCATGCTGAGCAGCTGCGTGTTGAAGCAGCTGTCTCCGAGGCCCAGCAGGAAGCTGCAGAAGATGGCCACTTCCTTGCTGAATAAGAGAAAAATCGATTCAGAATGGGTATCGACAGTATTTGCTAGGGCCACGTCCAATGTAAAAGCAGCTCACCCACAAGAGCATTACCTCCCCGGCTTTCACGCTGTGAGACAAGAATTACTAGTAAACGCTGGCGTTTCCAAAGCAGCTATGCTCAGTGCGCGCGTGCACGGTCCCCACCTGGGCTGAGTGTTTGGCAGCAGCGCTGGGTGGGGCAGGGCCGCCGTGAGGCTGCGCGCCGGGCACAGACGTTGGCAGAGCGCCCTGCCCAGCGGGACGCCATTCTGCTCCTCACTGTCCCTCCCCAGGCCCTCACTTCTAGCGACTCCACTGCTCACAACAGCAGCAGCAAAACGCTCAAACCAGAAGCTCACTTGCTTCTTCAGAGGTCAGGAAAAAGTTTGGCGCCAACTATAAAAATAACTGGGTTCTCCATGGGTTTCCACCTGAACTCCTCCTGGCTCCACAGACGCCTCACAAAGCCCAGCTTCCAGAGCAGGTCACCTGCCCGGCGTTAGAGCCACCTGCCACCTCCGCCCCCGGCTCCTGGGCAAGAAGCCGCCGCACCTGGGCTTGATGTAGGCGCTGCTGTCGGTGCCCTCGAGGGGGGCGATGGGGGCGTCCGCGGGCATGTTGAGGAAGATCAGGAAGAACGCCACGAAGTGCACCAGCGTGCCCAGCAGCACGACCGGGTTCCGCCCGAAGCGGTTGTTCTTGCTCAGGAGGCCAAAGAGGCTCCCACCTACAGCCGGCGAACCGAGGGCAGAGGAAGGTCAGGTTAACAATCAAAACACTGCTCTGAGAAAGGAGAAAGAGAAAGAAATGAAATCCAGTGACAGGAGCGCGGGCGGGCTGGGGACCCAGGGCTTCCTGCAGACGCCCTTGGCCCTCGGGAGTGACGCTCACGGGGGAGGGAGGGGTTTGGACCCCAGCTGGCGTCAGGAAAGTGGGGGACTCCGGGACACCGCACCTGAGCATCTTCAGAGACTCTGTTTGCCTATTTATGGTTTGTCTCTGAGTTATTGGGCAAATGTCTTATAACTTAGTCACCTTACAGCAGTGATAATGGAAAAACACAAACCAAGACCTGCCCGTTTGGGGAAAATAAACAGGGAGGCAGAAGCTCAACACGGAGCTGTAAAGCCACTTCACGTTCCAGCTGTCCCTGAGCGGCTTCGCCGACTCACCGAGGATCTCCCCGACGCCGATGAAGATGCCCGACAGCCCGATGAGGCTCTTCTCCTCCGCCCCGAACTTGTTGACGGCGCCGATGCAGGTCCCGTACACCCCGGAGAAGAACGTCAGCTCCAGACCTTCCGGAACGGAGGGTTTGAGTGAGACCTCCCCTGCCCTCCCAGTTCTCTCCGCGCCTAGGAAGGTCTGAGCCACGCACACCAACCACACACAGCAACACACCAACCACACACAGCAACACACCAACCACAGACAGTAACACACCAACCACACACAAGCAACAAAGAAACAAAGACTCGCTCGGCCTGAAATGTTCCTCCCAGAGTGTTCCTGCCACGTCACGGATGAAATGGGATTGCGCCCCCCCTCCCCCCGCAGATGTCGCAAATTCAGATGAAAATATACAACTCAGAGGAGTTTCATTCAGAACGTCACAGCGAGTGTATGCAGGGGACGGCAGAGGACAGTGCCCGAAACAGATCCCTGTCTCACTAATAGAGATTGTGAAAGGCTGATCAACCTTGAAGCTCTGAAAGGTCAGAGCCAGCCACTCACTGAGCCAATGGAAACTGAGGCAACTTCCCCATCTTGTAATCATGTAAATCCTCACTCATGTGATAATCCGATTATTACCTGCCTAAGGGCTATGGGTGTATCCCAAACCTGCCTAAGTCTAATGGGTGCATCCCACAGTCTCAATAAAGGATAGCAAAGGCAGAGCCTGGCGGTAGTCCTCCCACTAGGGGTGGGCTCCCACCTGCCCCCATATCGCCAAATCAATTCTAGTCTCTTTTCATTTGTGTGCGGCCTTCTCCAGAACCGGAACCCTGAACCACACGGATGTGAAAGGGGCGCCCACAGACAGGCTCACGTACGCCTGTAATAGCTTCCTGAGGGAACAGGGGATGCATTCAGAAACTACCGTGTTTCCCCAAAAATAAGACATCCTCCGAAAATAAGACCTACTTCATGGAAACATAACACATCCCCTGAAAATAAGACCTAGCGCATCTTTGGGAGCAAAAATTAACATAAGACACCATCTTATTTTCGGGGAAATAGGGTAGTAGGTACTATTGCACAGTAACATTTTAGTGAAATCCTTTCCCCCAGGAAACTGAAAAGGGAAAAATTAGGGCTGATCAGCCAAAGACCGGATTCCTCAAAGATACAAACCTTAACTGAATTTGAAAGATGCTTCTATTTATTCTTTTTCTCCTAAAATGATGCTTACACCCTCAAGGCAGATAAGGGCAAAGTAGTAACAATTGGCTCCATCCAGCCCTTTTGAGAGGAAGTAAGTTTCCGGTCATTGTTAAGACTAAGGGCGCCCCACCCACGATCACATCACGTGACCAGCAGTACCACCAGCCTCCTTCATTCCCATCAGAAAAGCTCTGACTGCCCAGCCGTGGGGCTCAGAGGTTGAGCGTTGACCAGTGAATCAGATCACAGATTCCCGGTCAGGGCACCGGCCCGGGTTGCCGGTTTGATCTCCAGTAGGGGGCGTGCAGGAGGCAGCTGATCAATGATTCTCTCTCATCATTGAGGTTTCTATCTCTCTCCCTTCAATCAGTAAAAATCATAAAAAAGGATGACCTAAACCCATACCGAGTCACGAAGGTTTACTGTTATTTCCTAGTGTCCACTTTGCCCCACAGTCATTGTCGGGGATGACCGTGCCCCCGGGTGTGAGCCCGTGTGTGGAACCGTCCACACGGCACGTGGCGGGCCCTGTGTGCTGTGGAGGTGACCCGGCAGGTGGCAGCTAGCTTTAGGGTCCGGTCCTTTCTCCTTCTGTCCCTTTTGGAGCCCGGGCCACTAAGAGGTCTGGCCTCCTGCAGGGAGGGTTGGGGTCCCGGGGGGTCCGGCAGCTGCCAGGCAGACCTGGGAAGGCAGTCCCATCTTGCATGTTCTAGCCAAGCTGCCCTCTAACAGCACCCACAAGAGACCCCACTGGGACCCTCACAAGCAGCCCTCGGCTGAGCCCAGTGCACAGAACCGTGAGAAAGAATGACATGGTGGTAGTTGTCACTAGTCCGAGACAGAAAGCAAACCCGAAAAAGGCACTGATTCCCTGCTAAGCACCTACCTGTATAGGCCGTTGTGATGCCGAGGAGGAGCATCTCCTTGGTGACACACAATTTAAGAGATTTTTCTAAAAAACAAAAGAAAATCTGGTACTTAATTTCAACGAATCAAACAAATATTCTAAAACATTTGTTCACCAAAACACCCCTTGATCAATAACGCCAGTAAACAAATACACTGGGACAGAGTTCGGTGAGCCACATTTCAGACTAAAATGCTTAGGGGATGGCTTGGCTGGTTGCTCAATGGTTAGAGCATTGGCCCTGGGACTAAAGGGTTGCCGGTTCTAACCCTGGAAAGGGAGAGAGGGGCACGTGCGGACGTGTTCCTGAACAGTCAGTCCGTCCTCCTACTGGAGTCACAGGAAACACTTACTGAACGCATCCACGGCCTTGGTCAGGTTGTCCCGGGGAGACCTGGTGGAAGAAAAAGGAAGGACAGAAACGTTTTATCCCCTGAACATGGGAAAGGGCACAGAACTACTGTCACTTCCCCTGAAGCTTGCAAGGGTCCTGAGGTGCCCGAGGTCTGGCCAGGACGCCCAGCGCCCGGGTGCTCCCTGCTCCAGGAGGCTGGCCTGGCCCAGCGCCACCCGGTGGCTCTTTATGGAATTGACCAGGAACAGAACTCTCATGCTCAACACATTCATGCTTGTTTTGCAGAGCTGATGGCTCACCCTGCAGTTGGCACTCCATGAAAACAATGTGCCAGCTCAATCTCCCGCCACTCCTCTGTGTAACAAGTACGTTCTTCAGCGTCAAAACGCTCCAAAGCACCACCTCCCGCCCGCCAGCTGGGTTCACGGATGGGGGCAGTGTGATTTATTAAAAATGTGGGCCAACAAACAATAAAAACCGGGCCAGGTCTAGTACAAGAATTCTGAAACAAGCCCCCGGCCCGTAGGCATGGGGTGGAGCAGAGCTCCCTCCCATCCACCTGCTTTATTTATTTTTATTTTTTTAAATATATATTTTTAATTGATTTTTTCAGAGAGGAAGGGAGAGGGATAGAAAAGCTAGAAACATCGATGAGAGAGAAACACTGACCAGCTGCCTCCTGCACAGCCCCCACCGGGGATGAGCCCGCAACCAAGGAACATGCCCTTGACCGGAATCGAACCCGGGACCTTCCGGTCCACAGGCCGACACTCTGCACTGAGCCAAACCGGTTCTGGCCCACCCGCTTGCTTTAAAACGTTCTCCTCCCGCCTGCCCGGGGTCGGGTTTCAGCTGGGCTATAAAAAGGCTGGAAACTCTCTACTAGAGCGACTCAATACGCCTCAGGTGGGAGGCACAGGCGGCGCCTTACTCGCTGACTTCCAGGTCCTGGTCGTCGGAAAACTCGTCTTCTCCCAGGATGTTCTCGGAGGCCGGCTTCCGAATGAGGAAGAAGAGCACCGTCCCCAGCAGGCTGATCACGGTCAGGGCGATGAACACTGTTCTCCGGTCACTCTCTGGGGAGGGGGGGGGGGAGGGAGGAGAAGAAAGTAGGGATCCTGGGCTTGTTTATAACCTTCAAAACACTTCCTCATCCAACTTGCCCTTGACTGCATCAGTAAATAGGACAGCTCCACTTTTGCTTTTTCAGTTATAGAAATACTAATAAGCAAAAAAAAAAGGGGGGGGGGAAGGCACGAGAACTCAATCATATCCTTTGAATCCAAGAAGCATACAGACACAACAATTAGGAATTCCAAAATCTGACCACTGACTCCTATGGTCATTTCCAGCCTTACCCCTCCCCACACCTGCAGATGCCATTTGCGATCATCAGCTTAATAATATAATCCCAGGGGAAAAGCCACAAAAGCTAAAATCGGAGAGGCCTGAAGGTACCAGGGTCCGTCAGAACCATCTGCACAGAGCAACCCCGGGGAATTCTGTGAAACCGCCATTGCGTCTTGCACACAGCTGAATGAAACAAAATGAATGAAACAAACCTGATATTTGAGTTTTCCCTTGCCAAGCAAAATAGATGTAGAGGTTTCCAAAGAACAAGCTGGGGTTAAAAAAATAAAAAGGGGAAGAGAGAACGTTGGGAAATTATTTTCATAGTTCTAGTTTGTTAAGCCATGTTCCCATTACTTGTCAAAAAGAGAGAAAGCAGAACGCGTACAGCCTTTTACAAGTATCTTCCTGCCCTAGGTCACTGGAAAGTGTCCGCCCCACCCTGACTCTGAAAACCCAACTGGCCAGACAGAGCTGCCCCCCCCCCCCCCCCCCCCGGCCGGCACCTGACTCAGCACCGCCTTCAGGAGGCCCTGACTCACACGGAGCCACGTGACTGCTTAGTCCAACTCCAGAAACCACTCCGGCTGACTTAGTTAAGAGCTACCTGCCAGTGCAGCGTGGTCAGAGGACCTGGCCTTTGGAGCCCAGACAATGACGGCTTAAATCAGACCAGTGACTCAACTTTTCAGCCTGTTTCTCATCCATGTTATCCCATGAGGATTATTAAAGTTAATAAGATCACAAAAGTTCCTGAAGGACCGACCGCCAGTGCTAAATATATTAGGGTTAACATCAGTTTCTATTGACTAACCCAAACTTCCAACGCATCTGAGGTCGGGCAGTGCATTGTAAGGAATCCTGGGAAATATTTCCACCTGCGTGCGGCTAGGAACTGAAGCCACACACCATGGGGAAACCTGCGTTTCCCACGCAGCGGAGACCTACAACGACGTGACAGATTCGGCGGGAGGACGGGCCCCAAGGCTCCGTACCTGGACTGTAAGAGCGCCCAGAAGATCCCGCTGTTCCTCCCGATGGTGTGCTCGTCCGAGTTGATGGTCAGGCAGTTCCCCTGGGCCGTCCACAGCACTGAAGTCAAACCGAAAGGTGAAGTCAGCAGCTTTGCCTCCTAACGGCCCAGACGCTGCTCTTAGGGGGGCCCGGGAAACGAGGGGGACAACCCCACATGCTCACCAGCAGCTGCAACGCCGAGGAACACAGAGGCTGTGTAGAAGGACCACGTGAAAGGCTGGATAAAAACGGCAATGTACATGCTAAAATATAACAGGTCAACGGATTACATCAAACAACACCCAACGGAGCGCCTTCATGCCTTCTAGGAGTCAGTTCTGAGGGTTCTCCTCGCTCAAACGCAACCTGGAGCCCAGCTGGTGTGGTTCAGTGGTTGAGCATCGACCTATGAACCGGGAGGTCACGGTTCGGATTCCGGTCAGAGCACAGGCCTAGAGTTTCGGGCTCCATCCACAGTGGGGGGGCGTGACAAGGGCAGCCAATCCAGGACTCTCTTTCTCATCACTGATGTTTCTCTCCCTCTCCCTTCCTCTCAAAAAATCAATAAAAACCAAGTTTAAATATAAATACATTCAACCTGCAAAGGACTCCTCCAGTGTTGAAAACAGAACAACAAAAAGGGACAGAGGTGACCTACGCATTTCTTCGTTTACTGGCTCGCACGTGTAAAATCAGGCACTGAACGAGGGTGCAGCTGCTTAGCCCATGAAGGGACTGTAATTCCACAGCCCACCAGGGACCCTGAGTTTTTTCATCTGAATTCCTGTCCGTCAGCTTGGTATCACCTAAGATTATTTCGGGGGAAATTCTTTTCGACTCCCGTGGAAAGAGATTTTTGCGTGCTATTCTTATTAAGAGTAAAACAAGAGCAAGTATACACACGACCTATCTCATTCAAACGGTGTGGCATCCCTGAGCCTCGTGCTTAACCCCTAAAACATCGCCTTTGCCTAGGCCAGTGGTCGGCAAACTCATTCGTCCCCAGAGCCAAATACCAACAGGACAACGACTGACATTTCTTTGGAGAGCCAAGTTTTTTAACCTTAAACTTCTTCTAACGCCACTTCTTTCAACACAGACTCGCCCAGGCCGTGGTATTTTGTGGAAGAGCCACACTCCAGGGGCCAAAGAGCCGCAGGTGGCTCGCGAGCCGCGGTTTGCCGACCACGGGTCTCCTCTATTCAGCCCAAGTCAGCAGGCTCCTGTTACAAGTCCGCTCGGTGCGTGAGAGACGCTGACAGTGCTCCCAGCAAAACCAAAGACAGACAAGCCCCGCCTCACCTGTAGAACAGGCCGCTGGCGAACATGGACAGCTGGGGGCCCACGATGGCCACCACGGAGGGCGTGATCAGGTTCGAAGCGGAGAACACCCCGTAAATGATGGCCATGCTGCACCGGAACAAGAACAGACGGCACGGGGCTGTCTTAAGAGCGCCCCCTTCGGGTTTACCTGGTCTCATTCCTCTTCTTCAGTGAAGTCTCACCCCTGTTCCGTCTGATGTCCTGGTAAATTTTAGCCACAGCGAGCAGGCGCCATGCCAAGCGCTTTCTACGTGTTTTTGCTCGTCAGCCCCCCAGCTCTGAGAAGAAGGCACTGTTAGCGTCCTGTCTCACAGAGAAGGAAACTGAAACCCGGAAGGGCTAAGTCTCCTGCCCGGTGCCTGCCCGGCACCTGGGGGCCGGGGAGCCCAGGTCCGTACCCGGCCACCTGCCTCCCGAGGCCCCCGGCGACCAGGCTGCTCTCCAGACTCAGCCCACAAGCACTGGCAAGTGCGGCTGCCTCTGCTGCTATAAATAGCAGGAGTTAAGCCAGAGTTCACGCAGCTCAACCTCCTGGTCTCACCGAGCATTGCTCAGCTACTGCAGACCCGGCCTCACCTGGTACGACGTACGTGTCTTGGGACTAAGACCATGTCAAAGGTCCTGGATTTACTTAGTACTTACAAGCCCACAGTAAATTATTCTTTGGCTTTTACGAACCTCTCAAATACTAAATGTCCTTTCCCTTGTTCCGCAGAACACGCGTGAATACAAAGAGCTACGAAACGTTGTGGGAATCCTTTAGGAAAGTGCGCATAAATATCCCTTGACTCTCAAATATCGCAATACAAGCTGAAGCTTGGGATAGGTGATGAGCAAGTGAGACGAGATGAGGGTGGGGAGAGGCGACCCACAAGCCTGGTATTGGCCACAATCAAATACCTACGGATGGAGAAACAAGGAAGCGTGTCTGTGCGTGGGCACACGCGCACGTCACGCTCCCGGCTCCAGGCACCGTGTACCAGGACTTACACGCTGGTCTTTCTGCTTCCTTTTCATCATGTGCAAAACTGGGACTCAGCACCCTAATGAAAACCTAAACGCTCCTGATGACAGCCTAGCAATCCTCGTGGAATTGCAAAAGCAGAAAGACCAAGTGTTTCCAGATCATATGAAACGGCCTCGTTTCAAGGTGGGGAAGACGTGACATGACGATACTTGAGTGCTTATGACACGCCAGGTCCCGTGCCCCGCGCTCGGCAGGCGCTCGCTGAGCAAGGAAGCCCGGCTCGGCGAGGCAGCTTGCCTGAGACGATGCAGCAATTCGGCTGCCAAGCCGGGAGCTCAGACCTGGTGTCTAACTCTACACAGAAACCTAAACTCATCGCCTTTATTCCCCAGAGTCTAGATACAGAGAAGGACACAGCAGTCACCACGAACTCCCTGTATTTTACCGCCCGTGATGCTGATGTGGATTTAGCAACCTCCCCGCCCCCCAAATATGTAAAGTAAAACCGAGGCACAGAGCCATACCTGGTGTATCCACTGCCGTGGAAGTCGGTGCTGTTTAAACTCCGGATGACAGTTTGCTGCGTGGGAGACAAAACCAATCAACAACACTGAACGTTTTTGCAACCCTCTCCCCCCTGGAGTCTCCCAGCGCTGGGGATAGAGTAAAGACGGGAGACGCCCAATCCTTAGCGCTGGAAGCGGATCCCAGAACAGAAGATAGCCCACGTCCGGGAGCGCGGTGGGGGAAGGGCCTGCGGAAACTATGCCTTAATCGCCAGTGTAATGCAGACTTGAATACGGACAGAAAGTAAGACAAACAGGCCCGCACACCCCAGCAGCACACAGAGAAACCCACGGCCACGTTTCACACCCCCCCCTCCCCGCACCTGTCCAGAAGAAATGCTGGAGACGTGAGATCTACCCTAATCGTTAAAAAACAACGAGGAGGGCTGGGAAAATAGAAGGCGCGACTTGAGCGCTCCCAGATACGATTAAGGTTTGCTCTCATCCCTGGAACGGCAGACCCCAACTCACCGCCACATTCCCACAAGTTTGGAAGGCGGTGAACATGAACATAAAGGCGACCCCCAAGATGATGATGTTGAAGAGCTTTTTAGATTCCGGGGACATCTTGGCGCCCGTCCGCCGGAGGCCCGCAGCCCCGGGCAGGCAGTCAGCTCTCCTCGGGGCGCACCCACCGCCGACCGCGGGGCGAAGAGGCGGCGAGCGGAGGCGGCCCGGGGCCAGGAGCCAGGAGCCAGGCTGCCGCCCTCCGGTCCGCGCATCCGAATCCGGCTCGGGGCGACGCGCTCCCCGCGGGCAGTTAGCGCATCCCCAGGGAGCGGCGAGGAGGAGGAGCCCGGCAGGGAGGCTGTCGCCGGGGGAGGCCCGCCCCGGGGATCAGGAGCCAAGGACGAGCCGCAGAGCCGGGGCCGCCCCGCCCGCCCGCCCGCCGGGCCCAGACTCGCCGCGGGTCAGGCGGCCGGTCACCTGACCGCAGCCGCGGCGCCGCCGCCCCGCTGGGAAATGTAGTCCCGCCCGCCCGGGACTGGCGGGCGCCTCGCGAGACCTCCTTCCCCCGAGAGGGGAGCGGGGCCGGGCCCGCGGCGGCCGGCTAAGGCGGGGCGGAGAGCGGAGCCCAGCGGAAGGGCGGAGACCTGCGGGAGGGGGCCTGGGACCACATAGCGGGGTCCGCGGCGGCTGGGGACGCGGAGACCCCGATGGGGGGAGGCGGAGGCCCTCCGACGGAGGCGGGGCTGAGGCCTGGGCCGGAGAGCGGCGTGGAACTCGGACACTGGCGCGGAAGGGGAGGCGGAGCCCGGGGCGGGAGCACCTCCCCTTCCTCCGGCCCCGCAGCGCCCGCCGGAAGAAGCGTTTCGCGGGCTTTCCAACTGCCGGCCGAAGCCACTCCCCCCTCCCGGCGGCAGTGACTCCGCGCTTTTCCGGGCTCTGCGCAGGCGCGCCGGGCACGGCCGGCGCACGCGGCGGGGACGTTGCGGGGCCAGCCAATCAGAGGGCGCCTCTCTGGGTGGCGCGGGCGCCATTTTGTGAGGGGGAATATAAATGGGCACGGGCCGGATGCTCGCCCAGTTGCTTCTGTGCTTCGGAAGGTGGAGGCTCGGTCCGCCGCTCGGCTTTCCTCAGAGACGGTTCCACGCGGAAGCCAGTTGCCGGAGGAGAGGCGCGGCGCGGAGCAGAGCTAGTCCGGGGAAGCCGCCGCCGCCGCCCCTGCGGAACGCGCGGGCCCGCCCAGGGCGTTCGTTTCTCGGCGCGCAGTCGCAGGGCCTGGCCGACGCTCCGGCGCCATGAGTTACGGCCGCCCGCCTCCCGATGTGGAGGGCATGACCTCCCTCAAGGTGGACAACCTGACCTACCGCACCTCGCCCGACACCCTGAGGCGCGTCTTCGAGAAGTACGGGCGCGTCGGCGACGTGTACATCCCGCGGGACCGCTACACCAAGGAGTCCCGCGGCTTCGCCTTCGTCCGCTTCCACGACAAGCGCGACGCCGAGGACGCCATGGACGCCATGGACGGGGCCGTGCTGGACGGCCGCGAGCTGCGCGTGCAGATGGCGCGCTACGGCCGCCCCCCGGACTCGCACCACAGCCGCCGGGGACCGCCACCCCGGAGGTACGGGGGCGGTGGCTACGGACGCCGAAGCCGCAGGTAACCGGGGAGGGGCCCGGGCCGACTCGCAGGGGTGCGCGGGGGCACGTGGCGGCGGGCGGCCCCGGGCCTGGGCGGCCCCGGCTCGCGGCCGGGAAATGGCGGCGGCGGCGCCGAGATAATGGCGGGCGGGCGGGGCGCGGCCGGATCGCGGCGCCTGACGCGCCTCTCGCTTCCGCCCTCAGCCCTAGGCGACGCCGCCGCAGCCGATCCCGGAGTCGGAGCCGGTCCCGGTCCCGCAGCCGATCCCGCTACAGCCGCTCCAAGTCCCGGTCCCGCACTCGCTCGAGGTCGCGGTCCACCTCCAAGTCCAGGTCTGCGCGAAGATCCAAGTCCAAGTCGTCGTCCGTGTCCAGATCTCGCTCGCGGTCCCGGTCCAGGTCGCGGTCCAGGAGTCCCCCGCCCGTGTCCAAGAGGGAGTCCAAGTCCAGGTCGCGGTCCAAGAGCCCCCCCAAGTCTCCGGAAGAGGAGGGAGCCGTGTCCTCTTAAGCAAACGGTAATGCCCACGGGGTCCGAGGCTCATGGCCCAGCTCGGGGGGTGTGAGTAGGGTTCCGTCCGGAAGGCGACTCCCGAGGTGGTTAGGAGCCGCTCTGCGCTCAGCCTGGGAGTGCTCTGGCGTGAGGGGTCTGCAGGAAGGATGTGTGTGAGCTTAGATGATGGTGGCTGTTTCGTAAACTGTTTGAGACCTATTGATGAAAATGACTATTTCTTGCTGTTTTTATCCAACGTCTGCATTTTCCCCTTTAAAGCTGCGGTCTCCTGTTTGATAAAAGAATATTGGCCAGTATTGCAGATTTTAACTGATTTGGCTGATCCTCCAGGGACCAGTTTCTGTGGGCGTGTATTGGAGCAGGTTTGTCTTTAAATGTTAAAGATGCACTATCCTCGTAGAGAAAGCAATCAGCTCAACTCTTGTTGTGCTGACTGGGACTCATTATTCTAGTGGATGTGGCAAACGAATTGCAAAAAGCAGCAATGAACTTTTGGAACCCAAAAAAGTTTACAGGTATTGCGCTGGGTGGGGAAAGGATAGTGTGTCTTTAACTCTCAAATTGTTTGGTCCTATTTTTTAAAAGGAAGGGCCCTAAGTAGCTCAGATATTAAAGCCTTATTCTCAATTGCCAAATGTTTTATTTGAAAACTAGATTTATCTCAAAATATAGGTTACTTTTCTGATTTTGTTTTGTTTGGATACAGCCCCCCCCCCCCCTTTCTCCCTTTCTTTTCTCCCCCCTCTCCCCCTTTAACGATTTTTCACCTTGGTTATTTGGCCAAGAACACACATTTGTAAATGCTATGTGAAAACTTCCTAATTTGGGCCTTAAAATATTTGTGAGAATGGCTGGGTGGAACCTTTCTGTAACCCACTTGTTTCACCAGAGCCTTAGTGAGTACATGCCTGAAATTGAAACCATGTGCGCTTTGGGTGACTTCACAGTAGCGGAAGGTAAACTGAACTTAATTTCTTTTCAAACCTAGATGTGTCGGCAAGCAACATAACAGAAAACCTGGAGGAAAAGGACTACATGCTCAGTCCATCAAAGAGTCCTGCCTTGGAACAAGCAACTGGCTATTGAAAAGGTTATTTTGTAACATTTGTCTAACTTTTTACTTGTTTTAAGCTTTGCCTCAGGTGGCAAACTCCATTTTATGTGCCATTTTGTTGCTGTTATTCAAATTTCTTGTAATTTAGTAAGGTGAACGACTTCAGATTTCATTATTGGCTTGGATATTTGAGGTAAAATTTCCTTTTTGTTTATATAGTGCTGACTTTTTTTGTTTGAAATTAAACAGATTGGTAACCTAATTTGTGGCCTCCTGACTTTTAAGGAAACATGCAGCCATTACGCACAGCCTAAAGCTGTCAAGAGATTGACTCAGCATTGCCTTCATTCCTTAGAATTAAAAACCTACAAAAGTTGGTGTAAATTTGTGCATGTTATTTACCTTCAGATCTAAATGGTAATCTGAACCTAAACTTGTATAAAGACTTTTCAGGTGAAAAGACTTGATTTTTTTGAAAGGATTGTTTACCAAACACAATTCTAATCTCTTCTCTTATGTATTTTTGTGCACTAGGCGCAGTTGTGTAGCAGTTGAGTAATGCTGGTTAGCTGTTAAGGTGGCGTGTTGCAGTGCAGAGTGCTTGGCTGTTTCCTGTTTTCTCCCGATTGCTCCTGTGTAAAGATGCCTTGTCGTGCAGAAACAAATGGCTGTCCAGTTTATTAAAATGCCTGACAACTGCACTTCCAGTCACCCGGGCCTTGCATTAGATAACGGAGCATACAGTGAGCACATCTAGCTGGTGATAAATACACCTTTTTTTTTTTTTTTTACCCCCCACTCCACCAAATGGTAAAAATGATCACCTTCATCTATGAACTTGAAATATGAAAAAAATGTTAAGGAAGCAAATGGTTTGTAACTTTGTAAGTACTTAAAACATGGTGTATCTTTTTTTTGCTCATAAATATTCTGTACTATAACCGTTGTTTCTATAGTTTAATTAAAAATGTTTTCTTGGTGTTAGCTTTTCTCAGAATATGTCTTGGTCTTTTTTCCTCCCTTTGTTTGAAAGACCTGTGCCATTTTCTTGTGAATGTTACTGTATAGTATCAAAGTGAAATGCTTTTTAATGCCAGTTCAACTATCCCTAAAACTGATGCTCTATGGTTGCAAGCTGAGGTTGTGGCTACTCCTTTCTCATGACCCTAATTGATGCCCTATTTTAATGACTTAAGAACAACTTGAGTCCTTAATAGGTGTTTTAATCTTTGTTCCCACAAGCAAGTACTGTCTAGGTGACACATCACAGTCTTATTAGATCTGACCACACCCATTGCTTATACTCTCAGGCTGAAGTGGTCTGGATCTTCACGGGCATGCCAGGTTGCTAATCGGTATCAGCATGGTCCCAAAACAGCTTGTAGGTGTAACTCACAGACTGTCCTTTGCAAAGGAGATAACCAGCATTTCAACAGTATGTCTTCCTGGAAGGGCAGATTCTGCTATATCTTCCTTGTCTGCATCAAAAGACACCAGAGGAATGTGGACACATTTCATATCCCACTTGTAGATCAAAGCTTCAAGTGACCAGTCAGCACTGAAAAATAAAGTTTCTGAAATTATTTTCCTGTTTGGCTTCAGGTGTGTTTTCATGTTATCCTTTGGCATTGGGTTACTAAGGGCTTTAACTTAATAAATTGAATAAACCAGGATTAGCTTGGCTTACCTTCTGACCTGGTAAGTAGACCACAATTGGACCTTGGGGTTCTTTTGCATCAGAAAGTATACTGTAGTTAAAATGTCTTCAAAGTCTAGGAAGAAAAGGCTTAATATAGGCTTTCTACTTATAGTGTGCCAGATCAAATTGGCTATTAAAGAAAAAAGTTACCTTCTGGTTCAAAGAACACATCGGCTGCAAGGATAATATCTTGGGGTGGCAAAGCCAGCAGGTCCAGAGATAGGTGACCCCACGTCAGTCCTACAACCCGCACCTCTGGCAGGCCATTCATTTGGCAACTTTGCTGACAGATTTCTAGGCAGTGGGGCAGCTCCAAACTGTCGGACAGGGTTACCTCGGCGCCACATTTTGCAGCTACAATTCCTGGAAGGCTCACGCCAGCTCCAATCTACGAAGTTTAAAAGACATTTCAAAATTTCTGCCTAAAACTGCAAAAGAATTTGTATCTTAGCAGACTGTTCCAGTTCATCCTTGTGAGCAGTGTGTTTTTTGAGCTTATGTCTATAAAACATTCCATAATTAAAACCCTGCTTTAACCTGTAGGAACCTTAGGCTTCAAATTATGGCAAGAGCCTGTGTGATTCCTCTTAATTGGGTCAAAGTGCAGATACAGCCCCATACAGGGAGGGCCCTGTCTTCCGCAACTGACCTAGTGCCCAGTGTGTCTTAGGCCATTTCATTGCTTGACTGACCAGAGCACTTGCTCTGTCCTTTTCAGTTCTCATAAAGGAGTTAACTAGGGATTGCTGCCTCTAGAAGCTCAGCCAGTTGTTACTGATTTTAATTTTCATGCAAATAAAGCCTGACAGGTCTACCATGTGGCTTCCTACAAAAGGGTTTTCCGTTTGGTTTATAGTGACATTTTAAACAATGAGCAATGCCAAGAAATGATTGAAATAGAAGCTTCCCATTTCCAGTTTGAGGATGGGCAGGTTAGAGCACAAGTGACCCTGTTGGAACACCCTAGGAAGAGATCCTTAATGACTGCGTGCCAAATTAGTCACAGGGCTTCACGGAGTGAGGGCCCACGGCCACTAAAGGGCCAGGCTAAATATTTTAGTCTTGGTGGGCCATATTTTTTTAAACCCCATATTACAAATGTGAAAATCACTCTCAACTCGCATGCCTTAAAAACTGGTCACATTACCCCGAGTTTAAAATACTGGGGCAAAAGTAGGTTTGCAGTATGGAAAATAGCACAAGAAGAAACTTCTCATACAGCTCTAAGTCTTCTTTGCCCCACCCTGTATTTAACAAAAGCCAAAATATCAAGCATGTAGACTTCCATCTCAGCACAACGTACCTCTAAGACAGCCTTGCCTGGCAGGGATCTTCTGTGGAACCACAGGTACTGGGCCAGGACGACCGCACAGGGCCAAACGTACATTCCATACTGAAGATGCAGGACCTGAAAAGAATTTTTTTTTTTACAAAATAACTCGGAATACTTAACAGCAGTTACTGAGTGCTCTCCCTGCTCTCCAATTCACATCCTAGGGGGAGGGGGAGGGGGTAAAACTGCTATACCAGGTGATAAGCACTCTTCAAACATTCATTCAACGAGTATGTTTAACCAGCTCAATGGCTTCTAGGCTGAGGATGAAACTCATGCAGCATATGTACTCTACTAGGGAGAGACAGGCAGCAAGTAAGCAAAGATAATTTTGGTTCATGAAAATGCTATGAGCACAACACAAACGGGTGATGTGAGAGTAATGGTGGGGGTGGGGAACAGTGACCACAAGGTGGCTGCACTAGCTAGGGAGAGTGGGTGATTACCGGAAGCAGGAACTAACGCTTCTTGCTGGACAACAGAGAGCACTGGTGGACGGGTTGTGTAGTGCAGAGGTTACGCGGAGGCAGGGACCAAACCGCCATCTTACAGGCCACAGGATGTGTAGCTTTTTTTTTTTTTTTAAATGCAAGAAGGTATTGGGAGGGTTTTAAGCACAGGTGTAACTTGGTGTGCTAACGAGAAACAATGTGATCCTAGGAAGACCTCCTTTAAGAGGCTTGAGTGGCCTCAAGTCTCTGAATAAATGTTTGTTGAATGAATAAACGTGTGAAGAGTGCTTACCATATGGCAGTTTTATATCCCCTCAAAGGAGTTGGGAAGGCAGGCAGTGTACAAAACCTTTGAAAAAGCAGAGAATTGTGAGAGTGGTATTTAGCGAGGCAAAACAGCTCACAGCTCTAAGTCTGCCCGAGCTCAGACTCCAGATCTGGACTTGACCAGCTGTGTGATCTCACTCGAGTTATTAAGTCTGTGCTCAGGTTCCTCCGTTACAAAATACACTCTCACTGGGCTAATAGGAAGATTCAATGCCAACCACTTAGTGCAGTGCCAGGCACAGAATAAAGTTAGCTATCATTAAACATACTGCACCACCGCAGGGCTGTTTCCTAGAGCAAAGGGTGCGCCTAGTGGGGTGGTAGAAAGGCGGCTGAAGTTGTGAAAGGAACAAAGGTGAAGGGACTGAGGTCTGACCCTAATCCACTCAACAAACATGAGTGCGTGAAACATGCTAGATCCTGTCCTACCCGTAGGGCTGCAGTGTGAACGAGAGGCTTTACTCAGGACAGTGGGGGATTTCTGACCAGAGTTTGTGCAGATTTGAGTGTAAAGGGGCCCTGCCCCGGTCGGGGTTGCTCAGTGGATAGAGCATCGTCCTGGGACTGAAGGCTCGCCGGTTCCATTCGGGTCAAAGGCACGTCCCCAGTAGGGGGCGTGCAGGAGGCAGCCAATCAGTGATTCTCTTCATTGATGTTTCTACCTTTCCCTTCCCTTCTGAAATCAATAAAAATCTATTAAAAAATAAAAAAGGGGCCTCCATTCTCACAGGGAATATGTCCACTTCCTAAAATTGGGAAGAAATCCAAATGGGTATTTCAAAGTGGAGGCATTAGCAACTTTCAGAAATAGGTTCCACTCCAGCTGTGTTTCATTTTTAAACGGTTACCGTGTCACAGGCTGCTGTTAAAACCCAAATGAAAGACTGCAACGTGAAAAGGCTTTGAAAAACCGGACGCACATAGGTACAATTACTGAGTTTTGGGACATTCCTGAGCTGAAAGGAAATGAGTGCCAACCCCAACGCTTTACTTGGTCAAGTGAGGGTTGGAACTCCCGTTCCCAGAGGAAGCTTAATTAAGAAGCCCTTCAACGAGATCAAAGGAAACACTAGGTGTTTAAAAAAAAAAAAGCCACTTTTCTGGCAGGAAACGGAGTGGATAAAACGTAACATGCCAAAGGCTTCATGCCAAAGACTTCACGCCAAGCCTTTCGCTGGGGTCCATCCTAGAGGCAGACAGCCGGACCCCACACCCTCTCGGCCCCCCTCCCGCCTCGGTGGACTGGGAACCGCTCCAGAGCCGGAGCGCCAAGGGCGGGTGCCGCTGCACGCACCTGCGGGACGCGGACCTCCAGCACTGCCCGCTCCGCTCCCAGGCCCGGCTCCTCCGAGAACCGAAAGCGCTGGGCCCGCACCACATGCCCCCGGAGGCCACGGCCACCCGGCGAGGAGTCGGGGTCTCCCGGGAGGGCCGGCAGCAGCGGAGGGCGCGGGGCCGCCAGGCTGCGCGCGCGGGCCCCGCCCGGGGCCGGCTGGGCCGCTCCCCCGGTGCCACGCGGGCCCGCCGGGCCCCTAAAACCGTCCGCCAGGAAGGGGGAGCACCCCGCCGGCGGCGGAGGGGCAGCCCCGGGAGGACAGACCCGGAGCCCGGAAACGGGGACGCACAGCGGGAGGCGCACGCGGCACGCCGCCGGAAGTCGGCTGCTGACGGGCGGCGCTGCCGGAAGTGACGCACAGGAAGCCGGGCGCGGGGGGGCGGGGCCTCGGCAGCCCGGACCTTCCCAACATGGCAGAAACCCGGCGTCTGTGAAGGAGGGCCCTGCGGGCGCCGAGGCCAATGGCGGGCCGCGAGCGGCCGGGGGGCGGGGAAGACGGCAGCCGCACGCCCAACCCGCGGCCCGGGAGGTGGTTGGGGAGTGACTTTTCTGGAAGGCGGCTCTGAAGGCGCCGGGCCGAGCGGAGGGCGTTGCAGTGCGGCCGTCGCGGGGCCGGGAGGGAGGGAGCGCGTCGGCGGCCGGAGGCGGGCGGGCTGCGCGGCGGTCGTCGCGGAACTGACTGGCGAGCCCCGCAGGATGAACCACAAGAGCAAGAAGCGGATCCGCGAGGCCAAGCGGAGCGCGCGCCCGGAGCTCAAGGACTCGCTGGACTGGACCCGGCACAATTACTACGAGAGCTTCTCGCTGAACCCGGCGGCCGTGGCGGTGAGCGCGCGGGCATCGCGGGCATCGCGGGCATCGCGGGCCGGGCCCCGGGCTCCCCGCGGCCGCGCCTCTCCCCCGGGCACAGTCCGCCCGCGCCGCGCCCCGGGGTCCCGCACCTCTTCTTCCTCCCCTGCCCGGGCAGCGGCGCTCTCACGGCTTTGGCGCCCTCAAAAGAGAAGGCCTGTGGCTCCTTGATCCTCTTGGACGGCGGGACCCGCGGGGACCTGGCTGTCAAGGGCCCCAAGTGGGAGATGCGAAGCCGGAAGCCGCCCCTGGTGCGGGGCACGCGGGCAGGTCCTTACCCCGCCCCGCCCCCCACCCCAGTAGAGGCTGGAACAAAAACCTGGCTCCTTAGGCGTGGCATTGCTAGTTGGCCCCGGGGACACCGTCACTTTGCCTGATTTTTTAAAACTGGGTAGATCCTTTGTGCCTCCCTCAGGATAACGTGGAGCGGGCCGACGCCTTGCAGCTCTCGGTGGAAGACTTTGTGGAGCGGTACGAAAGGCCTTACAAGCCCGTGGTTCTGCTCAACGCCCAGGAGGGCTGGTCGGCGCAGGAGAAATGGACGCTGGAGCGCCTGAAGAGGAAGTACCGCAACCAGAAGTTCAAGTGCGGGGAGGACAACGACGGCTACTCGGTGAAGATGAAGATGAAGTACTACATCGAGTACATGGAGAGCACGCGGGACGACAGCCCCCTGTACATCTTCGACAGCAGCTACGGCGAGCATCCCAAGAGGAGGAAGCTGCTGGAGGACTACCAGGTGCCTAAGTTCTTCACCGACGACCTCTTCCAGTATGCCGGGGAGAAGCGCAGGCCCCCCTACAGGTACAGCCCCGTGGCCCCTCCGCCAGCGCCCCTTTTACAAAGCGGTGTGTGCTTGCCCCTGGGCTGCCCCTGGGACTGACGGGGGGCTGCAGGGATTTCTGGAAGCTCCCAGGTGACTCGGCCGAGCAACCGAAGACAAGCCCCTGATCTGCAAGGGAGGTTGTGCGTCCGGCACTGCCCCGTTAGTGGCTGTCTGCCCACAGTTCACTCAGCATTTCTAGGTTCCACAACGTGTGTCTTGGAAAGAAAGATGACTCAGTGTCGTGTGTGTGTGTGTGTGTGTGTGTGTGTGTGTGTGTGTGAAAACACAAGCATGTTACTTTGTGGCACGGGGGGGTGTGGTGAAGCTGCCCTTCACCTCTTGGGCGTTTCCGTCCTGCAGGTGGTTTGTGATGGGGCCGCCGCGCTCCGGGACCGGAATTCACATCGACCCCCTGGGCACCAGCGCCTGGAACGCCTTGGTGCAGGGCCACAAGCGCTGGTGCCTGTTCCCCACCAGCACGCCGCGGGAGCTCATCAAGGTGACCCGCGACGAAGGGGGGAACCAGCAGGACGAAGCCATTACCTGGTTTAAGATCATCTATCCCCGGACACAGCTCCCGACCTGGCCCCCCGAGTTCAAACCCCTGGAAATCTTGCAGAAGCCGGGAGAGACTGTCTTTGTGCCAGGTACCGATGGGCTGAAGCAGCGTGCTCTCTGAATCTAGTCACTTGTCCCTCGGGAGCAGAACTAGAGAGTGAGCCAGGAGAGCGCCTGCCCACCCGATGGCGACATGCTGTGTGGTCAGGTGCTCGGGCGCTGCTGTCCACTGTCACCTCCGTACAGAATTGATAACCTCGCTGTATTTCGGATCCTGCCCGTTTTTATCCTTAGTGTCCCCGGTGCCTTGTGTGTGTTCTGTGACTTGTGCATGTTTCTGTAACTTGGGGCTTGATACAGTGTCGGGCTGGGTGGGCTGAGCAAGGAACAGTGACCTAGAGCCGAGAGGCTGGAAATCCGCTCCATCCCCGGTGCCTCTGGCAGGCTAAAGGCTGGGAACGAAGGTGTTTCAGATGATGGCCTCCTCCTGGAGGTGGAGAACATGCTGTCTTCCCGGTTCGGGTCCCAGCTGTGAGCTAGCAGGAGAGGACACGCCTTTTCTGTAAAGGCCGGAGGGAGGCCCGCCTGGCACTGGCCTGTGTTGCAGTTGCTCAGCTCTGCCCTGGTAGCAGGGAAGCAGCCATAGACAGTGGGCACAGCCACCCCCCAGTAAACCTCCCGGCGGGCCATTCGCGCCTCCGGCCAGGAGCAGCGGGCCGGCCCCGCCTGTCTCCGAGGCTCCGCCGGTGGGGCGAGCCTGCCCCTGAGCTCACGTTCAGCGCTGTGTGATGTTGATGTTCTAGGGCGACGGGCACAGACCCGCCCACTTAACGGTGTCCTTGTTGGGTTGCAGGAGGCTGGTGGCATGTTGTCCTCAATCTTGACACCACCATTGCCATCACCCAGAATTTTGCCAGCAGCACCAACTTCCCTGTTGTATGGCACAAGACGGTAAGAGGGAGACCAAAGTTGTCCAGGAAATGGTATAGGTGAGAGCCATTTTTTTCTTATTTTTGCTTTGTCCCAATTTCTACCCGAGAGAAATGGAAAGAGCCCGCCGTGGGCTGAGCTTAGGCGGGGCAGGTGCAGCGAGAGGGTCAAGGTCAGGGCTAGCTCTCAGGATGCTCCAGCCTCGAGGAGCAGGTGGCCCTGCACTGGCGACCAGAGCATCAAGAGCGTCGTCAAGGTTGTTTTCCCTTGTTTTTTTTGTTTCCCCAGAGCTAGAACGTTCTGTGCGGTGCTTACCTTCACTCGCAAAGGAAGCCGTTTGTGTGGGTTTCATTTTGCTTGTTTCTTTTCCTTACCCAGAAGCGTTATTCCCGTTTGAACTTGCTCCCTTCAGTTCTTAGGAGAGAGGTCACTGCCCTGGAGACTTAGCTCCTCTGTTTATCCACAGAACAGATACAGCACGGGCAGCGGCAGTGCAAGCCACCCCCAGCCACCCCGTGCCACTGTGTCCCAACCCCGACCTGGAGGGACCAGCTCTCGGGGTAAGAGGGGTTCTGGCTTGTTCAGGGCCCAGCCCCCTGCTGAGAGGGCCAGCAAGGGTGGTGGCTTCGTTCTCCCCGACCCGGGCCCCTGAGGCCCGCCGCCCTCGGGAGGCTGCCGCCTGCCCCGTGGGCCGTTCCGTAGGCCGTCCCCGCGGGCTCTGGCCCGTCGCCGTCCAGGTTAGGTCCCCGGAGGGGCTGCTGCCTCCGATGGCCCAGCTCCGGTCCGTTTTGTCCTGACTGCTCACCGGCCCGGTGGCTTCTGCTCTCACCGGTGGAGTTGCGCTGTCAGTGCAGCGCCGATCATTAGTGTGTGATGTGCTGTGGAAAGGGAGTTCGGAAACAGCCAGGGAAGCGCAGGGAAGTGAGGCAGAGGCTGACTCCGCAGGGGGAAGGTGACTAAGTCAGGGACACCTGGCCGCCAGGTGGCAGGGCGGCCGGCCCGCGTGCTGGCGGCCGGAGAGCATGCGGAGCCCCGGTTCCTCCCGGGAACCTGAGTGTGTGGGCTCCGCTCCCCGCCTGTGGACCGCGTCCCTGCCACGCGGCAGCCCTCGCTCCCACAGGCACCTCAGAGCCGGGCACGTGCCTGTGGCTGTGCCTGTGGCTGTCTGGCCGGGCCCAACCCTGAGAACGGCGCTTCTTGTCTCTCAGGATCTTGAAGCAGGAGCATCCTGAGCTGGCGGTCCTGGCCGACTCGGTTGACCTTCAGGAATCCACGGGGATCGCCTCCGACAGCTCCAGCGACTCCTCCAGCTCCTCCAGCTCCAGCTCCTCGGACTCGGACTCGGAGGTGAGCCCGCTCACCCAGGCCTCCAGGCAGGTTCCGGCACAGCAGCTGACCCCTCCTCTGGCAGGAGAGGGGGAGGGGGGCGGGAACCACACTGCTTCCTCCTGCGGCGGAGGGGCTGCCGTGGAGGGGCTCTGCCGCCGCCTGCTGTGTGCCGTGGCCTCCGGCTAGAGCGGTGCTTGTGGCCCAGCGAGGAGAGGCCAGGACCCGGCTGGCAGTCGGCGGTCGGAACTCAGGCCCCAGCATCCCGGCCTCCAGCTCCGGGCTCAGATTCCCCCCTGGGTGTGCATTGTGAGCCTAGAAACGCAGCCAGTTCCCTGGCTCGCTGAAAGCTGGCCTGCACCTGAGCAGACAGCTGTCTGGTGCTGCGGGCTGTGCTGATCCGTCCTTTCCCGCGGTGGGGGCGGGGGAGAGGGGGTGTCTTACGAGCATTCCGTGTGTGCTTACCCTCACGCCGCAGGCTGGGTTGATCGATACAATTCCATGATGCAGCCTCCGAATGGTGACTCAATGTTCTTAGGGGGTGCCCAGGTTTCAGAGACCGAACACTGGGTGGGGGGGACACACTGCCCCTGCGGGGAGACGGAGATTCTCGGGCTGCACCGGAGCGGTCGCATGGCCGCTTGGCGTCTGGGGGACGGACCACGAGTGCCGTCTCTTGAGGCGGAGGCTCCATTGGTTGAACTCCTGCTCTTTCTCCCGTGCCCAGTGTGAGACGGGGTCCGAAGGAGACGGGACGATGCACCGCAGGAAGAAGCGGAGAACCTGCAGCATGATGGGGAATGGGGACGCCACCTCCCAGGACGACTGCGTGAGCAAGGAGCGCAGCTCCTCCAGGTGACCGCGCGGCTCCTGCTGGCGGAGAGCGCGGCGCGGCCAGGCCAGGCGGGGCGGCCTGTGGGCTCCGCACGGCGGGCCCGAGAGCCGAGGAGGACGCTCCCGGGATCAGTCCGCTCCGCAGTGGCTGCCGTAGCTCTTTCGTCGGCTGCCGATGCAGATCGCCGTGGCTTGTGGCTCGTTTTATGCATAAAGGCAAGAACCTCTGTGGATGGTGCCAAGGAAACCTGTACATTATTTAATAAAGACGAGATGCATTTTACGTCTTTGAATTTTTTTCCTTTGAGAATACCAGAACCTTCACGTGTTGCTCCTCTTGTCGTGGTCCTGAGGGACTGATTCCACCTGGTGCCCTCGATGGGGTGCCCTGCATGGGGAAGTCCGAACCAGGGGAAATGGGGGGGGACTCCTGGCATCTTCTGCAGAGCCCGAGGTGTGCCCGCTCTCCCACTGTGCCCGGCTGCTTTGATGGTCAGAAGCAGTCCACTCCACCTGAGCCGGGGGACCAAACATGCAAACATGGCACACTCCCTCCCTGCCTGGTGCTGCTCTCCCCTCCCCCACCGGGCAGGGCGGTCACGTGTGTGTGTGTGTGTGTGTGTGTGTGTGTGTGTGTGTAGGACTGAATGCAAGCCCTGAGGCCACAGTCTCTGTTATCTGAATGGTGCTCCTCCTCCTTTCTATTTTTTGTTTGTTTTTTCCTCTTAAAGAACTTTTCTTGCATCCTCAGAATGCCGTGAACTTCCAGCTGCGGTGCAAAGACAACAAAAGCAGGGCCTGTTTGCTGCCAGGGGCATGGCGGCCGGTCAGTGCCGAGCCGGTGCAGGGCTGGGACAGTGAACTAGAGATTTGCCACCCCGTGTTCCCCAGATGCCAAAAGTAATTCCTCTTTGATAATCAACATCTGGAAGTAATGGGTCAGGGGTGAGGTGGGGCCCAAGGAGTGGACCAGGTAGGAGGTGGGCACACCGGATCCATCCTTTCTACCCGCCGGACCCTGGCAGCCTTCGCAGCCGGAGCTGATTTAAGATAGCGCGGGGGGGGGGGGGGGGGGGCGGGGATGGTGTTTTGGGGAACAACACATTCGTAGCAAACACCCTGGAGAAGCTAGGATGGGCCTTCCTCTCCCACCCGCCCAGGCATCAGAGTGACGCCGAGATGAACCGGAAACGAGTGGACCGGCCGGTGGAGCTGACTCCCAGAGGCGCTGTGCTGGGGGCGGCGGGCGGCGGGCGGGCGGCCCGGGCACTCACGGGCGGGCAGGGGGGCAGCGGCCTCTGGCCCCGGGAGCCACTGGCTGGACCTGAGCGGGTCGGCAGTAGCTTTCACTCCTCCAGAAAGTCCCTGCCAGTGTCCTGGCTTTCCTGCCCAAACTGGCACTTATATTTCCAAATTCTAAGACGACCCTCCGGGCAAGGCCAAAACGATGGCGAAGAGGGCGGTCATCTCATCGGCTCTCAGAGCCTCGGGCCGCCGTCAGAGAAGGCTCAGCCCTCCTCCGGCCTCCGAGGCGCCTCCAGCGAGGCCGGGCTCCGGCCCCGGCCTGTCACCCCGGGGGCGGGGCGGGGCGGGTCCGAGGCGGGGCCCGCCCCCGGGCGGAGCGCGGGGAGCCTCCTCGGGGTCCCCGCGGGCGCGCACTCGGGCGGCCGGCGATGGAGGCGCTGGCGGAGCTGCTGGCCGCGCTGCCCGCGCTGGCCACGGCGCTGGCGCTGCTGCTGGCCTGGCTGCTGCTGCGGCGCACGCCGGCCCCGGAGCCCGCGGCCCCGGCCCCGGAGCCCCCGGCCCGGGCCCCCCCCGCGCCGCCCGGCCCCGCAGCCACGGAGGACGCGGCCGCGCCCCAGGGGCCGGGGGAGCCCGCGGAGCCGGCGGGGGAGCAGGCCGCCGAGGAGGAGCAGGTACGGCCCGGTCCCCTCCCCATCCGGCCCGGCCCCTTCCCGGTGCCGCCGCCGCCGCCCCGCCCGCGCGGAGCCGGCACCGCGCCCCCCGCCTCGGACGGGCGGCCCGGAGGGCAGAGCCCCTTTCCCCGCGGCGGCAGGAAGGCGGGCGCCCAGCGAACTCACCGCCCCGGAGAGGCTCCGGGCCGGGCCGCCGGAGTTGCGCTGTTGTCGGGCCGCTTTCCTCTCCCTCCGCTCCCGGCGCGCACGCCCCTCCCGCCGCCGCCGCCCCCGTCCACGTGCGGGCGGCCGGTCCCCGGAGCGCGGAGCGCCCCGCCGGAGAGAAGGCAGGGCCGGCGGCCCCGAGGCCGGAGCGGTGATGTCACGTCGCAGGGGTGGGACTGGCGCCGAGGCCGGAGGATCAGCCGCCCTCCCGGCCCTTCCCGCGGCACCTGCGCCCGGGCCGGTCCCGGGGGGAGGACCTGCCGCCAGCTGAGCGCCCTCCGCCCCGCCTGCCCGCTCGGCCCGGACTGCGCCCCGGGGCGCCCAGGGAGTGTCTGGTGTCTCCCTGCCCGCACCCCCGGCTCACACCCTGCCCCAGGCTCCTCCAGGGTCCCAGCTCCTGGGCCTTCCAGGCCGGCCAAACGCCTGGTCTCACCCCAGCCCTTTCCCGGCCGGGAGAATGGCCGGAGGTAGAAACCGCGAGCTCGGCTTCGGGGCACCGGCAGCGTGTGCGCATGGCCCACTCTGAGGTCCGCTGGACACAATGGTTCACTCTGGAGACAGCCTGGGGCGGGGGGAGGAGAGGTTTCCTGAGAACCCCACCTCCTCCGAGCTGCTCCGTCCCCAGACTGGGCTCCGAGGAGGCTGCCGTGTGCGCCCGGGATGGACGGGGGCCGGTGTGATGGGACGTGTGCTCTCGGGGGGCAGCTGGGGTCTGCCTGCCCAGGTCTGGGGCTCCTGCCTGCACCCGGGCCTCGGGGGAGCGGAGCGGTGAGCCGCCGGCCTCGGGCTGCCCTCTCCTCTGTGGCCTTCCGCCCCGTGGCCGCTCTGGACTGAGGGCTACAATGCCCGTCGGTGGCGCCCGGCCCTGTGCCCGATGCGGGTCCTCTGGGCACAGCCCTGCTGAGAGGAGGTCCCTGGAGGCCCGGGCCTCTGCGGCTGGCACCCTCCGCCTGGGTTCCCGCTGGTCCGCAGCCCAGCCACCGCGCCGGGCGGGTGAGGGCAGACCCGGGTGCGAGGCCTCGGACAGGGCCCCTCACCGTCCGGGCGCAGACAGCGGGCTCCTGCCCCCGTCATGAGGTGCCCACCACTGACGGAGAATCAATGTGAGCCCGGGTCCTCTCAGGGGCCTTCCCTCCCCTGTGGGTTCAGCCGCAGCCCTTTCTGGGTTGTCAGCCCCCCTTCACTGGCAGACAGAGTCACCGCCGTGTGTCGGGGTCCGGGCCCAGCGCTGGGGGCACAGCCGGCCGCTGTCCCCCAGCTCCCCTGCGTCCGTGTGCGGTTTCCCCTGGAGGGAGCTGCTCAGAAACGGTCCGGAGAGGGCCCGCTCACCTCCAGTCTCGGCCCAGTCTGTCCTCGGCTGTCCCAGCCTGGGCCCCGGGAAACAGAGCAGGTCTGTGCCTCCCACCCAGTGAAGGGGGAGGGGGGAGGGGGAGAGAGGGGGAGGGGAGTGGGCAGTCCCTGCAGAGAGCAGCACTTAACTCGCCTCTCCCCTCCCCCTGCTTTTCCATTAACCACATCCCTGCTAATCCCGCTGCTCCCTGCCCTGCCAGCCCGAGGCCGGGCAGCTGCAGCTCCACTCACAAAGCTGATTATTGAGAAGGATCTGGAGCGAGAGCAGCGGCTTTCGGACCGGGCTGGGGGCCGGGGGCCTCGGGAAGTGTCCCCGCGGTGCCAGGGCCCTCCGTGGGCCGGACCTGAGCGTGGACGGAAAGGGATCAGCGGGCCAGGGCAGGGAGGCGGGCAGAGGCAGAGTCAAAGGGTGAGGACCCCTTTCTTCCACTTCTCGGGGCTCAGTGCGGGGAAGCTCCACAGGCACGCCCCGCCCCACCAGAGCTCCCGTGGACAGCGCCAGGGCCGGAGCGGGTCCTTTTAAGGCCAGAAACGGGGCTTTTCTGGGCTGATGGGAGGCTGGGATTTTAGGATTGCCAGGCTCCTGGCCTAATGAGGTGTGGGCTCCAGTGAGGCTGTATCGTGGGCTTCCAAACAGTGGTCAAAGGTGAAGGGTCACGTGCCATTCAGACAGTGCTCGCGTTCAGCATCATGGCCCTCGGGTCCTGGCTCCGCTCAGACCGAGGAGGGACTTCCTCCCCGGCAGCCGGCCGGGTCCTGTCCCCAGCCAGACACAGGAGACCCTCCGGAGTAAAGGAGACGGGGAGGCCTGGCAGACAGGGCAGGCCCGGCCTCTGCCTGGGTCCTGGACCTGGGTGGGGGTGGGGGTGGGGGTGGGGAGCGGTGAAGGACGTTGGGAGGCCATGGGGACGTTTCTCAAACTAATGGCTCATGAGATCATTTTACTGCCTCGGCGCTCGGCTTCTCGAGTGCGGCTGGCGCTGCAGCTCTGTCCACAAACGTCCTTGTTCCTGGGCAGGCATGTGCTGAAGCCTTTGGGCCCGACAGGCCATGCTTCAGTCACACACACGCACACACACACACACAGTCACACACACACAGTCACACACACAGTCACACACATAGTTACACAGTCACACACACAGTCACACACACACACACACACACACAGTCACACACACACAGTCACACACACAGTCACACACACACACACAGTCACACACACAGTCACACACACACACACACACACACGTGGGTGTGGGCGGGGGAGAGCGCGGAGGTGCTGACGTGTGGACAGTGGCGGTTCCAGGTGAAGATGTGATGGGCACCGTCCTGTTCTCCCAGCCTCCGGAGAACAGGAACCGGTGGGGGGTGTCCGGCCGGGCTGGCTGCTCGGACCCTGTGCTCGGGGGCAGCCTCGGCTGTCCTCGCCACGCAGCGCGCCTTTCCGAAGGCGCCCCGCAGCCCGGTCCCTCTGCGCCCCCCCCAGCCTTGTTCCCTGCTCTCCTCTTGGAGCGCGGAGGCCCAGGCCCAGGCCCAGGGCCAGGCAGAGCTGCTGGGGCGGGGTCCTGGCCCCTGTTCCGGCCCTTCCTCCTTTAGACACTTTTACACATTTATTTTAGGGAGGGGAGGGGGGAGGGAGAGACATCCATTGGTTGCCTCCCGCACATGCCCCACCTGGGCCGGGGCAGGCCTGCAGTCCTTTTAGCGAAGCCGATGCTCCTGGAACTGAACTCGCAGCTGCCCGCACAGGCTTCAAACACCAAGGAGGTGGCGGAGGAGCTGGAGGAGCGGGTGGGAGCGGGTGCCCAGTGGAGGACTGAGCGGGTGGGAGCGGGTGCCCAGTGGAGGACTGAGCGGGTGGGGGCATGGACAGGTGAGCCCCAGAGCCGCTCACGGGCGGGGAGGGAATCGGCCTGCTGGGCCACAGGGAGGTCAGGAGGCTGGACCCGGGAGCAGCTGGCGAGCCGCGAGGGGCCAGGCTAGGCCAGAAGACCTGAGTGTCTGTCTCCGGGGTGCCCTCCGGGGCAGCGTGCGTGCCGAGCTGCGGCCTCCCCTGGAGCCGCGTGGGGAGCCTGGGGCAGCTGAGCTGACCCTGGGGCGGCTGAGCTGACGTGCTGGTCTGTGAGCAGCCTCCCAGCCGCACCTCTGCCGCCTGCCCTCCCAGCCGCACCTCTGCCGCCTGCCCTCCCAGCAGCCGCTCGGCGCCAGCCCCGCTTTCTCTGCCCCCTCCCCCTCCCGCCCCCAGGCGAGGCTCCCTCCCTGCAGGCCAGCAGCCGGTCAGAGGGAGGGGGCAGTCGGGCCGCAGCCTGTGTGGGGCCTGGGGCCGGAGGTGCCCATCCAGTCCCCGGGGCTGCACCGGTTTGTTTAAATATTGTTATTGATGTCAGAGAGGCAGGGGGAGGGGGAGAGAGAAACATCCATGATGAGAGAGAATCATGGATCGGCTGACTCCCACACGCCCCCCACTGGGGATGGAGCCTGCAACCCTGGCCCGTGCCCTGACCGGAAATCCAACTGTGACCTCCTGGTTCATAGGTCGATGCCCAACCACTGAGCCACGTCCCCTTGTTAGTACTCCGTTTGGGCGGTCTACATGCATGGGAACACGTGTGACGGGGGATATTTCGGTGAACGTATAGCCAAACATGCTGCCCTGTTACGTGTCATCTGGGTACACGGTCAGGAGCGTCGCTTTGCTTTCTGCCGCGCAGTCAGCCATCACATAACTGCCTGTGGATGGCCTTCTAGTCCAGCGCATCCCTAGAAGTGGATGTGCTGATCGTGGGCGTCTCCTTTGGGGACCCCGCAGCCACAGGGACATTTTGGGGGGACCCCGGCGCCCAGGGCAGCCTGGCCCTCCTGGTGATGGGGCCGAGGCTGAGAGGAGAGCCGCCCTGTCCGCCGGCCGCGTGCGGAGCGTGTGGTCCAGGAGAGGGCGCAGCTCTCGGGCTTGTGCAAACGGCGTCCGCTCGGCTCTGGCCCGCCTGACGCCCAGCGCTCCTGCCGAGGCGCAGGCTGGCTGGACCCCGAGCGGAGCCCCGAAGCGAGCCGGGTCTGCCCGCGGTGCTGCCCCCTCGCTGGGCAGCTTGTCGAGCCGTGTCCCCATCTTGAGCACCAGGCATCCCACATTGGTCCACTGGCCTCTGAGTCACACCCTGCACCCCCAAAGCTGGAGCCACGGGCACCCCCCCTCGCCCTCAGCATTCCTTCGGGTTGGAGTCACTCCTTCCACCGAGGCCATCGTCCCTCCAGCCATCTTCCCTCCAGCCATCGTCCCTCCAGCCATCGGCCAATCTGCCTGCGTGTCTGCGGGGAGACAGCGGGGCGGGAGGCAGAGCTCCAGTTCTGGGAAGCGGGGCGCTGAGCGGGCGGTGGTAGAAGCGACGACGTGAGGGCGGAACGACGTTGGCGGGCGCGGAGCCGGACGGGAGCCGGCCGTGGCCGTGGCCGAGGAGGCAGCCTCTCCGGGGGCCGGCCCGCCTCAGACAAGCGGCGGCTTTCCTGTCCTTCCGTCCTCACTGTCGAGAGGGCGTGGGGGTCCCCAGTCCCTTATCAAAGTGGCACCCAAACGCTTTGGCCAGCACCCACCTAAAGAGGGACGGGGCAGGGTCAAACACCACCCTCGGCCCAGGGCCCCCCATCACCTCGGCCAGGGGTGCTGATCACACTCCACCTGCTGCTGGCGCCCCCATTCGGTCGTCCCAGACACGCTCCGAGGACAGCCGTGGGGCGCGCATGGCCGGGCTGCCCACTGCCACCTGCCACCCACGCCGCTGCAGGGCATCTCCTGCCCGTGGGCTGGGGTCCAGTTGGTTCTACCAAGGTCAGGCCCCAAGTGGCAGTGTCGCGAGTCCTGAGCTCCCAGCACTGACGCCCCCTCGTCTTGCAGGACCAGGACCAGGGGCAGGACCAGGGGCAGGACCAGGACCAGGACCAGGAGCAGAACCAGGGGCAGGGGCAGGGGCAGGACAGTGAGGAGGAGCCGCCCCCAGCAGAGCCTGAGGAGGACGATGGTGAGTGGGACCTGGCGCCGAGGCCACAGACGCCTGCTGCGCGGTGGGCTCCTGGGGTCCCAGCGAGGATCTGAGCGGCCGTCCGCGGGGAGCGGGCTGAGACGCGGGGTCCTGTCGGGCCCCCAGGACGTCCAGGTCAGAGCCGCTCCCGCTGCCCACCGTCCTACGCCCGCCTCCCTGCCCCCCTCCTTCCGCCTGTAGATGGGGAGCCGTCTCCAAACACTGGGGCCCGTCTCCTGAGAATGGAGCACCCTGACCTCCTGGGTCCTGAGCTCCCCTCGGCGCCCGGCGTCACGGCCCCACGCCTTTCGCTTTCCCTCCCGGCGCCTCCGCTGGTGCACGGGGACGGCCACTCCCGCCACTGCATGCCCCTGCTGGACGGAGGCCCCGGAGCGGGCGCCCGGCCTGAGGGGCCCCACTGACAGGCCAGACCTGCTGGCCATCAGGGCCGGGGCGCCAGGAGAGAAAGGGGGTGACCAGGACTCCGAGGAAACAGACCCATGCACACGACCTCGTGGGAGGCGCCCCTCGGGCCAGTGCCTGGACAGACAGACAGAACCAAAGCGTGTGGAGCGGCCACCCTGGATCTGTCATGTTTTCTTTAAAAAAAAAAAAGCCGAAGCAGAAAAACGCCATCATTTGCTCAGTCTGTGTGGCCGGCACACGGAGGGCTTGCTGCCATGCTTTTGTGTATGTTTGAACTATTTTGTAAATTTTTGTTAAACTTCACAGAGGATATTTTCCCTCTGATTTCCAGAGAGAGTGGCAGGGAGAGACAGAGACAGAGAAACATCCGTGTGACAGAGACACATCGATTGGTGCCTGCCAAACGCGGCCCCTGCAGCCGAGGCACGTGCCCTTGACCGGAATTGAATCCGGGGTCCTTTAGTCTGCAGGCTGACGCTCTAGCCCAGGGGTGGGCAAACTTTTTGACTCGAGGGCCACAGTGGGTTCTTAAACTGGACTGGAGGACCGGAACAAAAGCACCCTGACCGTGCTGGCACTCTCCTCTTGGGCTGCTGGGGAAGGAGTGGAGGGGAGAGCGAGAGAACCCTCCACTCTTCTGGCTGCACGGGCCGGATAGAACAGCCGAACGGGCTGGATCCGGCCCTCGGGCCGTAGTTTGCCCATGGCTGCTCTAGCCACTAAGCCGAACAGGCTAGGGCTATTTTGTAATTTTTAAAAAAAACAAGGCTGTTACTGTGACTTTAAGTTGACTGCTGGCAGGAACCGGGAAGAGGTTGCAGGAATGCAGCAGCTGAGGCCCGTGTGGGCCGGCTGGGCAGGGCTGTCTGCATCTGTCAACACAGCCTCGGGGGAAGAGGAAGGGGGGGGGGGGCGGGAGCTGGACATCAGACCCTTGAGGGGCTCTCCCTCCCAGCAGCTGTCGGTTTTCCCAGATTGCCTGCAGGGTCTGACGCGGCTCGTGGCTGGTCCTGTGGTTGAGCTGGGGACACAGCAAAGCTGAGGCTGATGGAGGCCTCAGCCAGGACGAGTGCCCTCCCTCGTATCTGACCGCTGCCCGGACGCCCCACCCCGGCCGCCCCCTGGCAGCCCTGACGAGGGAGGAGAGGCTACGGGCTCCAGGCCGCTGACCCGTGTCCCTCAGCACTCGTGGGTCACAGGAGATGCAAAAGGATGTCCCCCTCCAGGGGGTGGTCACACAGAGCCCTCCTGACCCAGCAGATTGGAAGCTTGGTCTGTGCATGCGATGGGCTGGAGTCTCTCTGGCCGGAAACACCCCGATCGGACCTGCCCCGAGAACTGGAGCCGGGGGGCGCCCACTGGCAGCGCTTGTGTTTTATTTCTCTAAACGGCACCAGCGGCCTCGCCCGAGGTCAATGGCTTCTTTGTCGCCTCTTTTTGAGGCCCCGGCGAGCATGGGTGGCCGGCTGCTGGAGTCTGCGGCTCCGTGGGGTTCCGCCCTGGCAGGCTGTGGGGCTCTCCTGGTGCCCACACACTTAGCCCCAAGCGGGGGCCCTGGGTTACGGGGTGGAGCTCACAGAGCCCAGAGCCCTGCGCCCAGACCGGCGCTGTGAGCCTCCGGCCCTCCGTGAGCGCAGCCGGAGGGAGGGCCGCTAAGGGAGTGGGACTCCGGTGAGGAGGGAGGGCGCACCCAGTCTCTCAGCTGGAGGAGAGCCGGCCCGGGCCCCATCCCAGGGCCTCCCCCCTCTGCTGACAACAAGGCCCCCTGCCCCTCCAGGCGGACACCAGGCAGCCTCCCCCTCCTCCCCTCCCAGCTCCCCGCTGCCTTTCTGCTGAGCGGTCAGCACTGAGTTACTCATCTTTGTTCGCCGTGCTTTGTTCACGGCCCCGGCCCCAACACCCAGATCAGTTGTCTGCTGAGTGAATGCAAAAAGAGCACCTGCTCCCCGAGGAGAGGTCTCAGCCCCGGGCAGTGGGGGGCGGGGAGGGGGGAGCCCCAGGAGTCGCCACCTCCTAAGCGAGTGCTGGTGAGAGGCAGACCAACCCCATCCATCGTGACTGGGTTCTGAATGTGCACCCACACCTTCCGTTTGGCCGAGAGAGAACCTGAGAGCCGAGCCTCTCCTCCCCTCGGGCCCACATCCGCCTGCGTGGCCACGTGCGTGGACAGCGGCGGGCGCGGGGGGTCAGGGTGGCCGCAGGGTGTGGAGGTGCCTGAGAGTCCCGACCTTGGGGAGAGAGGTGAGCCCGCAGAGCGGAACCGGAAAGAACACGGCGTGGGAGGGGTTTGCCGGCTGTTCCCGCTCTCAAGTCTGTGCTCACTCCCGGGCATCAGATGAGACCACCCTCGGCCTGTCCCCAGCAGCCAGAGGCCATCATGCACAGGCCTGAGGGCTGAGCCCCACCCCCCCGGGGAGGGCACTGCTCCCCAACAGGGCTCCCCCCCCCCCCCCCCCCGGACACTTTGTCAGAGGCCATGACCTGGCCGACATGGCCCCCTGGAGGCAGGGCGTGGGCCCAGGGCCGGGGTGGGCGGTCCCTGTGCCGGACCTAGGGCCACGGGGCCAAGGCGAGCAGGGAGCCCGGCGCCTGAGCTCAGCCTGCTTCCCGAGGAGCCCCCGCCGCTGGCTGCACCGAGCACAGCAGCTGTGGGGGAGGGGCCGCACAGACAGCGGGCTCGGTGAGCCCTGTGGGCAGCTCGGCCTGGTCCTGGGAGGAGGGGGCTGTCTGGTTTTCGTCTAGGTACCCCGTTTCCAGCTCCTAACAGAGCTCCTAAGTGGCTGTGTGGGAAGCCTGGAGTGCAGGGGAGGGTGCCCGGGCCTCCCGGGCCAGGCTGCACGGGCTGGCACTGTGTGCAGGGGCCTCTGCCCTTTTATTGGGGGGGGGGGGCGCTCTGGTGCTGACCCTCTGTCCCCGCAGGAGGAGAGGCCTTCTTCCAGTACAGCCCCGGGAAGCTGCGGGGCAGCCAGTACCGGCGGATGATGACCAGGGAGGAGCTGGAGGAGGAGCAGAGGTAGGCGGCCCCTCCTGGGGGGGGGGCGGGGAGGGAGGAGCTGCATCTCCCCAGACCCTTGGTTCAGGGGCCAGGAGAGGAGCTCGCCCTGTGAGCTGCACCCACTCTGCCCATCTCCAAGGTGCTATGCGGGGGTCTTGCCTTCCTGGCAGTATGTGTCCGGGCTCGGTCCCCTTGGGGCCCTGGGGGGAGGGTGCTGAGCCCATTCCTTGCACCCACTCCTCCCCCACAGAAAAGAGAAAAGAAAAGAGAGAGGTGCCAGGGGAGGGCTGTCCACTTACACGCAGAGCTCATGGCAAAGCCCACCTGTCCCCCGGGCACAGCGACTCTTCCCGCTCATCCCCTCCCGGCCCAGCGCCCTCCAGGCCCAGGGCCAGCCCCGAGGACATCCTCTGTCCCCGGCGTTCTGATCTGCTCTGCTCGGGGAGCCCTGAGCCACTGCACAGGCGCAGCTTCTCACTTTTAGAATCGAGCTCTTGCAGCCCCGGCGGCCCCACCGCACACCCAGGGTCCCTGCGCCTCTCCAGCCCACACACACACACACACACACACACACACCTGCAAGAGGCCGAGGAGAGGCGTCTGCCTGAGCCCCGTGCCCCCACCCTCGGGCGGCCTGTGGCCTGGAGGAGTCTGTCACTCGCCTCGCCCAGCACCCGGAGAGGACAGCGCCCACTGTTCGAGGGCAGACTGCCGTCAGGGTAGGGCTCGGCCACCTGCTCGTTCCTCTCACCGGCCACCCACAGCGGCGGCAGTCAAAGTCTCTCTGCCGGGCCCCCCTCCCTCTGGGGCGGCGGGCGGGCGGCCTGGGAGCCCCCCTCCCTGCGAGGACCAGGACGAGGGCGCTGACTCTCACGTGACGTGTGCTGGCTTTATATTTCAGGATTGAGCTGACCTCTGACCTCACTTCCCTGTAGCAAGCTCCCTAGGTCCTGAGCCACAATATCCTTGCAAATCCTTTTGGTAAGGAGACTGACTTCTTAGACTAGGGGTGCTCCCCTCATCCTGCCTGTCAGTGTGTCCCCGAAGCGACCGAGTGGTCTGACCCTCCGCCGCCTCCATCTCAGGGAACACGGGCTAGGAGGCACTAGGCCTTTCACTCTCAGTTTTCCATCCAAATGGGGCCTTTCCCCAGGCAAGCCCCTGGCGGGAACCCGCAGGCTCTGGTCCTCCCGAGGAGGGGGCACAGCTCACCGCACAGCGCGAGGCGGAAACCCCGTCTCCAGCGGCGGTGGGACAGGCCGGTTTTCACGACCACGGCTCCTCGGCGCTGGTCCGGTGGCGGGTGGAGCCGGCGGCTCCTTTGCCTGCAGGGCCGCGGCTACTAGATGCAGCACGTGGCCACAAAGCCTCCCAGCCAGGGAGTTGGCAGCTCCGGAGTTAAGGAGAGAGAGCTGTGGTCCCTCAGAGGCTGTGGCCACTTAGGCTGTGGTCCTTAGGCTGCCTGCACCGCAGGGGAGGGCCGGTCACCCAGGCCTGGGGGAGGCGTCAGGCTGCACCCTCCTGAGGGGACGAGAGGGGAGGGGAGGTGCCTTCTCCGTTATCCTCAGGCCTCAGACTGTGCTCCCCAAGAGGGTCTCCCCTGGATCTGTGGGGTCTCTGGGCCACCGACTCACACTTCGTACTGGGGGGGGGGGGCTGTGCCTGAGGGCCTGGGGGCCGGGTTCTCGCCCTCCGTAGGCTGTGGTTGCCCCTGGGGCAGCCTGAGCGGAGGAGGGGGGTCAGGTGGGCCTTGTGGGCCTGAACAGGGCTCCTCACAGGGCGAGGGGGTTCACGCTCATTTTCATCCCCGCCCGCCCGCCCCGCCCCGCCTGCTCCCCGTGGCTCCCCAGTCTGCCTGCTTGCTGCTCCTGCCCTGCATGCGGTCAGCTCCTGCGCGCGCCCGTGTGGGGGTCCCGGGGGCCCCTCCCCGTTCCGGCATGGCGCTGCTTGGGTTGCAGAGGCTGGCACGCCTGGCTTTGCCTTCCGTCTACAGCAGACAGTTCTGGTGGGACCGGCACAGGTGACGGGCGCGAGGCGGCTCCGGCCCCAGCTGAGCCCAGAGAGCTGCCCGGAAGCATCGGAATGAACCACACGTGCGTGTGATGGTCCGTCCGCTGAAACGCAAGCCGGAGAAAAGACCTCCCGCCCCAGCTGGCCGAGTCCCTCCAGCCGCACTGCCCGCTCCCAGTGCCTCCCCTGGCACTCGGGGTCCGTCAGGTTGCAGGCTAGCGAACGGGAAATGCTGCAACTTCCCGTCTTTAATGCTCAGCTCAGCCAACATACACAACCTGGAGCCTGGCTTGTGCTCGGTCTCGTGACCTGCAAGCCCGGAAGCCTCAGTTTACGAGTTTTCAGGGAGTGGCCCTTAAGAAGCAGGGCGGAAGGCATAGGGCCCAGATCTGTTTCTCCCTTGGAACTGCTCACAGATCCGACTCCTCTGCCCACGGGGCGGAAAGTGGTGGGGTTTCGCGGACCCAGAGGCGGCTGCTGCTGAAGAGAGACCTGCGTTGTCTCTGCCCGCCTCCTCCCCTGTCCTCTGGCTCCTCAGCTCTGCCTCTGCCCTGCTGGGGCGTCCGGCTCCCCCCGCAGCTTCTCTGGGGGTGCCACTTCCACCTGAGAGTGGCTGGGACGGTGGGTGTGCCCCTCACCCCAGAGCTGGGGAAGCTGGTGGGCTCGGCTGGCTTCCAGTCTGGCAGGAAGAGAACGAAGCACCACTTCCACTCCCCTCCCGGGGCCACAGGAAAGGTGGGCCTGGGCTGGTAGCCGAGGACCGGGCCCAGCTGCTCCGGTCCGGAGGCCCGCAGGACAGCCGGACCGTGCCGGAGTGGACGCAGCCCTATGGGAGTGTTTTATGCAGCACAATGGGCAAGTGGGGAGAAGACCCAGGAGCCCAGCTGTGGGGCATTCTAGTCTCCGCCGCCTGACATGCCCATGGTGTGCATTTCTAGAAACCGGCACTGACTGACCTGAAGAGGGCGCCAGAGGGACAAAAATTAGATCCCTGCCCCGCGTCTGTTTTCCTGCTGGCCTCAAGGGGGCAGCACCGGTCCGACGCTGCCAGTGTCCCCAGCGGGGACCACACCAGGCCAGCTCACAGAACATCCCAGTGCAGCCGCAGGCCAAATCCCTGCCTGCCTCACCTGATGCGGGACGGACCTAACTAGGTGCCTCGCACCCTCGCAATGGGAAGTGGGGCCGGCGGGCTCCCGGGCAGGGTCCCGTGTGGACCCGGGCTAGGGGCACAGGCTATCTTGCTGAAGGTGTGAGGCGAATGCCCCTCCCGTGTCTGAGCAGCCAGCAGCCAGCCGGCCTCTGCAATGCCAAGCACCCTCCCTCACCCGCCCCCTCCTCTGCACGGCACGCATCCGAGGCCCAGTGTGACCTCAATGACCTTTCTCCGTTTCTCTCCACAGAGCCGAAGGATAAGCACTCTGCCCTTAGCGCCCTCCTCGGGCTTTTCCCTTGGGCAGTTAGCCGCCGGAGAGAGAAATGGCCCCAGAGAGCAGCCGGCTCCCAGGGCACTGCCTGCACCGCAGGGACCCGACCCTCGGCGGCCTCCCCTGGCTGCGGACCGGCCCCTTGGCTCTGGGTGCGAGGCCCTCCTGCTGGCGTGGGGCTTGCTTTGCTGCGCTAGAGGCTTAGGGGCGTCTCACGCCCTGAGCACTGGTTTTCTGTTCGCTCCGCCCTGCCTGCGCCTCTTCCCTCTGGCTCTCTGTCTGGCCCAGTCGTTCGGGTGACAGGCTGCATGGGTGGCCGGGCAGCACACAGGGCTGGTGCGGGTTCACAGCCGTCCCCTTGTTCCCTCCGGAGGCGGCGCACACCCGCCCTCCTGTTGCTCGAGGCCTTTCCCCCGTTCCTCCCGGCTCGGCCGCTCGCCTCCTTAGCTTCGGCCGGAGCAGTAACAATAGTGTTCGCGTCAGATAGCTTTCTCCTCCGTTATGCCTTTTCCGAGAGTTTCCGAGATGAGTTAGAGCTCCGCCAGATAACCAGATCCGTCCCACGTCGGTTTCCTGGAGTTTTATATGGGATAGTGTTTATACTTGGCCAAACTAGTCTAGTTTTTATTTTTTATTTTTAAAAAAATATTTTATTGATTTTTTACAGAGAGGAAGGGAGAGGGATTGAGAGCCAGAAACATCGATGAGAGAGAAACATCGACCAGCTGCCTCCTGCACACCCCCCATCGGGGATGTGCCCGCAACCAATGTACATGCCCTTGACTGGAACCGAACCTGGGACCCCCCCAGTCCGCAGACGCTCTAGCTACTGAGCCAAACCGGTCTCGGCAACTAGTCTATAGTTTCTAGCTGTGTTGGTTAAAACATTTTTAAAGTAGTGAGTTAATAGGAAAATCTTTGAATGGAAGGCTGGGAATTCAACGTCCAGTGTCGGCCCTCGGCTGTCATGTTCCCACGGCCCTTCTCCTCGGGGCCTGACACTTGAGGGTCAGGGCCACGGGCAGAACAGGCAGCGACCACAGCCACAGAGCCACGTGACAACAGACGTCCTCTTGTGAGCGCACGTGGCCACACAGCCCTGCAGGCTGGGGGTTACTGACACACAAGCAGGCGGCTCCCCCAGGCCAGTGACCTCAGTCCGTCTGCAAACTCCGCACGTGGCCCCAGGCCTCTCGCCCTGCCGACGGCCTGGCCCTGCGTCTCAGTCTCTGTCCCGCCCAATAAACTCGGAGTAGATGATCCTGATCACTGTGTGTTCGTTCAGTTTTGCTTGGTGTTTTAAAAGATGATTTCCTTTGAACCCCGTGAAACTTGAGCTTTCTCTCCCGTTGATGCTGGCCCTCTCCGGCAGGGCGCCGAGCCCCGTGTCCGCCTGCTAACTGTGCAGTGCCACGGCCACCGGAACACGGAGCGTGTGCCGTCACTGGGGGTGCCCACACGGGCATCTGATGAGTCCATCCAAGGAGCACAATGCACACGCGGTGCCCAGCGCTGCCCTTTCTCCGGGCGGCAGGCGCGGCGGCCCTGGCAGAGGCTCCTCTCCTCCACGGCAGACTCTGGAAATCGCTCTCCGGGTGGCACGGAGGCTGGCACTGGGGGCGGCGGGACGCCAGCCTCCAGGTGCCACTCCAGTCGGAACTGCTGGGTGTGGAAATGTGGTCCCCGCAGAAGGCACGTGTTAGGACAGTGTGAGACAAGCCCTCGCACCCCTGCCCAGCAGCACGGGGCGCTGGCCCTGCAGGCCACGGTGCCGGCCGGAGGCTGTGCCAAAGCCCTGCCCGGCCCGGCTGCAGGGAGGTGCTGCCCCCCCCCCCCCCCCCCTGCCGCTTGGCTGACATTCTCCAGGGGACCGAGGCCAAGCTGGTGGCGTGAAGGGAGGGATTACAGAGGCCCGAAGCCAGCGCAGTGATCCGGTGCCAGCACACAGCGCCCGTCATGCCAACAGCACAGCAAACCAGGCAGAACAAACAGCCAGGGTGTTCCCAGCGCTTCGCTGAGTCTCACACCCTTTCAGGGCTGCACTGCGCGGGGCAGTAAAGATAGGAGAGCGGCGAGGGGTCCTAAACAAAGCCGGTCTCAGCCACACCTGAGGGGCAGGGACCCGCAGGCCATGCGGTGTCTGCAAATCAGAGAGGCGCCCCTTCCTCTGAGCAGCGGAACCCCAGCCCCCCCCTCGCCCTGGCCTCGCACATCTGTACGCCCCCCCGTTCCCCAGCCCACCCTGTGCCTCTCCTCTCTCGGCTCCTCTCTGCACGTTTCTGCACAAGCCTCCAGCCCCTCCGGGCCCTCCTCCTCCTGCCTCACTGAGCTGTGTGGTCAGCAGCAAACGCCGGTCCCAGGGGAAACAAGCACCGAGGACCCGAGCCGTAACTCGGGGGTCCCCAAATCTCCAGGGTAGACCCAAGACGCAGGACCCCTCGCTGAGCGCTCTAGTTTGGATGCAGGGGAGTTTCTTGCCGTTCTGGACGCCCCCGCTGCACTCCGAGGGCTCACCGCCCCCCACCTGTGTCCTCTTCCCGCAGAGTCCAGAAAGAGCAGCTGGCGGCCATCTTCAAGCTCATGGAGGACAACAAGGACACGTTCGGCGAGATGTCCCACGGCGACGTGCAGGAGCAGCTCCGGCTCTACGACATGTAGCCGCTCCCCCCCCCTCCCCCCCGCGGCGCACCCCACTGCCTGGCCGACCCGCCCTGTCACTCCCAGCCTCTGCCCACAGCGGGAGGGAGAGGGTCTCACGCACAGATCTGCTCAGGCCTCGCAGCCTCTGATGTGTTACAGGAGTCAGGACTGCGGTCTCAGGGAGAGAGGCCTGGCTCCTCTGGCTTCTGTCCACGGGTGAGGCCCCGGCTGTCACACGGGTGACCCTCCCAGACTGTCTTCTGCTTCTGACTGAACCCTCCACGCAGCCCAGGGCAGAGTGGCCCGGGAGGGGTGAGCTGGTGAGGAAGGGTCCCTGGCGCTGGGGGAAGGTGCATATCGGGGCCTGTGGCCTGCGTGTCCAGTCTGGGAACATAACACTCTCACTGCCTTAGAAGGACTTCTGGAAGCTTCTGTAACTATGGAAGCAAGCAAAAGGCTAGTTCAACCCCACCGTCCACCCTGGAGCAAAGCAATGGCCTCAGGTGAAGCCCCTCCCGGCATCGCCCTGGCGGAAGCACGAGGATCACTTCACCTGTCACTAAGCACCTTCCAGAGCCCCGAGAGCACGCCGGACATAGATAGATGGAGACACAGACCCCGGGGCCTGCACCGGCCTCCGGGGAGGGGGAAAGCCCGTGGGGGGGACAGGCAGGGCACAGCGAGGCCTCCCCAGGCAGCATTCCCACGCACAGAGTTAAAAGAGGCCGTGGCATCTGACGCGCCTCAGGTCAGCAAGGCCGGGACAGACTCCTCACCTCCCGCCCCGGCCGCCCTCCCCCGACGCTGTAATTCCTTCGGCTGCTCTGCTGGCAGTCCGCATGCGGGCAAAACGTCAGTGCTTTTCACTTAAAAATTATTGTTATCTTTTTTTGTCAAGCTTTTAAAAATTTTACGACCTGAGGGTTGTTGTCCCCTTTCTGGGGTCTCAAGGACCCACTCACGGGGTCCTATCTCGCCATTCCCCGAACACACACAGCGGGCAGGTCCCCGGGGCTGCACTGCCGGGTGGCACTGCCCCTGGCTCTGTGCGTCCCTCTCCTCTCCGCCTGCCCCTGCCCTTTGCTGCCTCCCTGCAACGCCACCAAGTCCACCTGTGGCCAAAAAGAGTCCTCTTAAAACCCATTGCTTTTTTTTTTTTAAATATACTTTTATTGATTTCAGAGAGGGAGAGGGAGAGATAGAAACATCAATGATGAGAGCAAACCTGGACATCTGCTGCCTCCTCTATGCCTCCTACTGGGGAAGGAGCCCGCAACCCAGGCATGTGCCCTGGCTGGGAATCAAACCGGTGACCTCCTGGTTCATGGGTTGATGCTCAACCACTGAGTCACATCAGCTTGGCTAAAACACATTTCAAACTGACACCCCCAGGTCCCCCGGATAGCAGTACTGCTACAGGTCAAGAAAATCAAAGCCCCTTCCAAATAATGCAGCTGCTGATTCGAACCCATTAGAAGTTTCCTGGCGAAAACGTGAGCACAACCCTAAGGTAGAGCCCCACCCTGCGATTTGCAACCGAGAGAAAGCACCTGTTGTTCACAAGTGTGGAGAGAAGACGAACTCATCCCATTGGGGCCACGAGAAAGCAGAGGTGGGGAGAAAAAGCAGAGGCAGGAGGGGACAGTCAACAGAGGGTGCCTTCCACAGGCCGGGCCACACAGGCCGCCACGCGGGGCCCAGGAGCCCGGCAGACGGAGCCCTCCGGGTCTGCAGGTTCGGAGACTTCCAGGGCGCATCTCCACCCAGCATGAGAGGCCTCTCAGAGCCGCTGATTTCCTGCCCGCCTCCCCCACCCCATCACCGCCCCACTCTGGAGCCCTGCTCCGGAGGCGCTCACACAACAGCTGTGGCTTGTCACCCATCACACACCTGCAGTGGGTTAAAATCACGTCCACAGATGTCCATTTCTGTTTACCAAACTCTCTGCTATACCCGTGGTCAGCAAACCACGGCTCGCAAGCCACATATGGCTCTTTTGCCCCCCCCCCTTTTAAAAAAATATATTTTATTGATTTTATACCGAGAGGAAGGGAGAGAGTTAGAGAGCCAGAAACATCGACCAGCTGCCTCTTGCACACCCCTCTCAGGGGAGGTGCCCACAGCCAATGTACATACCCTTGACCGGAATAGACCCTGGGACCCTTCAGTCTGCAGGCCGACGCTCTATCCACTGAGCCAAACCGGTTTCGGCTCTTTGGCCCCTTGAGTGTGGCTCTTCCACAACATACCACGGCCTGGCCGAGTCTATTTTGAAGAAGTGGACTTAGAAGTTTAAATGTAAAAAACGTGGCTCTCCAGAGAACTTTCAATCGTTGTCCTGTTGCCATTTGGCTCTGTGGACTGATGAGTTTGCCGACCACCGTCGACTTCTCAGGCCCTCCTCCTTCCTGCAAAGTCTGTGGTAACGGCCGTCACCTGGACAAAATGAAGTGTCTCCTCGCTTCCTGCCCTGAATGAAAGTTTCTGCCTTTCCCAGCGGCTGCATCGAAGGAAACGTGCTTAAGAGCTGCCTGAAGCTAAGGGCAAGCTCGCTGTGAGACCCACACACAGCTCCCTTCCAGCCCTTTCACACTCACACACACACACACACACACACACTCTCTCTCACTCTCCCGATAATTTATACTTGCTTTCAATGTTTTAAAATCTGAAAACTATAGTTTTCCTAGGGACAGATCCCTTTAAAGTTCTTTGTTCTTCCCAATTTGATGGTAGGAAGACAGTCCAAAGGGCCGCCCTGTACTCACAGTGTGACAAAGCTGATCTTCCGGAAAGACGGCAAGTGTGGGCGTGGCCGGGCCCGGACAGACCAGGCCGCCCGTGTTCCCAAGGCCACGGTCATGGCCGTGGCAGCAGGCCCGGGAGGGCAGCAGCGAGAGGCTCTGCTGCTACCCGAGGCACCTGGACGGCAGCACCTCAGTGTCTGGGTTCCGCGTCCCGCCTCTGCTCCTCGCTGTAGAAGGAGAGGCTACATGAACTTAAAGGAGCCACGTCACGGCCTCTCCCCTCCTCCGCCCCAGCCCCCGGAGGCCCACCCCTGCGCCCGCCCGCCCTGGTGTAGAACTGGGAGCCGGAGAACCATGGCCACGCCGGGCACACCCCAGTTGTCACCGAGTGTTGTGTTGTGTGGTGGTCTTTGTTTTCGTTCACTGTTACTACTACTATCACCTTATTTTTATTCTATTTCCTCTCCACCACCACCACCACTTCACTCCTAATGAGTAAACCATTCTGATTAGTTTTGGTTTGGGCCTTTCGGCAACTTCTTTTTGCTAAAAGTAGCGGCCGGTCTGCACTATCTCTGGAGATCACGCCTTGGAAAACCCCTGGCTGGCTCCCTCCTTTTTAATGCTGCGAAGTCTGCTGAATGATACCACAGGCTCCGGCCCGTATCCTGCCTTTGCCTACTAACGGGCATTTGGATTGCGGCCATTCTTTCTAATTCAAATGTAAGACCACCGCGAATAAAGCTGTGCGCCTCCCTGTGGAAGTGTGTTTCCGGGAGATTCCTGGGAATGGACGGGCGGGCCAAAGCCAAATTCACAGGTCATTTTGTCAAGTGTCACTCCCCCCACCCCCCAATATCCCAATTTGCTGGGTATGACAGAGCCAGTTTCTGCGCTGACCTTAACCAAGTACCATGTCAAATTTTGGATTTTTACCAACCTGATAGGTCAGGATGTTAGCTCAGTTAAGTTTTTTTTTAATTGTATATATATATATATATATATATATATATATACACACACACATATATATATATATATATATGTATATATATATACATTATTGATATTTTACAGAGAGGAAAGGAGAGAGATAGAGAGCCAGAAACGTCGATGAGAGAGAAAAGCATCAACCAGCTGCCTCCTGCACGCCCCCCACCGGGGACGTGCCCGCAACCAATGTACATGCCCCTGACCGGAATCGAACCCGGGACCCTTCAGTCCACAGACCGACGCTCTATCACTGAACCAAACCGGTTTCGGCTCAGTTAAGTTTTAATTTGTTTTTGTGTGTGTTTTTAATGAAAAAGTGTTTAGGGCTCCTTACATTTCCCCCAGTAAACTGTGCGTTTCAGTCTCTTCCTGTTCCCAATGACCATCATCCATCATCTTCGCTCGAATTCACCGGACAGCGCACACTTCCCATTCCCTGGGCCGTCGTTCGGGGCGCCGCGCCGGCTGTGCGCCCCGATTCTGCGTATGGAAGGGGGCGCCCCACCAAAGAGTCAGAGGACCCAGGAGATCCCAGAAACCCCTACCACACGCCGCAGCCTCAGTTAAAGCCATAATACCGGGGAGGGGGGGAAGGCCCTTTCATTTACGCGTTAATCGCTCACTTTATTCGGAGGAAACACGCACCGAGGCAAAACACGGGTTTGAACAACAGGCTTTCGCGGCGGGTATCCCTCCGCGGGACCTCAGTGGCCCGAGCACCTGCCAATCTTCCGCGAAGGCGCAGCTCTCGATTGCCATTGGATGCTGCATCCTTCCATTGGCTCCCTCCGCCCCAAACCCCTCCCCTCCCTCAAAGATGGCCGTCCCGGATGTCCGGTCTCGTCCAGGCGCCTTTCCTCAGTGATTGACAAGGGCCTTTGTCCAACGAGAAGCGCGGGGTGGCTCGTCGGTCCACGCAAGCCCCGCCTCTCGCCTCTGCCGCAGAGGCTGCCGGGTGGTGGGGGCTTTGGGCCGCTGTCCGCAGACGGGGCTGGGGCCTTGCTTCCGGCTTTGCCTCTGGAGGCCGAGCCCAGGATGGCGGCAACTCTGCCTCGTCCCGTCCCACCGAGCCGCCTGCCGCGCGGAGGGGCGACCTGGCGGCGGCTCCTAGGCCCCTCCCCGAGCACCGCGTTACACCCCTCAGTACGAAGATGGATTCAAGCGGGTTCCTGCACCCCAGGATCCCACCATCTCCACCTTCTGGCAATACGCCCCATGCCCCTGGTCTGCAAACTGCGGCTCGCGAGCCACGTGCGGCTTTTTGGCCCCTTGAGTACGGCTCGGCGAGTCTATTTTGAATAAGTGGCTTACAAGTTTAAGTTTTTTAAAAAAATTGGCTCTCCAAAGAAATGTCAATGGTATTGTTGATATTGGGCTCTGTTGACTCATGAGTTTGCCGACCCCTGACTGCCCTAGGCCCCGTCCGAAGCGTGGCCTGGGGTCTGGGGCCTCCGTCCTGTAGCTGAACCAACAGTCCTTCCAGCTCGTTTCTCAGTTTCCCGTTATCCACGCGCCCAAGGCAACATCCAGCCGATCCTTTGCATTGGGCAACTGCACGCACCCATTTTCTCACCGGGGTGCCATGGGCGTGGTGCTGACCTGAGAAGGTGCCGGCAAAAGGGGCACACCTCTCACCTGAGCGTGCCCTTTCGTGTTACGCCCTGGGCCCTAAGCCGGGGTTTGCCTGTGGCGCCACTGAGTAAGTCTGAAATCACTGGCCTGATCCCGCCACTTCACACCCTGGACACCCTGGAGTGGGGTGCCACCCACCTCGGATTTGGGGGGGCCTGGCCATGGCCTACATCCTCTACAAATGAAAAGGGGGCCATTCCCACACCCGGCTGTGACTACAGGTCACGGAGCTAAGCTCAATAACTCGCCGATCTGCAATCAGGTCTCTTCACAACCTAATGTCTCTCCTCTTCAGAGCTTTAATGACTTATTGCGCTCGCTCTTTCAGGAGACGAGGCAGCTGGCAAAGGCTGTAAAATTAAGGAAATTGTTCCTGGAAGAAAAGGGTCCATGAAAGAAACCTTGGGGAGCAAGGGGCACAGCACGCAGGATTGAAAGGGGGACGTTGGGCCTGTGAGTCGCACACGGTACCTCTCAGACTCGCTCGGAGCCTGTCTTCAGGGGCTTGAGGCACCGTGCTGTGCAAAAGGAACTCAGCCTGGTCTTCCTTTCCCCGAAAGGTGCCAGGGGGGTGCTCTGACTTCTCAGGGCACGGGCCACGTGTTCTCCCCTGAGTCTCCGCCACCCTGTTAAAAGAGCAGCGTTCCCCTTGGACCCAAGAAAAGACTCAGAAGTTCTGGGAGCCCTAGCTGGTTTGGCTCAGCAGACAGAACGTCAGCCTGTGGACTGAAGGGTCCCTGATTCGATTCTGGTCAAGGGTATGGACTTCGGTTACAGGCTCAACCCCCCCACCTGGGCTGGGGCAAGTGTGTGAGGCAACCTCGATGTTTCTCTTCTCTCTCCCTCTCCCTTCCATTCTCTCTAAAAATCAATGGAAAAATATCCTCAGGTGAGGATTTAAAGAAAGTTATTGAAGATAACCCTATTGAACACTGTGCAAAGAGCCCTAACCGGTTTGGCTCAGTGGATAGAGCGTCGGCTTTCGGACTGAAAGGTCCCAAAGGTTCGATTCCAGTCTAAGGGCATGTACCTTGGTTGCAGGCACATCCCCAGTAGGGCGTGTGCAGGAGGCAGCTGGTCGATGATTCTCTCTCATCGATGTTTCTAACTCTCTATCCCTCTCCTTTCCTCTCTGCAAAAAAATCAATAAAATGTATTTTTTTAAAAAAGAAAAGAAAAGAAAACTGTGCAAAGGATCTGAATATCATTTCAGCAAAGGTATCAATGACCAATAAGCACATGAAAAGATGTTCAACGTACAGATGAAACGCAGATCAAAACCACAGTGAGAGACTGCAGTGAGTAGGATGGCCATAATAATAAAAAAGGACAGGTGATGACAAGTACTGGTGAGGTTATGAGGGCATGGAGCTATCACACACTCTTTTAAAAAAAATATATATATATTATTGATTTTTTACAGAGAGGAAGAGAGAGGAATAGAGAATTAGATACATCTATGAGAGAGAATCATCCATCAGCTGCCTCCTTGGGAGATGTGCCTGCAACCCTTGGTTGCTGCTTTTCTGGTCTTTTGAGAGGATGTTTTTTGTTGTTTTTAAAAAATAAATTTTTATTTCAGAGAGGAAGGGAGAGGGAGAGAGAGAGAAAGAGAGAAACATCAATGATAAAAGGGAATCACTGATTGGCTGCCTCCTGCACCCCGAGCCCCACTCCCCTGGGGATCGAGCCCACAACCCGGGCGCGCACCTTTGGTGGGGAATCGAACCATGACCTTCATAGGCTGCCCGCTGGCCGGGCCTGGGTTTTTTTTTGTTTTGTTTTGTTTTGTTTTTAATCTGTAACTGAGAGAGAAAGACACGCCTTGGGCTTGTACTAGCAGGGAGGTCATTGTGTGCTTGTGCCTCGGTGACTGTTCTTCTGAGGAAGACAGCAGGTGGGTCCCGGGAAGCCAACTGGGAGCTGCTCCTGGGCGGACGCCCGTGGGCGGGAGGGGAGGGCAGGACGGGCCCGGGACGGCGGGCTGTGGCCCAGCCTCCTAAGAGGCCGCAGCAGACCCTATGGGGAGGTTTTTTGTTTTTGTTTTTTAGCAAAGGTGGATAATTATTTATTATTTTTAAAAAATACATTTTATTGCCAAAACCGGTTTGGCTCAGTGGTAGAGCGTCGGTCTGCGGACTGAAAGGTCCCGGGTTCGATTCCGGTCCAGGGCATGTACCTTGGTTGCGGGCACATCCCCGGTAGGGGGTGTGCAAGAGGCAGCTGGTCGATGTTTCTCTCTCATCAACGTTTCTGGCTCTCTATCTCTCTCCCTTTCTCTCTGTAAAATATCAATAAAATATATTTTTAAAAATACATTTTATTGATTTTTTACAGAGAGGAAGGAAGAGGGATGGAGAGTTAGAAACATTGATAAGAGAAACATCGATCAGCTGCCTCCTACACACCCCCTACTGGGGATGTGCCCGCAACCAAGGTACATGCCCTGGACCGGAATCGAACCCGGGACCCCTCAGTCTGCAGACTGATGCTCTATCCACAGAGCCACACTGGTTTCGGCAAGGTGGAAATTTATTGAAGAACAAGGACAGACTCCCCCGTGGGGAGTTTTGAAGATGGGATGGCCCTTCAGAGCCGGGTGTGAGGACCAGGCCTCTCTACCGCCTTGTCCATCAGCCCCTGGATGCCGGCTCCCCGCGGGCCTCTCCCCGGGGCGGGGCAGTGGAGGGGGGCTCTGGTGGGACATCGATGCAGCCACCATGATGGTGATGATGATGGTGATGATGATGATGGTGAGGTGATGATGATGGTGAGGTGATGATGGTGATGTTGATGATGATGATTTGACTTTTACAGAAAAGAAATCTCAGCCATGGAGCGGCTCGGTGACTCGGCCAGCGGTGAGTCCTGGGTGCAGGGGGGGAAGTCACAGGAGGCACTGACGTCCCTCAGGCTGGTGCCGAGTGTGGGGGGAGGCGGTAGCTGAACCGCCTCTGGCCCCCGAGAAGCCTGGGTGACAAGGGAACACACAGCCCGGGGAGTGCGGGGGGCTGGGGGCCCTCTGGTTAGAGGACTGTTAGATGAGGGGCTGGCCAGGCCGAGGGGTCTCCACACCCACGCCGCTTTGACCGGTCCCAACGCACCAAGCTCCCTCCCCAAGGAGACATGCCGTTCCCGACTGTCCGCCCACCCCCAATATAAATAGGATCTTAATACCAATAGAACCAAAACCGGGCGAGGAAGCCCGGGCTGCTTTGGCTCAATGGTTAGAGCACTGGCCTGTGGAGTGAAGGGTCTCGGTTGGATTCCAGTCAAGGGCAAGCATGTACCTCAGTTGCAGGCTCCAGCCCCAGCCCCCGTGTGTGCGGGAGGCGGGATTAACGGAAGTCAATAAATAAAACCAAACAGGGACTCTTAAAGGGGGGGGGGGCGGGAGCATGCGCCTGCGTGCAATAGGCCACGTCTGTCTCCGGCCCGACCCCTCGCCCGCGGGGACCGCTGTCCCGAGGCGGCCGCGTGGGCCGTGTCTGCAGCTGGGAAAGCCGGGCGCGTGGCCTCATCCTGGAGAGGCTTTGGGGCAGCTCACCTCGTGCTTTCAGACCGACTATGTGACTTTCCCGCTTGGGGGGTTTCTGTGGGTTTTCCTTTTTCTTTTCTTTTTAAAATATATTTTATTGATTTTTTATAGAGAGGAAGAGAGAGGGATAGAGAGTTAGAAACATTGATGAGAGAGAATCATCCCTAAGCTGCCTCCTGCACACCCCCCACTGGGGTTGTGCCCGCAACCCAGGTACATGCCCTTGACTGGAATCAAACCCGGGACCTTCCAGTCGGCAGGCCGAGGCTCTGTCCACTGAGCCACACCGGTTTCAGCTGTGTTGGTTTTTCTTATCTGATATTATCGGCACTCCCCGGAAGGCAAACAGAACCGGCCCGAGGTGGCTCTGGAGGTGTCAGAGCAGCTATTGAAACAGGTGTTTACACGCCCAGTGGTGGCCAGTAAGCCATAAGCACACAGAGCCGCTCCCAGCGCCGTGGCCGCGGGAGGAGGCGCGGGAGGAGCCGCGGAGAAGACCCTGTCCGGCCTCCGGGGCAGCCGCTCACGCAGAACCTGTCCCAGTCTGGGAAGGGCTCCTGACTCACGGGAACGGCGGCGCTGTCAGCAGCCTCCCCTGTTCCTGGGGATCGTCTGCAAGAACAAACTTCTGAAGTGCGGTGCCAACCAGTCCTGGCTTCCTGTCTCACACACACACTCACACACACACACACACACACTCACACACACACTCACTCACACACATATTCACATTCACACATACACACACTCACATACATATTCACACACACACACTCACTCACATACATATTCACACACACACACTCACTCACATACATATTCACACACACATACATACACTCAAACACTCACACACATATTTACACACACACATACACACACACACTCACACACACATATTCACACACACACACTCACACACATATTCACATACACACACACACACACACACACTCTCATCGATGTTTCTGACTTTCTATCCCTCTCCCTTCCTCTCTGTAAAAAATCAATAAAATATATTTTAAAATTTTTGTTTTAAAAAAAGCATATCCAATGGCCCCGGGCAACAAGAAGGGTGCCCCCCCCCCCCTGCCCGAGAGGCGAGCTGGGTCACAGGGAGCGAAGCCCAGCTGCCTGGACGTCCGCTTTGGGGGGCGGGAGGGGGGGGGCGCTGAGTCTTCCAGCCGAAGTCCCAGGGCCCGGCCTGCGGCGCTCCCCTCGGGCGGGCGGAGACGGCGGTGCCTCCGCACGGCCAGCCCGGGGGTCCACCCCGGGTTCCGCTGCTCAGCAGGCAGCCTGGCCGTCCCCGGGCCCTTCGGCGTGTGCCGGGCGAGCGCAGCGGGCTCCTTTCTCCGCGCTGTCCCATCTCTCAGCGATGGGCAAGCCGCGGGCCCTCACACGGGGAGGAGGCGTGGAGGTTGCTCAGGAGATTACCCCGCTCCTGCCGGCCAGGCAGGCGATGACCGAGTTAGAGGAGGAGTGCATTTCCCAGGGAGGAAGGATTCTACCGTGTTTCCCCGAAAACAAAGCATCCTCCAAAAATAAGACCTACTTCATGGAAACAGAACACATCCCCTGAAAATAAGACCTAGCACATCTTTGGGAGCAAAAATTAATATAAAACACTTTCTTATTTTCAGGGAAACAGGATATATATATATATATATATATATATGATCTTTTTTTTTTTTTTTTTTTTTTTTACAGAGAGGAAAGGAGAGGGATAGAGAGCTAGAAACGTCGATGAGAGAAAACATCGACCAGCTGCCTCTTGCACCCCCCCCACTGGGGATGTGCCCGCAACCAAGGTACATGCCCTTGACCGGAATCAAACCCGGGACACTTCAATCCACAGACCGGAGCTCTATCCTTCCTCTAGCCAAACCGGTTTTGGCAGAGGAAGGATTCTTTTTTTTTTTTTTTTAAATATATTTTATTGATATTTTACAGAGAGGCAGGGAGAGAGATAGAGAGCTAGAAACATCGATGAGAGAGAAACACCGACCAGCTGCCTCTTGCACACCCCCTACCGGGGATGTGCCCGCAACCAAGGTACATGCCCCTGACCGGAATCGAACCCGGGACCTTTTAGTCCACAGACCGACGCTCTACCACTGAGCCAAACCGGTTTCGGCAGAGGAAGGATTCTTAAACTGAATTGCGAATGGGGCAGAACCAGGCTTTCCACAGGGAGGAGGGTCAGAGCCCTCAGAGCCCGCCCCTCGGACGCCGCTCTTCAGGCTTGGCGTCGCCCCGGGATTGGAATTCCTGGGAGGTGTCCCCTCCGGGTCCCCTCTGCTCTAGGCCACCCTGAGGAGTCAGAGCAGGTGGGAACTGAGAGCCACAGAGCAGCTCCTGCTGCTGCTGTGAGACTCTCCTCCCGGGGAGAGAGAGAGAGAGGGACGCCAGTCGGAAGCTTTGGCTGGGAGAGGGGAGAGAACCAGACGTTGTGACGGTGCCTCAGAGCCTCCCGGAGAGCCCGAGGCGGCCCAGGCGCGGGGCTGGAGCCTGAGAACCAGGAAGCCGGGCCGTGACGACCCGCCTCCACGCCTCCGTGCCCCGGCTGGCCCGCTCCAGAACTCCACGTCCAGCCGGCCCGGGGGCAGGGCACAGGCTGGCACGGGCTCCGCCGGCCGACCGGGTCCCGCCCTCCGTGGAGGCCCGTCGCCCGTCTCTTCAAACACGGTGAGATGAAGAAGTCACTTTTGTTTAACAAACCCGGGCCACGGGCCAGGAAAAGCCTCCCTGGGCACTCGGCCTGGCATTGCCCCCGGGCGCCAGGGCGGAGGGAGGGTGACTGCTCGTTCCAAGTGTGCAGGTAAACCGGGGGGGGGGGGATTAAAGGCAGAAACTTGTGGGCTTTTCAAATATATTTTCATTGATCTCAGAGAGAGGTACTCTCTGAAAGAGAAACAACGATGTTGAGAGAGAATCATGGATCCGCTGCCTCCTGCATGCCCCACGCTGGGGATCGAACCAGCGACCCGGGCCTGTGCCCCGACCGGGAACCGAATCATGGCCTCCTGGCTCCTGGGCCAGTGCTCAGCCCCTGAGCCACGCCGGCCAGCAGGCCGGGCAGTTTTGACTGGACTCGAGTGCGCGGAGCAAAGGTTTGGAGAGCCGGCGTGCAGGCACGGACAGGTGAGGTGCACCCGGAGAGAGAGAGAGACGGACCATCAGTCCCAGGGCTTCCTCCCCGCTCACGCCCCCCCCCCAAAAAAAAAACGGTGCCCCTCGGGGCCAGCCGTGGGGACAGAGGAGCCGTCAGCGCTGGGGTGACTCCCCTCCGCTACTCAGACCATCCATCCCGGGAGGGAGGGCTGTTTCGGCCTTTGTGGTGCTGCCCAGGGGGCCCCGGGCGGCCGGACCGAGGGCTCAGCACCCAGAGGCTCGGCACGTCCCAGCCCTCCCGCGGCCCGGCCGCTCCTGGCGCCCGTCCCGCCCGCACCGCCCGCACCGCCCGCAGTGCGTTCTGAACCAATCGCCTGCTGCTTCTCCGGACGCCCTGTTTCCCTAACCGATCTCCACGTGTCTCTCTCTCTCTCTCTCTCTCTCTCCTCTCTCTCTCTCTCTCTCTCTCTCCCTCTCCGAGCGGCCTTTCGCCCCAAGCGTTTGTTCTCTGCTTCCAAGTCCGGCAGCTGAGGCTCCTCTGGCCTGGGCCCCGGGGGAGGGAGCCCGGGGCCAGCTGGGTCCGGTCCCCCCCTCGCCCCCCTCAGCCTCCCCCCCCCCCCGGCCCGGGCTGCCGGCCAAGCTGCTGCTCCCCGAGGCCGTGTCCTGGCCTGTGCAGTGGGCGGAGGACAGTGCGCTCCCGGAGGGGCTGGGCACGGTCCTGCCCGCGGGCGGGTGGCCGCGGAGGGGAAGGCTGGGCAGAGGGCGGGCATCGGACCCCACGCGGAGGGGCCCCCCTGCTTCTCCCTTTTGCAGGGGCGGCGGGGGGCTCGGGGACCTCGTCCGAGGGCCCGGGAGGGGGGCGGGGGCTGGCCCCGGGCCCCTGAGGGAAGCCCACGAGGGCGCCCCAGCTCTGACGCCTCTGTGCGTCCAACAGTCCTGGGCGCCCCGTGAACCAGTGGCTCCCAGCGAGGTCACCTCCTGGGACTGGGACATACCGGCCCCCAGACCCCGGCCTAACTGGCTGGGGGTGCAGCCTGGCCGTTAGCTCACCTCCCCGGGGGGTCTCTGTGCACCTGAGATTGCGGACTGCCACCCCGAATACTTAGGATGGTCTTTCCCTTTAAATGTCTTTTTACGGGTGTCAGAGAGGAAGGGGGGGGGGAGAAACATCAATGATGAGAGAGAACCATGGACCGGCTGCCGCCTGCACGTCCCACCCCGGGGATCGAGCCTGAAACCCGGGCCTGTGCCCTGACCGGGAATGGAACCCTGACCTCCTGGTTCCTGGGTCGACGCTCACCACTGAGCCGCACCAGCCAGGCTCTAGGACGGTCTTCTAAGAAAAGGTTGCTAGGGGGCCTCGGACCTGACGTGTGTCCCCCCCCCCTTATTCTTGTCATGAAACTCACCTTGTGCGTGGAGCCTGCGTCCGCGCCCGGGGTCCCCGCGGACGTGGGGCGATGCCGGAAGCGGGGTGTCCTGCCCCCGGACGGCGTCTGTGGCACACGGAGTCCCTGGCGCCGAGGCTGGCTCCGGGACAGAGGGGCGGAAGGGGAACCGGTCTGAACAAAAGGAGTTTCCCTTCGCAGACGGCCGCGCGGCTCCTCCCCCGGCAGACACCGTGCGGCTCCTCCGTGGCTCCATGAGGACAAAGGGCGTGCGCCGCCCGGCCAGGATCCCCGCGCCGCCACCGCCGCCACCGCCGCAGTCCGCGCCACGGCCCCGGGGCATGCGGACGCCCCGCCAGCATGAGGCCCCCCCTGCCCAGGCTCGGGCCCCCGGGCCGCGCCGCCCACTGGCTGCTGCCCCTGGCCGGCCTCGCCTTCCTGCTGTTCGCCCTGTCCGCCCTCGTGAAGGCGCCCAGCACGCAGCCCACCAGGTGAGACCACATGGAAACCCGGGGAGGGGGGCCGGGGAACTCGGAGACACGCTGTGCCCACGCGGGGGACAGGGCCCGGGAGCGTGGCCCCAGCCTCTGCCCAGGGAGGCCTGGGACCGCGGCGGCGGCGGCGGGAGGGGGGATACCGTGGACTGGAAGCCAGAGTCTGTCCCCGGGGCCCGGGAGCCTGCAGGGCGGCTCCGGTCAGCTCTCACGTGCCACCCGGGGTCTCCAAGCCCAAGACCTACCCGGTGCAGCCATTCCCCCCCCTCGTAATCTCCTCTCCCCGAGGGGCCCGCCCGCCGCGCTGGGAGGCAGCCGAAACCTGCGCCTCAAGAATCCTCGGAGGAGGGGTTTGGGATGGGAATGGGGGATGAGCACAATTATGTGATAGCATGATCAACCAATAAAAATCTAGCCGAAACCGGTGTGGCTCAGTGGATGGAGCATCGGGTCTGCGGACCGAAGGGTCCCGGGTTCGATTCCGGTAAAGGGCATGTACCTTGGTTGCGGGCACGTCCCCGGTGAGGGGTGTGCAGGAGACAGCTGGTCGATATTCCTCTCTCATCAATGTTTCTAGCTCTCTATCCTTCTCCCTGCCTCTCTGTAAAAAATCAATAAAATAGATTTAAGCATTTAAAAAATTTAAAGAAAAAGAATCCTTGGAGAGAATTTTCTAGAGCAGTTTTCTAGTGATTTCAGAGAGAGGAAGGGAGGGGGGGGGCGAGAGAAACATCAGTGATGAGAGAAAATAACTGACCACCTGCCTCCTCCACACCTCACCTCGGGACTCAGCCCTCACCACCCCGGGCATGAGCCCTGACTGGGAATCGAACCGTGACCTCCTCTTGGTCGGTGTGCAACCACTGAACCACACTGGCCAGGCTAGACCAGTTTTCTTAGAGAATAAACACCGGACATCTCCAGCAGGGAGAGACCCTGTGCTTTCTAGACTCGATTTTTTAAAATATATATTTTATTGATTTTTTTTTTTAGAGAGGGGAAGGGAGAGAGAGATAGAGAGTTAGAAATATTGATGAGAGAGAGAAACATCGATCAGCTGCCTCCTGCACACCCCCTACTGGGGATGTGCCCACAACCAAGTACATGCCCTTGACCGGAATCGAACCGGGGACCCTTTGGTTTGCAGGCCGATGCTCTAACTGAGCCACACCGGTTTCGGCAACCATCAGCATTGTTAAAGCTCAACCTGCTGATCCGAGAAAGTGTGTTCCTCTCCCTAAAAATCAATAGGAAAATATCCTCGGGTGAGGGTTAACAGAAAGAGAGGGAGAGGGAGGGAGGGAGAGGGAGGGGTGGTGAGAGAGAGAGGCTAGGAGGGGGAGAGAGAAGGAAAGAGGGAGAGAGGAGAGAGAGGCAAGTGATGGAGTGTTGGGATGGAGCCCTCCCCTCCCCCCCCGCCCCCCGGGTGCCGCTGGGCGGGATGGAAAGTTAGGAGCTAAGGGAGCCGCGCTGCTGAGCTCAGGTGGTTGGGGGTCGTCTCTTGCATCCAATGGTCATAAGTTCAACTCCCAGGCAGGGCACGTGCCCAGTTGCAGCTCGATCCCCGGTGAGGGGCGTGCAGGAGGTGCCCCCTCACATCGATGCTCTTCTCCCTTCCCCTCGCTCTAAAAATGAACAAACTATTCTAAAAAAAAAAAAAAGAAAGAAAAAGAAAAAAGAAAAAAGGAAGGGAGGGAGGGAGAGAGAGAGAGAGAAATCTGTAACCCACCAACCCCGAGGGGGGAGAGTTTGCCAAGGTCAAGAAACCTTGGTGTGTGAAAGTCACTCAGCAAAGGGCTGTGGCACTTTTATGGCATTTTATGGCATTTTATGGCACTTTTATGGCATTTTATGGCACTTTTATGGCAGGGTTGTTTCCGAGATGGAGGAGGTTTACAGTGACCAGGGCTGTGTGCTGCTCTGATTGTTGGTTCAAAGAACGGCTGCAGGGGGGGGGGGGGTAAGGCACCCCGGGGCGAGGGGTGGGGGGAGAAGGCAGCAGAGCCTCGCAGGGGAGAGAGCGAGCACGAGCACGTCCGGGCGGGAAAAGGCTCCGGGCTGGGGAGGCTGATTGACGATGGACGTGGCGACCACCAGTGCCCGGCCCGGCCCCGGCCACTGACCGTGTGGCAAGCCTTCCGGGCGGACACCACCATCGCCCTCACCTCCTCGGACAGATAGGGGTCAGGTCACCTGTCACACACCCAGCGGGTAGCCAGCCGCAGCGCCACGCCTCAGCCGGGACCCGGGGATCCCCGCCCTCTGCCGCAGCCGCCGGACACCGGCCAGAGCCCAGAGCGGCTGTGTTTTTCTGAATTTCTCGTGGGTGGGGACCAGCCGTCTTATCTGTCTCCGCTCCCAGTCCTCGGCGGGCCTGGCCAGGGCAGGGCACGCGGAACTCGCTCCGCACGGCGGCCCCTTCCCGGGAAAGCGCCGTCTCCGTGCGCTCTGTTTTTTGTTGTTGTTGTTGTTTTGTTTTTTAAAAAATATATTTTATTGATATTTTACAGAGAGGAAGGGAGAGAGAGATAGAGCTAGAAACGTCGATGAGAGAGAAACACCGACCAGCTGCCTCTTGCACACCCCCCACCGGGGATGTGCCCGCAACCAAGGTACATGCCCTTGACCGGAATTGAACCCGGGACCCTTCAGTCCGCAGACCGACGCTCTATCCACTGAGCAACACCGGTTTCAGCTCCATGCGCTTTGAACAGTTAGTCTTGTCTTTGCTCCCAGAGTCCCCTCGTGTGATGCATACGTAAGAACTTAGAGGGAGGCCTAACCGGTGTGGCTCAGTGGATAGAGCGCCGGCCTGCGGACTGAGAGGTCCCAGGTTCGATTCCGGTTGGGAGCATGTGCCTTGTTTGCAGGCTCATCCCCAGTAGGGGGTGTGCAGGAGGCAGCTGATCGATGTTTCTCTCTCATCAATGTTTCTAACTCTGTCCCTCTTCCTTCCTCTCAGTAAAACATCAATATATATAATTATATTTATTATCAATAATTTTATATATATATATATATATATAAATATATATATATATATATATATATATATATATATATATATATATATTGATGTTTTACAGAGAGGAAGGGAGAGGGATAGAGAGATAGAAACATCGATGAGAGAGAAACATCCACCAGCTGCCTCTTGCACACCCCCTACTGGGGATGTGCCCGCAACCAAGGTCCATGCCCCTGACCAGAATCAAACCCCGGACCCTTCAGTCCACAGACTGAAGCTCTATCCACTGAGCCACACCGGTTTCGGCTTTTTTTTTTTTTTTTTAAAGAACTTAGAGGGGGCCCTAGCGGGTTTGGCTCAGTGGACAGAGTGTTCACCTCCGGACCAAAGGGTCCGGGTTTGATTCTGGTCCAGGGCACGTACCTGGGTGGCAGGCTCCTCCCTGGCCCGGGCCTGGTCAGGACTCATGCAGGAGGCAACCCATCGACGTGCTGCTCTCACATGGACGTTTCTCTCTCTCTCTCGCTCTCCCTTCCACTCTCCCTAAAAATCAATGGGAAAATGTCCTCAGCTGAGGATTAACAAACAAACAAACAAACAAACAAAGAATTTAGAGGGAGGAGGATGCCCAATGGTTTGTTTCATTTACGGAATCGAGAAGTTTCCAAAGTGCGACAGTGCGTATTCCCAAGCGCAGCAGTTTATATTTTTCCCTCCCAAATAGATCGGAGTTAGGAAATGAAATTGCTTCCGGCTTGGCTGTGACCGTGAGTGGTTTGCCTGGCCCTCTGAGCTACAGGCTCTCAACCGAAACAGGTGTCCCCCCCACCCTCCGCCCTGCACCCCTCCCCTCCCCAGCCCTCCCCAGCCCAGCCCTTGGTGGACAAACCCTCTCGGCATGTGGAGGGAGGAAGTTTCGAGTCTGAACGTCCAGCAGACACCCTCCCTGAGACTGGGTAATGCCTGGATCAACACCCGCCTCCTTAGCAATCACGGGCGTGTGCAATTACAGGGATTACAGTGAAACAGAGCGTCCTGCTGTCACTGCCGGGGTCACGCTGACCCTTCCCGTACGGACCGACGTGGCACTTCTGGGCTGAGCGGCCGGGTGGGCCGGACCAGGCCGCCGGGCCGGGCGCCGGGTGCCGGGTGCTGGGCGCTGGGCGCTGGGCGCTGGCCAGGAAAACGCCAGCAGCCGGCCTCTTGCGGTTTGGGAACAGGAAGCGGAGGTGAACCCGGGAGCCAGCCGTGGCAGCAGCTGCTTGCCAAGTGGGGTTCGCACCCTGGCTTCTGGGGCTGCCCTCGGAGCTTAAGCTCAATTATGGGCTTAAAGGGCGGCTCGGGGCGTCTTCCTCCTGAACAGAGCAGCTCAGACCCGCCGCCACGGGCTTTCCCTGCGCACGGGCTGGCATTCTCTATGTTTTTATATATATAAATATGATTTTAAAAAAAATATATTTTATTGATATTTTACAGAGAGAAAGGGAGAGAGATAGAGAGCCAGAAACGTCAATGAGAGAGAAACATCCACCAGTCGCCTCCTGCACACCCCCCACCGGGGATGTGCCCGCAACCAAGGTACATGCCCTTGGCCGGAATCAAACCCGGGACCCCTTAGTCCGCAGACCGACGCTCTACCACTGAGCCAAACCGGTTTCGGCTAAATATGATTTTATAGACTTCAGAGAGGAAGGGAGAGGGAGAGAGCGATAGAAGCACCGATGCTGAGAGAGAATCACCTGTCGGCTGCCTCCGGCCCCACCCTGGGGATCAAGCCCGCAACCTGGGCATGGGGTGGCGCTCTCTCAGAGTGAATGCTCTGGGGGCGTCTGCCATCTCAGGAGCCAGTGACCCCCCCCCCTCGCCTTTCTCTTGAGACGGATGTCCTTCCGGGCACAGGGTGGACCCCAGAACGTCACCCATTGTGTCACCTAGACACCCGGCCAGGGATGGAGAGAGGGCCCCCGTGGGTGAGCATCTCGGCCCCCCAGAATGCAGCCTCGGGGGCACAGAGAGCCGACAGTCCCCAGAACAGGCGCGAGGGGTGGCGGTCCCCCACACCACGTGGGCTGAGGGCAGGGAGAGAGAGGGAAGCCGCCGCGAGGGGCCTGTGCCCTCCGAGAGGCCGCCGCTGCGCCCTCCTGGCTTCCTCCGCGCTCTGCCCACGGACCGCAGGCAGCGCCGGGAGCGGATCCGAAAGGCAGGCCGGGCCCGAGGCTCTGGATTTCACGTCAAGGTCGGCGGCCCTGGTGTTGACATAGAAGCGTCTCTCCCCCGTTTTCCCTGAACAAGGTTGCCATTGTTCCCTCCACGTCACTTAAAAACAAAACACAAACAGCCCAAGGTCGACTGTAGGGCACAGTCTCTCGAATCCCAGTGCCAGGTCCCGGGCCACACAAACTCATTCTTAGACCTCAGTCTGGAGCAGTGTCCCCGGGAGCCACGGGGAACCCGGCAGAGGGGACGGGGGGGTGGGGGGGCATCCACAATGAGAGAGAACCACCAGCTGGCTGCCTCCTGCACGCCCCACACGGAGATGGAGCCGCAGCCCGGCCTGTGCCCTGACCGGGAACCGGCTGTGGCCTCCTGGCTCGTAGGTCGGCCCCACCACCGAGCCCCGGGCCGGCGGGCAGGGTTCCTCACGGCCACGGGGAGTCCCCGGAGGCCGGCTTCCTCTGGCGGTGGGGATGCTGCTTCCTCTCCTCTCAGAGGGGACTTCCCCTTCATCAGACGTGCTCTGTCCCCAGGCAGCACCAAACAGAGAACATCAAAGAGAGGTCGTGGGGGTCACTGCAGAAGACCACGGCCCTGGAACCCCCCGTGGACAGGAGGGCCCCCACCCATTCGGGGTCCACGCAGGAGAGCAGCACGCTGGACACGCACTCTGAGGCCACAAGCTACATGGAGGCCACAGGCCACATGGAGACCACGGACCACACAGAGGCCACGGACCACACGGAGGCCACGGGCCACACAGAGGCCACTGGCCACACGGAGGCCACGGGCCACACAGAGGCCATGGGCCACACGGAGGCTACGGACCACACAGAGGCTACGGACCACACAGAGGCCACGGACCACACGGAGGCCACGGGCCACACGGAGGCCACGGGCCACACGGAGGCCACGGGCCACACGGAGGCCACGGGCCACACGGAGGCCAAGGGCCACACAGAGGCCACGGACCACACGGAGGCCACGGGCCACACGGAGGCCACGGGCCACATCGCGGCCACAGCGCCCGGCACAGCCAGGACGGCACTGTTGAGGAGTCAGGGCACCACGGTGGGCACGCAGTCCCAGCGCAGTCGGGCTGGGGGGCCGGCCCCCCCTGGGACAGGGGCACCGCGGGTTCTGGATGCGAGGACAATGGAAGGGAGGAGGGACAAGAACGAGACGCCGCCGGCACAGCCCCGGGCACCCATGGCAGGGCCGCCCGGGCCGCACAGTCGGGCCGAGGTGCTGACCCCCCCGGGAGCGGGGTCACCGGCGAGGGGAACCCAGGGCGGGACCACGGCGAGGGCCGCCCCTCCCCGGAGCCCCGCCGCCCGGACCACCTCCGGGCTGCGGGCCGCCAACTTCACGGCCGAGCCCAGGTGGGACTTTGAGGAGCAGTACAGCGTGGACCCGGGGAGCCTGCAGACGGTGAGTTCTGCCAGGACCCGGCCCTCTGCCTCCAGCGCCGCCCCTCCTGGCACTCAGCCCCCCACCCCCTGCCTCCTAGGCTCCGCCCTGAGGCTCTGCCTGGTGCTCCTCCCCACCCCCTGGGGTCGCCCCGTCCTTCCTTCCTGGACCACCCACCGGAGGGTGTGGGCAGGGCGCCCCCGAGGCTCCGAGGCTCCGGACAATCGGTGCCGGGCCGTGTGTGCCAGCAACGCCAACGCGGGGCCGCTGGTGTCACAGTGCAGGGAGCGGGGCCACAGAGGGCTGCCAGCCGGGGACCGAGGGCAACCTGCTCTGGGGTTTGACCCATCCCCATCCTCTGGTGGAAGGAGGCGGGGCAGGGACTAACAGACAAGGATACACAACCCGGGGTTGAGCTTTGAACCTTGAACCAGGAGGTCAAGGTTCAATTCCCGGTCAGGGCACAGGCCCGGTTGTGGGCTCCGTCCCCAGTAGGGGGCGTGCAGGAGGCAGCCGATCCATGATTCTCTCTCATCATTGATGTTTCTATCTCTCCCTCCCTCTTCCGTCCTCTCTGAGATCAATTTATACACACACACACACACACACACACACACACGTATGTGTACATGCATGTATGTGTGTATATGCACATACATGTGTGGGGTGTATATATATTGAAGAATGCCCAACCAGGTGCCCAGCGTAGCGCCTGGGAGCACCCTGTCTGCTCCCCTCCTGAGAGGTCCCAGGGGACGCCACACTGGAGGCATGTCCTCTCACACATAACTGCCCACGCCCCGCCCGGCAGCACCCGGCCACCCTCCCGCTGTGCCTGCCCCTGACAGAGGGCTGGCCTGGCGGGGCTGACGGAGGTGGCAGGGGGCGGGGGGAAGGCCTCAGGACGGCTGCCCCCGCCCCCGAGCCTGCCCCCCGCCGGCCTGACCGCCCGCCCGCCGCCCCGCGTCTAGAGCTGCCCGGACTCGGTGCCGGTGAGGGCCGCCCAGTCGCCCTGGCTGCGGCGCCTCTTCCTGCCCAACCTCACCCTCTTCCTGGACGCCGGGCGCTTCAACCGCAGCGAGTGGGCGCGCCTGGAGCACTTCCCGCCGCCCTTCGGCTTCATGGAGCTCAACCGCTCCTGTGAGTGCTGGGCCCCCCCCCCGGCCCCCCCTGGCCCCACCACTGGGCCCCCCCCCCCGCCCCCGGGGCCCGCAGGCCTGCCGGCTCTGACCGGGACCCCCCCCCCCCCCCCCGCCGCCGCTCGCCCGGCTTCATGGAGCTCAACCGCTCCTGTGAGTGCTGGGCCCCCCCACCCCCCGCCCCCCCCCGCCCCGCCACTGGGGACCCCCCCCCGCCCCCGGGGCCCGCAGGCCTGCCGGCTCTGATCAGGACACCCCCCCCCCCGGCCCCCGCCGGCCCGCCCGGCTCTCACTGCCCCCCCCCCCCGCCCGGCTCTGACCGGGACACACACACACACACCCCGGCCCCCACCGGCCCCGCCGGGCTCTGACTGCCCCCCCCCGCTCCCCCCTCCAGTGGTGCAGGAGGTCGTGACCCGCTTCCCCCCGGTGGCCCAGCAGCAGCTGCTCCGGGCCGGCCTCCCCGCCGGGAGCGCCCAGTGCGTCCGCTGCGCCGTGGTGGGCAACGGGGGCATCCTGAACGGCTCCGGCGTGGGCCAGGAGATCGACGGCCACGACCACGTGTTCCGGTGAGGCCCAGGTCCCCCGCCCCCTAGCCCCCCCCCACTCTGCCGCCCCCCAGATCCCCCAGCCTCCCCTGCAGAGCCTGGCTCTGCGCGCCGGCCGGGGGCCAGGCCTGTGGAGGGCACCCCTCCGCCCCTCGTCCCCCCCAGGGGAGGGAGGAGGGCACCCCTCCGCCCCTCGTCCCCCCCAGTGGAGGGAGGAGGGCACCCCTCCGCCCCTCGTCCCCCCCAGTGGAGGGAGGAGGGCACCCCTCCGCCCCTCGTCCCCCCCAGTGGAGGGAGGAGGGCACCCCTCCGCCCCTCGTCCCCCCCAGTGGAGGGAGGAGGGCACCCCTCCGCCCCTCGTCCCCCCCAGTGGAGGGAGGAGGGCACCCCTCCGCCCCTCGTCCCCCCCAGTGGAGGGAGGAGGGCACCCCTCCGCCCCTCGTCCCCCCCAGTGGAGGGAGGAGGGCACCCCTCCGCCCCTCGTCCCCCCCAGTGGAGGGAGGAGGGCACCCCTCCGCCCCTCGTCCCCCCCAGTGGAGGGAGGAGGGCACCCCTCCGCCCCTCGTCCCCCCCAGTGGAGGGAGGAGGGCACCCCTCCGCCCCTCGTCCCCCCCAGTGGAGGGTGGAGGGCACCCCTCCGCCCCTCGTGCTCCCCACACGAGCTCCCTCTGGGCCGGGCCGTGTGGCCTCCGACGCCGGTCCCTCCGCACAGGCTGAGCGGCGCCCTCACCAAGGGCTACGAGCAGGACGTGGGCACGCGGACCTCCTTCTACGGCTTCACCGCCTTCTCCCTGACGCAGTCCCTGTACCTGCTGGGCGGCCGCGGCTTCCGGCACGTGCCGCTGGGGGAGGTGAGCGAGGCAGGGCCGGCGGCGGGCGAGCATCCCGGCCGGGAGGCTGCAGTTGGCACAGGCCCCGCTCACGGGGGGGGGGGGGGGGGGAGGCGGGGGGGGGACCGGCCTGGGAGCCGCTCACGGGGGGAGGCGGGTGGGGGACCGGCCTGGGAGCCGCTCACAGGGGGCAGGCGGGTGGGGGACCGGCCTGGGAGCCGCTCGGGGGCTGCAGGCGAGCCGGCCCCCACCGCCCTCGGTCCCCAGGACGTCCGCTACCTGCACTTCCTGGAAGGCTCCCGGGACTACGAGTGGCTGGAGGCGCTGCTCCTGAACCAGACGTACAAGCGAGGCAACCTCTTCTGGTTCAGGTGCCGCCCCGCCCGCAGTGCCCTGTGTGTGTGTCCGCGTGTGTGTCCGCGTGTGCGCGTGTGTGCATGGTGAGCAGCTGGGGGCGGCCCGGCCCAGGGTGGGGCAGACGGGCAGTGACCCTCCTGGCACAGGCACAGGCCCCAGGTGGCCTTCCGCGAGGCGCTGCGGCTGGACCGGTACCTGCTGCTGCACCCGGACCTGCTGCGCTACATGAAGAACCGGTGGGAACCCGGGGGGGGGGGGGGGGGGGCCGTGCCCGGAGGGGGCCATGCCCAGAGGGGGGAGTATCCGGAGGGGCCGTGCCCAGAGGGGGCTGAGCCTGGAGGGGGGTGTGTGCCCGGAGGGGGGTGTGTGCCCGGAGTCGCTCTGCCAGCCTCTGACCGCGGGCCGGCGGGCGGCGGGCGGGTCCCAGGTTCCTGCGGTCCCGCACCCTGGACACGAAGCGGTGGCGGATCTACCGGCCCTCCACCGGCGCCATGCTGCTGCTCACCGCCCTGCAGCTCTGCGACCAGGCGAGGCGCGGGCGGGAGGCCGGCGGCCGGGGGTGCCCGCCCCCGGGGTGCCCAGGGGCGGCGCGGGCTTGGGCGTGGGCGCGTCCAGGGGCCTGCACCCAGACGGGGCGGGGTGCCCAGCGCACACAGACCCCGAGAAGAGGCCGCTTCTCCTCCGCCCCACGCAGGTGAGCGCCTACGGCTTCCTCACGGCCGGCCACCAGCGCTTCGCCGACCACTACTACGACCGCACGTGGACCAAGATGGTCTTCTACCTCAACCACGACTTCGGCCTGGAGAAGGCGCTCTGGAAGCGACTGCACGACGAGGGCGTCATCCGGCTGTTCCAGCGCCCCGAGGCGCCCCCGCGGAGGGGCTGAGGGCCCCGGGGCTCTGGCCCCGGAGGCAATTGTCCGTCCGTCTGTCTGTCCCCACCTCCAGGCACCCCCCAGGTGGCCGTGGCTGGTGCGGGGAGGGCTTGGACAGTAGCCGAAGGTTCTGCCCAGGATGGGGAGAACCGGGCCCTCTTTTATTTTTCCTTTTTTTAAATCCTCCCTGGAGGGTGCTTCCCATTGGTTGTTAGGGAGAGAGGAAGAGAGAGGGAGGGAGCCAGAGAGAAACATCGATGTGAGAGAAGCACCTCGGTTGGTGGCCTCCTGCTCGAGCCCTGACCGGGGCCCAGGCCCGGGGAGGAGCCCGAAACGGAGGTTCGGGCCCTTGGATCGGAATCGAACCCGGGACCCTTCCTTCAGTCCGCAGGCCGGTGCTCTACCCACTGAGCCACACCGGCTAGGGCAGGGCTCCCTTCCTGAGACGGAGGAATTGTCAGTGAACAGATCTCCGCTGGAAACCACGCTCCCTGCAGAAGCTGTGGGCAGAGGCCAGAGCGGGATGGATGGGAACAGGGATCGGTTTGAAGTCTGATCTCTTGGAGGCGGGGAAGCTGGAGGCGCTCAGTGCCCTCCGGGCCGTCCCGGCGGCTGAGAATCAGAAAACACGCCGCGCCGGGCTACGCGGTGGCACCCGGGCCCTTGCCCCTCAGACCCCAATAAAAACAGACTACGGTAGTCAGCAGATGGCGACACAAATGAATCACCATTATACCTCTTTTGTTTTCATGGGTTTTGTTGTTGTTTTTTTGTCAGATCGGCAAAAAAACACACTTTCTGGGTGTGCTGCAGAATTTCAGCCCCTCGCTAAGGGAGCCCTGAGACGGGAAACGCTGAAGGTCTCGTGGCCGCTGCGGGGGAATCTGTCTTCGGGCTCTGTGACCGGCTCTCAGCCTGCGGGGTGGGCAGGGGACCTGGTGGTAATAAAAAGTCTTGTCCACGGAGATGCAAATACATGTTGTACAGTGGAGACACGGTGGCTGTCCCCGTGGGTAGTGGTCGGTGTGTACCTGTCAGTAAACGCGCTTTAGCGTCCCTTCGGGCTGTGGCATGTGTGAAACAGAGCCACAGTCTCCCCGTGCGGAACGTCCCCAACCCTTTCCGGGGCGGCCTCTGGCCTGCGGCGTGACCTCCAGGGCGCCCACCTCACAGGTTTTTAAAAGCCGCTGGGCGTGCACGCCTGACCCAGGAACGCGTTTTCCCTCCACCATCCTCCCATCCTCCCATCCTCCCTGCACGCTCTCAGCCCACCAGGAGACCCGGGGCTAACCCAGAGCCCTTTCCGTCACCGTCGCTGGGCTCTCGCTCCGGGATTTGGACTCTGAAGCCCAGAACCCCAAGGAGCCGAACAGAGTTTCTAGAGCCAATAGGACTGATTTGCTTTGCTGGGAAAGGGTGCAGTACCAGCTCAGGGCAGTAGGTGGCAGCATCTTGGCGCACCATTCTCTTTCATGCCTGGCTTTTTTCCCCTCTCTCTCTTTTCCCCAGGTGTTCCTAGTTCTTTTTCCTTTCTTTTTAAAATAGATATGTAAAAACATATTTTTATTAATTTCAAAGAAGATGGGGTACTCCAACCCCCCTCACCCCTGGAAGCCAATGCCCCTCCCTGAAGGTCCCGACAAGGCTGTGGTGTGACCTGCGCTTGGGTCGGCTTCACCTGAGACCGGTCCTTTTTTTTTTTTAAAACATTTTATTGATTTTTTACAGAGAGAAAGGGAGAGGGATATAGAGAGCTAAACATCGATGAGAGAGAAACACCGACCAGCTGCCTCCTGCACACCCCCCACTGGGGATGTGCCCGCAACCAAGGTACATGCCCTTGACCGGAATCGAACCTAGGACCTTTCAGTCCGCAGACCGACGCTCTATCCACTGAGCAACACTGGTTTCGGCTGAAACCCGGTCCTGATGCGCAGTAGCCCCACCTCCTCCAGGCAGGTCCTGAGCAGCCTCCAGCGCCACCCGCCTGCCTGCCGTGCCTCAGGCTCTGCCTCCCGGCCCTTCCCGGTGTCTCTGCCCCTCGCGGCTGGCCTCTCCTGGGGGCACGCTTAGTGCACCTCTCGCCACCCGTCCCTTTGCTGCACGCGGACCCACCCTGTCACCACGACAGACGGTCCCCCAGAAACACGCGCTGGCGCTCTCCCGGAAGCCTCGTTCTCTCACCAGTCTGAAATAAAACCTTCGCAGGGACACGCAGTCCAAAGAGGGCAGTTTTCGTACCAATCCAGCCTGGACCCAGAGCCCCGAGGGCTTTCGAACCCCAGGCCTGCTCCCACCAGGAGCGAACTAGTAAGGATTCAAAGTCCGGCCCTCTCTGTTTGGCTCAGTGGGCAGAGCTTCGTGCTGTGGACTGAAGGGTCCCCAGGTTCGATTCCAGTCAAGGGCGCGTGCCTGTGTTTCAGGCTCGACCCCCAGTAGGGGGTGCGCAGGAGGCAGCCGATCAATGATTCTCTCTCATCATTGATGTTTCTATCTCTCCCTCTCCTTTCCTCTCTGAAAGCAATTAAGAAAAAAACAAAATTCAAAACCTGGTCCAGAAACCACCTTTTACCAACAAGGGAGCCACAAGGTGTCTATTCAAGAGTGCAGCACGATGCATCTTTTTTTCCCCCCAATATATTTTATTGATATTTTACAGAGAGGAAGGGAGAGACATAGAGAGCTAGAAATGTCGATGAGAGAGAAACATCGACCAGCTGCCTCTTGCACACCCCCCACCGGGGATGTGCCCGCAACCAATGTACATGCCCCTGACCAGAATCGAACCCGGGACCTTTCAGTCCGCAGGCCAACGCTCTACCACTGAGCCAAACTGGTTTCGGCACGATGCATCTTTTTTAAAAAATATTTTTTTATTGATGTCAGAGAGGCAGGGAGAGAGAGAGAGAGAGAAAGAGAGAGAGAGAGAAAGAGAGAGAGAGAAACATCAACGATGAGAGAGAACCATGGATCGGCTGCCCCCTGCACGCCCCACACGGGGGATGGAGCCCCCCGCCCGCCCGGGCCTGTGCCCCGACCGGGAATCGAACCGGGACCTCCTGGTTCACAGGTTGATGCTCAGCCGCAGAGCCGGCCGGCCGGGCGCACCGTGGGTCTTTCATGACCCACAGCCGCTCTCCTGCCCCCTTCGGGGGTGAGCACCCACACTGCTCACCTTCCTGTTCCAAAAGCAGCGCGTTCGGAGGATTTTGTTCGATTTGATCAAATGATCGAATGGATCCCCCCCACCCCCCCCCCCCGGGAACTGACCTTTCGCTCATTTGCCACCGACATCCCCTTGGCTTAGACCTGCCGTGGGCAAACTTTTTGACTCGAGGGCCACCACGGGTTCTTACACTGGACCGGAGGGCCGGAACAAAAGCAACCTGACCATGCTGGCACTCTCATCTCGGGCTGCTGGTGAAGGAGCGGAGGGGAGAGCAAGAGAACCCTCCGCTCTTTCGGCTCCTCAGGGTGGATAGAACAGCCGAACGGGCCGGATCCGGCCCACGGGCCGTAGTTTGCCCACGGCTGGGTTAGACACATTCTATCTGCTGAGACCAGTACCTCTCCGCTCGGGCCTGCCTGGGACCCGGACTCGCCAGGGAGCTGCCCACTGCGCGTCCTCTAAACCCTCCCACTCCCGCCCCGCCGGGGTGGCTCGGGGGCCGAGCACCGACCTAGGAACCAGGAGGTCGGGTCAGGGCACAGGCCCGGGCTGCTGGCCCGATCCCCAGGGTGGGGTGCGCGTGGGGGGTGGGGTGGGGGCAGCCGGTCCATGATTCTCTCTCGTCCTGGATGTTTCTCTCTCTCTCCCTCTCCCTTCCTCTCTGAAATAGGTAAAAATGTGAAAAACAAAACAAAAATTAACCTCCGACGCCCCGTGCCTGGGAGCTGGTGCCACGAGGGGGCTCGGCCCCCCTGGCCCCCAGATGACCTCCCAGGTTTCCGGTTCTTACCGCTCCCGCCCCGTACGCGCCTCCTTCGGGCCTCGCAGATGTGACAGGTTCAAGTACAACTCGGCCTCGGCGCACTTCCTGTCCCGCCCGGAGCCAGCTCGGCAGTGGGTGCGCGGGGTGTGTGTGTGTGTGTCTGAGTCCATGGGGGGGAGTGGGTGACGGGTGCAGACGCCCCTGATGGGGGCCGAGGTGGGGGGCGCTGCAGGAAGCGGGAAGGTGCCGGAGCGGGAGGAAGTCTGTGCCAGGCACGGGAGGTCCGATCGCTCTGGGGAGACTGGCAGCGGGCCCGGCCCGGCTGCCGGCACCTCAAGCCAAGGTCACCTGGAGGCCAGGTCCGCACCACACAGCCCGAGGGCGTGCTCTGTGCTCAGGGCTGTGTGCCAACCGCGTGCCTCCCACGGATCACCATGTCCTGGGCAGGGGCACCCCGCACACGCACACGCACACGCCGGCACCACGAGAGCAAACGGCGCCCCGGGTGCCCTCGCCACGCACAGGCCCCGCACTCCTGGGGCAAACGCTGGGCACGGCCCTGTAGGGAGCCGGGAATCCTCCCTCCCCGCTGGGAGCCTCCCATTGGGTCTAACTGGCTGTTTTGGGGGCGTCACCAAACGCCCTGTGATGGGTCCCTCAGAGTTAGGGCAGAGGAGCTGCGCCCGCACAGCCAGCGGCAGGATGCCCGTGGGAAGAGGGGCTCAGGGGGTGTCTGCCTGGGAGGGAGCGTGCGACCCCGGAGCGTGGCGGGCGGTCACGGTTGCAGAGGAGATGACCTGACCTCTAGTTTGTACGCCACATCCTGCATGTCCCACACCACTTTTTCATGTCTCTGTGCTGTAGTGGAACCTTTGGTTTTGCATCAGAGTAAAATAAAATAAACCCATCACATTTAACATAAAAATAAATTAATTAATTAAAATAAAATAAAATAGTTAATGCATTAGAATGAATTACAATATCATGGCAATGCAATTTAGATTAATGATAAAATCATTTTAGATTTTGTAATTTTAACACTTTTGTTTCCTGTTGTTACCACGACCAATTACAACTGCGCAAGACTTTATCGCTTCAGCTGAGTGATACAAGCAGCCAAATAAACTGCCGTCAAAACTAGCTCCGCATTTCTGACAAACCACTTATCTTTTAAAGAAATTAACATTTCCAAGAGGTTGAAAAAGACTTCCCAGTACTAGATCTACAGAAAAAATATTTAAAAACCCTTTTATATCTTGACAAGCTTTGGGCTCTAATTGTCTGAATCACAAGTGCTGATCCCAGATCCAGAACAGCCCAGCTAATATTTACAATTCAGCCGTCAGCTTTTTGCAAGCCCAGTTTCCACTCAGCTCAATTCAGTGCATAAATGTGGCTTCTTATAGATTCCTGAAATACAGTTGGAACCATGGCCACCATGCCCCCCCCATAAAATAATTAATCACCTAAAAATGGTTTTGATTGCAATGACAAAACCAGCCTGTGATATATAATTACCACATCTAATAAATTTTGATTAGGAACTTACTTGAAACTCATGCCATTTGGGATAGTGAGAAACAAGCGAATCTTTGTGTTTTTACAAAGATGCTTACACAAGATGGTTTCAGAACGTGGAATCTTTGGAAGCGTTCATTACTCAGTTTTGTAAAACCATAATCCACCTCTTAAGTGGAAAGTGTCTATAAATACGTTTCAAGATTTTAATTCAACTTAATGACGACCTTATATTTCTAAAGAATCTGATGAGGCCTATTTCACAAAGAAATAAACTTAACTTTATGAGATGGAAAATTTCAAGCATATACAAAACAAACACATTCAAGCAAAGTAGAAAGAATTGAGTCACAAGCTGCCATTTGCAGCTCCTATAGATAGTAACCTACGTGATTATGAATATAACAAGGATCAGCTCCTCGCCAATCTTGTGAACACAGGGCGATCAGCAGGCAGTGGACGGAGCCTAACTGCGGGGTGGTCAGGGGCAGAGCCGGGGAGAGCCCAGCCCACCACTGCCTCCGGGGCCAGCGAGTGCACTGCACTGCCTCCCCCGCAGATCAACATCCAGGGCCTAACACTTAAAGGGAGTGGGGGTGGGACTTCACAAAAACAAGCCTGCCAATCACTAAAGAGGCAGCAAATCACAAGCCGGGGGCGGGGAGGGGTTACCAGCACCCAGAGTTGCTGCAATATATTATCTAAAACGTCCATTTCAGCCGAAACCGGTTTGGCTCAGTGGTAGAGCGTCGGTCTGCAGACTGAAGGGTCCCGGGTTCGATTCCGGTCAGGGGCATGTACATTGGTTGCGGGCACATCCCCAGTGGGGGGTGTGCAAGAGGCAGCTGGTCAATGTTTCTCTCTCATTGACGTTTCTGGCTCTCTATCTCTCTCCCTTCCTCTCTGTAAAATACCAATAAAATATATTTAAAAAATAAATAAATAAAACGTCCATTTCACACACAGCCCACCGAGGGCTACACCAAGACTGTCCACCGCAGGTAACTGGGAAGGCTGGGCTCCTGGGCTCTACCAGAACACCCAGCACACAAGACTATTCCATCAAATCAGGGAAGAAGCTAAAATGCAGAGAAGAGGCAGGACACAAAGGAAGAAGGAGGAAAAGAAAAGAATGGTCATTGAGTTCAAAAGTACAGTGATAAGGTTTTTCAAGAATTTCCTAGAAAAGGCCGATAAAATAAACGACACCTATGAGGATACGAAAAGGGATCAACTAGAAATAATAAGGGATCAACTAGAAATAAAGAAAACACTGTCTGAAATAAAAAAAAAATATATTACACAGAGTCCTAAAAACAGACTGGAAGATCGCAAGAATCAAGACAAAGATTTGGAACACCAAGAGCCAGAGGACACTCCTCCGCAGAAGCAAGAAGACCAGAGAACCCAGAAAGTTGAAGATAGTGTAAGAAACCTCTGGGACAATTTCAAGCAAACCAACATCAGAATTATGGGGGTTGCCGAAACCGGTTTGGCTCAGTGGATAGAGCGTCTGCCTGCGGACTGAGGGGTCCCAGGTTCGATTCCGGTCAAGGGCATGTACATTGGTTGTGGGCACATCCCCAGTGGGGGTGTGCAGGAGACAGCTGGTCAATGTTTCTCTCTCATCGACGTTTCTAGCTCTCTGTCCCTCTCCATTCCTCTCTGTGGAAAATCAATAAAATATTTTTTTAAAAAAAATTATGTGGGTCCCAGAAGAAGAGAGAGAGAGCAAGATACCGAAAACATATTGAAAGAAATAGTGACAGAAAACTTTCCCCACCTGGGGAAAGAAATAGACTTACAAGTCCAGGAAGCACCCAAAACCCCAAACAAAAGAAATCCAACGAGGACCACACCAAGACACATCATAATTAAAATTCCAAGAGTAAAAGACAAAGAAAGAATATTAAAAGCAGCAAGAGAAAAGCAGGTAGTTACCTATAAAGGAGCACCCATACGACTGTCAGCTGATTTCTCAACAGAAACCATTCAGGCCAGATGGGAATGCAAGAAATATTCAAGGTGATGAATAGCAAGAACCTACAGCCAAAAATACTCTACCCAGCAAAGCTATCACTCAGAATCGAAGGCCAGATAAAGAGCTTCACAAATAAAAAAAAAGGTAAAGGAGTTCATCACCGCCAAACCAGAATTATATGAATTGCTGAAGGGAGTTATTTAGGAAGAGGAAGAAGATAAAGATAAAAACTATGAACAACAAATACGTAACTATCAACAAATGAAACTAAAAACCAAGGGAATTAAAAAACCTGATGAACAATATTAACTGGTGAATATAATAGAATTAGAGGTATGGAAGGGGAGTGGACTGACGATTCTTGGGGAAAAGGGGAGTGGGGGGGCGGGAAGAGACTGAACATAAACTGTGCACCTATGCATGAGGACAATGGGGGGTGGGGAAAGGGCAGAGGGTGGGGTGGGAACCTGGTGGAGGGGAGCAATTGAGGGGGGGGGAGAAGAGGAACACATTTGTAATAATATGAACAATAAAGATTTATTTTAAAAATAAAAAAAGAATTTGCACATGATGGGCTTAAAAAAATAAAACGTCCATTTCTTCTTTTTTAAAAAATATATATTTTTCCCTGGCTGGTGTTGCTCAGTGGATAGAGCGTCGGCCTGCAGACCAAAGGGTCCTGGGTTCCATTCCGGTCAAGGGCGTGTACTTTGGTTGCAGACTCCTCCCTGGCCTGGGCCCTGGTCAGAGTGCGTGCAGGAGGCAACCAATCGCTGTGTTTCTCTCACATCGATGTTCCTCTCTCTTTCCCTCTCTCTTCCACTCTCCCTAGAAATACCCTTTCCCTAGTCGGTTTGGCTCAGTGGATAGAGCATCGGCCTTCGTACTGAAGGGTCCCGGGTTCGATTCTAATCAGGGGCATGTATGTACATTGGTTGCGGGCACATCCCCGGTGGGGAGTGTGCAGGAGGCAGCTGATCAATGTTTCTCTCTCATCCATGTTTCTCTTCCTCTCTGTAAAAAAACAATAAAATATATATTTTTTAAAAGAACTGAGTCATAGGTTGATGACTGAGCAGCACCGGCCGGCGGGCAATGCATTTTTTTTTTAAATCACGAGAACTGAGACTAAATGACCCACCCCTGACCACAGGCGGGCTCCGGGAAGCTTTTGGGGAGACTTGCGGTTGGCTAGGCGGGAGCAGACTTGCCCCCACGGGTGAGAACAGAGCTGGGCCCTCTGGTCCCCGCGGCTCCTGGCCGCTGGGGGCGCTGGAGGGCCCCCGGGTCCCGGGCTGGACCGGGAGCGCCCACTGGGGACCAGCCCACCTGGCCTGCGGTCACCCCGGGTGTGTGTGTGTGTGTGTGTGTGTGTGTGTGTGTGTGTGTGTCTGTGTCAGGGCACCGGTGCCCGCGCTCCCGCCTCCGCTGGCCCGGAAGCCCCTGCCCGGCTCTCGGTGCTCCCCTGCGCTGAGCCCTCCAGGGGCCTCGCTTTGTAACGGGAATGCGGGGCTTGAGGGCGGGACAGTCACCAGGCGGCGGGCGCACAGCCTCGGCCCCTCCCGCAGCCCATCCCGCGGGCTCCGGCCTCAGCCCACCCTCAACCCGGGGCGCCGGGGTCCCGCACCCTCCGATCTCAGCTGTCCGGGCGGGCCGGCTCATCGCACCCAACTCCCCGGCTCTGGAAAGGCCCAGGTGCGCACCCCACCGCCACCTCCCCGTGTGTTTGCCCTGGCTCCGGAGCGGGAGGGGAGGGAGGGAGGGAGAGAGGGAGAGGGAGAGGGAGAGGGAGCGGGATGGAGAGAACCAGGGACCGGCTGCCGCCTGCCCGCCCCGCACCGGGGATGGGCCGGCAGCCCAGGCTGGAGCCCCGATGACGCCCCGGTTCCCGGCCGGCGCTCGACCTCTGAGCCGGGGCCAGGCCACACCAGCGGTTCCCGAGCGCCCTTTGGGGGGCCGCCCCTCGGGCCCCGGGAATTCGGGAGGCTCCCGGGGACGCAGGAGGGGTCCCCTGCACCCCCGACAGGCGCAGGGCGAGGCCTCCGCAGACGGGGCGCAGAGAGGGCGCCCCAGCTCCGGGGCTGCGGGCACAGGGCGGAGCCAGGGGCGCGGGCGACTCCGCCCCCCGAGCCCCACCCGAGGGGCGGCTTCCGGGGCCGGAGGGCGGGGCGGGGCGGCTGCAGACGGGGCGGGGCGGGGCGGGCGGCCGGGGGCCGGGGGCGGGGTGGGCGGGGCGGCTGCAGACGGGGCGCCGGCCGGCGGGGCTGCATGGGGCTCCCGCGCGGCGCGCTCCTCCGGCGGCTGCTGCTGCTCGGCGCCGTCCTCTCGGGGGTCCTGCTCACGCTCCTGTCCGCGGCGGGGCGGCCGCGCCCGGGGCTCGGGGCCGCAGCCAGGTAGGGCTGCCCGGCGGGCGGGCGGGCGGCTCCCCTCCCCGCGGGGACCGGCCCCTCTCCGGTCCCCCTCGCTGCCCGGCCCGGGGCTGCCGTGCGCCCGGCCGTGGGCTGACCCCCCGCGCCCCGAAGAGAAACTTTCTGGGAAGAAGGCGGTCGCCGGCGCCCGGCCGCTCTGCCCCGTTCGCGGGGAGCCCTCCCGGGCCGGGGCCCACGCCTTCCGGTCCCCGCGTGGCCCGGGTCCCCCGCGCCCGCCCTGCCTGCCCGGCGGCCCCGGGGAGCGGGCCGGCCCCGGCTCCGGCTCCGGCTCCGGCTCCGGCTCCGGGCAGGTTGGCGCGGCCGGGCACCTGCCTCCAGGGGCGCCCACGAGGGAAGCCGGGCCTGCGGTCGGGGGCTCCGGCCGCCGGAGGAGCCTGCCGGGGCGGCTTTGCCCGGGAAAGCGGACGGCGCCGGGGCGGGGGCTGCGGGGCGCCCAGGCTGCGCCTCCCCGGCGCCTCGCACCCGCCCCGCCCCGCCCCGCCGGCCTCGCCCCCGGGCTGCAGGTGGAATGAATGGGAGGAAAGGCACCCCGCCTGCTCCCAGCGGTCAGGGCAGGGAGGTCAGGGCAGGGACACCCACGGCTGCAGACAATGCTCGCTCTGTCCCTCTAGAATGGAGGGCGCCCTAGCCAGCAGGTGAAGTTATGGACTCCCTTTGTGGTGGGAAATTACATAAAGAAAAGAACTGGAGCGGGGTGAGCTACTAAGGAAGGGGATCTCGTGGATTTTATGTCAAGACTAGAGGCCTGAGGGGTCCCAGATTGCGAGAGGGCACAGGCCAGGCTGCACAATGAGGCCGGGGAGGGATGCGGGAGGTTGGCCAGCCGAGGAGGGGCCGTGGGAGGGCTCCAGGGCATGTCCGGCCTGTCTCACTGAGTTCCATTGGGCTGGACTCCAGCAGCAAGCTAACGTACCAGAGTGCCTGCCCCTGGTGGTCAGTGCATGTCATAACGAGCTGTTGGGCGGCCTTAGCATCACATTAGCATATTACACTTTGATTGGTTGAACGGACAACTGGGCACTTAGCATATTAGGCTTTTATTATATAGAATGTTTTAAAATACAGACAGCCCTGGCCAGCGTGGACCTGCAATGTCTCTCTTTCTCTCTCTCTCTCTCTCTCTCTCTCTCTCTCTCTCTCTGTCTCTCTCTCCTCTTCCCTACCTCCCTTCCACTTTCTCTAAAAATAGATGGAAAAAATATCCTCTGGGAAAGATTAACAAAAATTTTTTTATATATATACACACACACACACACCATTAAACGTCCTTTGAAAGTGTTGGATACACTTTAAATATGAGGTTTGCTAAACATCCATTATTCCTCAACAAAGCTTCTGTATGTATGTATGTATGTATGTATGTATTTTTGGATAACCCTCACCTGAGGATATTTTCCCATGGATTTTTAGAGAGAAAGGAAGAGGAGGGAGAGGAAGACACACAATAGTTGCCTGCCCAGGGAGTCCTCAGAGCAGCGCGGCGGGGCTGGGAGACCAGGGTCCTGACAGGCCCCCCTGAGACCCGGGGGTGCAGGGCAGGCCCTACCTCCCTGCCCGTCTGCTGTCCTCCGCGGGCCGCCCACCAGCCGAGTCTCGGGACGGGGCCTCGGCTGGTGCCTTCCAGCTCCTGCGGGCTCCAGGCCGAGAAACGCCCTGGTTCCCCCCAGAGGCCTGCTGCGCCCACGGACGGAACTACAGGATACAGTGGGTGGCCGGTGGCCGGTCTGGGGGCGCCTGCCCGCCCTCCAGGGCCTCAGAAACCTGCAGAGGCAGGTCACAGACTTCATTGTGACTCGCTGTCCCCGCGCTCAGAGCAAACAGCAAGGGCCTTGCTCCCCGCTCACTGCCCAGCCTCCCGCCTGCCCCGTGCCCCGGGCAGGGTGCGGAGGGGCCTCTCCTTCCTTCCGGGGTGGAGGTTCCCCTTCGCCTGGCCGTAACCTCAGCCCTCCCCCTGCCGAAGGGCCAGGCCAGAGGCTGGTCGCCACAGTAATGTTTGGGTGGAGGACACGGAGGGAGGGACAGGTGCTCTGTGTGGACTCACAACTGGGTGACACGTGACGGGCTCGCCGGCCATGTCAACACGGTTATCCCGGCTGCCCTGGCTGGGACTCAGGCTCTGAGTTTAGTAACTTCCCGAGATCATGGGCTGCAGACCCCGGGAGTCGGGGGCAGACCTGCCCCTTACCGTGACCCTGAGGGCTGGGGCCAGGGTGACCCCACCCCACCCGCCCCACCCACCGCCGCCAAAGGCACCCTCTTATATGGTCACAATTCTAGGGCGCTGGCAAGCTTTCCTCTTTCATCTTGTTTGTTTTTAATCCTTACCTGAGGATATTTTTCCCAATTAATCTTTAGAGGGAGCTTGGGAGGGGGGGGAGAGAGAGAGAGAGAGAGAAACATTGATGTGAGAGGGACACATGGACTGGTTGCCTCCTACATGCGCCTGGACCAGAGCCAGGACAAAACCTGCAAGAGGTACATGCCTGGGAATCGAACCCTCAACCTGGCTGGGGGAGGTGGGAAGGAGTGAGGGTGCCTGCGGGAGGCAACCACTCAATCGAACCCTCAACACCACCCCCCCCCGACCTCTAACCACTGAGCAACGAAGCTGCGCCGTATCTTCGTCTCTGAACCACTGGCCCCGAGAGCGCACATGCTGCTGCTTGCGGGGTCTCTTCCCTCCGGGGGCCCGGCGTGCGCGCTTTGTGCCCACGGAGCGGGGCCGGGCCGGCATCGGAGCGGGAAACAGGGTCAGAGGGGCGGTGCCTTTGACCCTGACGGGGCCAGACCCCTGACGTGTGCCTTCTCTCCAGGAACACCACAGCGTCTCAGGACGCACTGGCTGGACCCGAGGCAGCGCCTTCTGGGACGAGGAAGGTACGTGGCCGCTCTCCGTGCTCGGAGCACCTCCAGGCGGCGGGAGGAGGGGCAGGAGGACAAGCCGAGGAGGACATTCTCAGGAGACCCCCGGGCAGCTCTTTGGGCCCCACCCCACCCCCGGGGCCCCCAGAATGAAGCAAACAGCCCCCAGGGCTCCTCAGACCTGGCCGCGGGCTCTGCACCCCGAGAGAGGAGGGCGGAGCAGTGGGTTCCCTGGGGCACCGCCCGCGGAGCGGTTCTTGGAAGTCCTGTGATTTATCTCGAAAAGGCCTGTGACTTGGAGGTTCCACTTCCCCCAATGCCTTCCTACTATAGAAGCCGCCCCGAAACCCTCGCCGGAGCGGACACCGCGCCCCGGGAGGGTGGCCGTGTTTGCCTTGAGGGTGTGGGACCCTCCCGGCCCCGCTCTGTAGCTGAGTCCCGGGAGGCTGCGGGCCGAGGTGCCACCCCGGCACGTGACCCGCGTTCCCAGACGTGAGCCTCATGGGGAGGGTCGGGCACCGCGCTCGGGGCCCCAGGGGAGAGGCGGCGCTGGGGTTTGAGCCTCTGAGCCGCGGAGCCGGAGGACAGGTGTCCTCAAGCGTCTCCTGAGTGCTTGGCCAGGTCATCTTTTCCCTTCTTTTTTTTTTTTTTTTAAAGAAATCTATTTTTATTGGTTTCAGAGAGGAAGGTAGAGAAAGAGACAGAAATATCAACGGTGAGAGAGAACCATGGATTGGCTGCCTCCCGCACACCCCCTCCTCGGTAACGAGCCCGCCACCTGGGCCCGTGACCTTGATCAGAATCGAACCCGGGACCCTTCAGTCTGCAGGCCGATGCTCTGTCCCCTGAGCCACAGCGGCCAGGGCCAGGTCATCTTCCACCTCAAGTCCCTCCCCCCGGGCTGCTGGGTGCTGAGTGGCGTCCATCCCCTCTGGTTTCGGAGGAGGAGTTGAGGTAGCTTTAAGCACCTGTCACCAGGCAAAAACATAGACCAAGTAAAATGCGGAGGCCGCAGGGGGAAGGGTGGAAAGCGAGATGGCCAGTACGGGCACGGCAGGCGCGCCGCCGGGTGAGACAGGCCGGGGACTGGCCCGAGCTCCCGGGCTGCTGGAGGGGGCTGCGCCAGGCCCCGGGGAATGGCGGCTGCCCACTCACCTCCCGGTGCGAGGGCGAGCTTTTCCCCGGGAGCCCCGCACTGGCCCGCGGACGGGGCAGCGGTGACGCCGCGCCGTGCGCTGTGCACGGGCTGTGTGTGCTTCCGAGCCGGTGCCAGGGAGAGCCACCCCCAGGAAGGGACGGGGAGGCATACACACATGCGTACGCGCACGCTCCACCCGCCCCGTCGGTGGTGAGCCCTCTTCCTGCCACTCCAGAGCTCAGGAGCCGCCCAGCGGGTGCTCACTGTGGCTCTCCGAGGTCAAAGGCCACCCTGAGCGGCGCTCACGTCCCCAGGCGCTGAGCGGCGGTGGGCTGCGTCCCGGGCCCAGGGTGCAGGCCGAGGGGGCCAGGCCTGTTTGGTGTCTGCCCTCCTCCCAGGTCCCCCTGTGCCCGGGCCCCGAGAGGCTTTGCTAGGTTGTACATCAGAAGACGCCTTCATCAATAAGCCACATTTATTTGGAGTCTTTTTTATCTCGCTAGTGCCAGCGGGCCCGGAGGAGATATTTGCTTCTCAAATTCTGGGGCCCCCGAATAGAGGAAGTCCTTTCTATATATACCTTTTTTCGGTTCTTTGTCGTCCAAATTTGGAACAAGACTTCCGGACCTCCTGAGAAGTCCTTGAGAGACCATCTCTCGAGGCCTGGCCTGGCGCCAGCACTGACCGCTTTGCCACCTAGTTTATGGCCTCTCTAGAACGGGAGTCGTCTTATTTTCCCTATTATTTAAGAAGCCATAATAGCAGGGTTAAAATTTCAGACAGAAGATGGAAATTGGTATGTTCGGTCTCCTAGGGCTGCTGGAACACACGCTCAAACGCGGTGGCTTACAACGAGAGACGTTGTTCCCCGGAGGCCCGGAGGCTGACAGACACCCAGGCGTCCGTGGGACAGTCTGGGGGACGTGTCCTGGCCTCCCGCACCTTCTGGGGCTCCAGGCCTCCTCGGCTTGTAGCCGCGTCACCACATGGCCTCCCTGGAGGGCCGCTGAGCTGGGCCCTCTGGATGCAGTGTGACCTCCCCACCTCCAGACAGGCCCCGCGTCCACAGGCCGGATCCGGTCTGGGCAGACAGGGGCTTCGGGAGCCGCGGCCAGAAGACAGACACGCCTGCGTCTCGCCAGCCCCGTGGCGAAGACGCCGGAGCTCACAGGATAAATCACAGGCTTCGACCCAGAAGGGGGGATCCCAGAGAGTCGGCTGGCTCGCCTCCTCCGAAGGCCGGCAGGTCTCACCCATGGGTGGGGAAACGCCCCAGGTTTCCCCAGAGTGAGGAGCAGGTGCAGGAGCAGGAGGCAGAGCCAGCAGGCCCCAGGGAGACCACCTCCCCCCTCCCGCCCCCGTGGGGCCTTCGAGCGCCTGGACGGTTCCCAGCCCCGCCCCCCGAGTTCAGGCCTCTCCTCTCGCCCACAGAGCAGGCCCTGCAGGCACTCGCTCGCCCGGGTCGTCCAGCAGCACCCCCATTTCCGGGCTCTGTTCAACTTCTCGCAGCCGGTGCTGCTGGCCGGGGGCCTCTTCTCCCAGGAGCTGTGGGACAGCCTGAGCCAGCGCAGAGCCCCCTACGGCTGGAAGGGGCTCCCCCGCCAAGGTAACCCTCCCCCCCTCCCCCCGTGCCCAGGTTATCCCTCCTGAAATGTGGCCCCTCTGCCCCTGGGAGGGGCTGGTGTCCCCACGCCAGCCTCTGCATGAGGTCCCCTCCCGCCCCAGACATCGCCTCCACCCTGAGCCTCCTGAACGGCTCCGAGAGCGCCCGGCTGCTGGGCACCAGGGAGCCTCGCGGGGACTGCGTCCGCTGCGCCGTGGTGGGCAACGGGGGTATCCTGAACGGCTCCCGCCAGGGGCCCAACATCGATGCCCACGACTACGTGTTCAGGTATGTCTGCGTGTTCAGGTACACGGAGCAGGGGCGGGGGGGGGGCAGGGGGGAGGAGCCGTCCTCTGAGGGAGCATCCTCCGCGGTGGGGTGGGCCGTGCGGCAGCCCCAGGCGGATCTGCGGTTGTGACCGGCAGGCGGGCGTGGGCAGGGCATGTGCAGAGAGCCGAGGACAGAGGTGCCCGCTGCACGGGCGTCCGTGGAGGAGGACGGGTGGCGGGGTCTGGGGGGGAGGGAGGCCCGCACGCACACGGGGTGACCGCCCGGCCGATGGGCTGTGTTTGGAGCAGACTCAATGGTGCCGTGATCAAAGGCTTCGAGCAGGACGTGGGCACCAAGACCTCCTTCTACGGCTTCACCGTGAACACCATGAAGAACTCGCTCATCGCCTACAGGGACGCGGGCTTCACCTCCGTGCCCCGAGGACCGGTGAGCCCGGGGGCGCCGGGGAGCCCCTCCCGGGGAGCCCAGGGCTGAGGCAGGGCCCCCTGCGAGCAGGACCAGACGGGGCCTTGTCCCCACAGGACCTGCGCTACATCTTCATCCCCTCGGACCTCCGTGACTACGTGATGCTGAGATCGGCCATTCTGGGTGTGCGTGTCCCCAGCGGCCCCGATAGAGGTGACAGGTGAGCAGGGCGTGGTGAGGCCGTGGCCATCGCTGCCCCGGAGACCCCGCGGAGGGCGGGTGGGCGAGGGCAGGAGCAGCTCCCAGAGCTCGGGGTGCAGTTCCTTCCCCCCAGGAGAGCCCAGGTAAGCCTCACGCCCCCGCACCGCCCGGCCGGCTGGCGGCAGGCTGGAGGGGCCGCTTTTCGGAAGGAAGCGGGCAGACCTGGCTTCTGAGCTCCAGGCTGCTGTCTCCACACCAGCCTGCCACCGGCCGGCCCGGAGAGGCCGAGGAGGGCCGGTCTCCACGCCACCCCTCCTGCGGGCACCCTCCCCAGACTGGCGCTCTGGGCCCGCGCCCTGGAGCAGGAACAAAGGGCACTCTGTCTGGCCGCCGCCGCCGCGTCCTGGGCACAGGCCTGTGTCCAGCTCTCTTGAGCATGTCCTGGCCCTCAGCCCGGCCCTCGCCTGGTGCTGCTGACCCTTCCTCTGAATCAGGTGCTGGGAAGTCACCCACCCCTGGCCACACAGGGACCCCGCCCTCTCAGAGCTCCCCCAGCCCAGCCCGGGAAGGGCACTTCACCCCTCCAAGGCCAGGACAGCACCCCCAGGCGGGCCCCGCCCCGCCCTGCCCCTGCGATTACCCAACAATCACTCACAGTGCTGCAGGGGTCATGGGGGGGCTTTGTGACATAGGCAGGGGCTAGGCTCGGGGGGGGGGGGGGGGTGCTGGCTCAAAGCCCTTGGGTGCTCACAAGCCTTCCCAACACCAATGAGCTCCCCCTCCCAAACCCCTAATCCGTCCCCTACCCAGTCCCCCTCCCAGTCCCGCTCCCAGTCCCGGACCAACAACAACGGCGGCGGCGGTGGCAGCAGCGGCGGCGGCAGTCCCAGTCCGGCCAGCCAGCAGCCCTTGTCCATCGCGAGTGGCACTGCCCCCTCCCCGTCTCCCACCCGGTCCTCCTCCTCCTCCCGCACCCCCTCTCACCCTCCCACCCCTACAACTTCCCAACCCCCGTCCCGCACCCCTTCCCTGAACCCCAGTCCTCGTTCTCAACACACGCCTCGAGCATCTCCCCAGAGCGCCACCCCGCCCCCCTCCAAGTCTCCCTCCCGGTCTGGCTCCCAGTCTGGCGTGAAGCCTGCCTCCCGAAACCACTCCCAGACGCCCCCCGGGCCCTCCTCCAGGTCCCCCTCCTACAGCCCCGGCGGCTCCTACATCGGCTCCATCTCCGTCTCGGCTATCCCCACCCACATCGCCCCCTATGTGTCCCGCTTCCAGAGGGAGTCCCCCTTCTTCCAGCTCCCCACATCTACCCTGCCCCAGTGCCCCAACCAGTACGAGCGGCCCACACCAGCCTCTCAGCGCGGCCCGCTCCCCGAGTCCCTCTACTTCCCCCTCCTCCCGCCCCCGCCCCACTTCCCCAACACCACCTGCAACTTCCAGACCCCCACCAACCTGTTCACGCCCCCGAGCTCGCTCACCTACAAGCTGCCCATCGACGTGCTGGTGGGCGCCAAGCCGCCCGTGGTGCCCTCGTTGCTGCCCGCCACCTTCTACACGCCCTTCTCCCGCTACTACTCGCAGCCGCGCTTCTACTACCGCTCGGTGCCCCGCAGCCGCTCCGCGCAGTACGAGAACATGAGCCTGAACCGCTCCGTCCGCTTCCTCTCCAAATAGGCCCCCCACCTATTTCGGACCAGAAGCCCCTGCCAGCAAATTCAAGCTGCTCCACCCAGCCTTCATCAGCTACCTGACAGAGAGGTAGGCGCCTCCCGCCGCCCCCCGCCGGCCCGCCCCAGGCCCACCTGCCGACACGGAGCCAGAGCCGCGTGCCAAGCTGGTGCCAAGGCCTCTGACTGGTCTGGTCACGACTTCGGCGCCTCGGTGGAGGCGGTGGGTCCTTCAGGGGAACAGGAAACCGGGAGAACTCGAGGCCTATTTGCCAGGGCTGTTTATTTTTTAAAAATAGTTACTGATGTCAGAGAGGAAGGGAGGTATAGAAACACCCATGATGAGAGGGTCATCGATCAGCTGCCTCCTGCACGCCCCACCCTGGGGGGTCTAGCCTGCAACCCGGGCCTGTGCCCTGGTCGGGAACCCAATGATGACCTCCTGGGTCATAGGTCGACGCTCAACCCCTGCGCCACGCCGAGGGGCGCGGGCGGGGGGTGGAGGTGGTGGTGGGGCTGTTCGCACAGGAGCAGGCTGGGCGTGGGCAGTAATGGGAGTGAGCTGCCAGGTCTTCAGGCTGAGACGGGCACAGGGAGGAGCGGATCGCATCCCCAGGCCCTGCTGTGCTTCTCCACGGGGGGCAGGGTCACTGGGCTGCCTGGCGACACCTTGTCTGTCACCAGGAGTGCGAGCACCAGAGGCCAGGGCTGCTGCTGGACGTCTGTAACGCACAGGACGCCCGCAGCCAAGATCGACCTGGCCCTTCATTTACTTTTAAATGTATTCTTTTTTTTTTTAAATATACTTATTGATTATTATTTTTTTTAGGGACAGGAAGGGAGAGGGATAGTTAGAAACATCTATGAGAGAGAAACATCGATCGGCTGCCTCTTACACACACCCCCACTGGGGATGTGGCCGCAACCAAGGTACATGCCCTTGACGGGAACCGAACCTGGGACCAGTCTGCAGGCTGGTGCTCTATCCACTGAGCCAAACCGGTTTCGGCTAAATATATTCTTACTGACTTCAGAGAGGAAGGGAAGGAGAAAAACATCAATGATGAGAGAATCACTGATTGGCTGCCTCCTGCACACTCCCCACTGGGATCGAGCCTGCAACCTGGGCATGTGCCCTGACCGGGAATCAAACTGTGACCTCCTGGTTCAGAGGTCAAAGGGTCACTCGTGCAGCAGATGGGTGAGACCCGGGAGCAGGTGAGGGGACAGGCGGGCCGGGGCAGCAGCGGGCACCGCGCGTGCAGAGGAAAACTCAGGCCGAGGCCAGGTCTGCTGGAGGAGCAATGCGAATCCAGAGGTTCCTGTTTGCCAAGAGCGTGGGATAGGGAGAAGCGGGGGTCTCAGACTGAATGCAGGCCGCCTGTGCCCTCGCGCTGTGGCTCCTCACTAGCCCGGGGGCGAGGGCAGGAGGTGGCCGTCGGGCTGGATCCAGGCTTCTCGGAGAAAGCAGGCTCCTGCCGTGGCCCTCCCGTGGGCACACTCCTCCCGCACCCTAAGGAGGCGGTTCCGGGAGCCGAGGTCTTTAGGAGCTGTTTCCCCCAGGAGCCTCGATGGGAGGCGCCTTTTGTTGGTCACTGTGATGACGTAACTACCAAGCAGGTGTGGAAGACCTACACGTCCCAGTTTTGTTTTGTTTTTTAATATATTTTGTTGATATTTTACAGAGAGGATGGGAGAGAGATAGAGAGCTAGAAACATCGATGAGAGAGAAACATCGAACAGCTGCCTCTTGCACACCCCCTACTGGGGATGTGCCCACAACCAATGCACATGCCCCTGACCGGAATCGAACCCGGGACCCTTCAGTCCGCAGACCGACGCTCCACCACTGAGCCAAACCGGTTTCGGCCACGTCTCGGTTTCAATGCCGTTCTGCTTCCAGGTTTTTGAAATCAAAGCGGATTACCTCAAAATTTAAAGACTTATATATGCCTAGCACCGGGGCCCTCATGCTGCTGACAGCGTTACACACCTGTGACCAGGTAAGAGGCCCGCTCTCAGGAAGCCGGGCGAGTGCGGGTGTGACCGGGACTGGGGTCAGCCCAGAGCCTCAGGCCTCACACCTGCGGGGCCTGTTCTGCAGGGGGGGGGGGGGACCACACGACACGACCCCCAGCTGCAGGAGGGGTCTGGGAAAGGCATGCGGGAATCACACCCAATACCCAAGGTCCTTGAGAGGCCAGCCCCCTAGGGGCCCAACACTTCCTTTCACGCCCTCATCCCAGGGCCACTCCACTGGTGTCCAAGGCACATGACCATCTACTCTGAAAGCTGCCTTCTCAACAGAAGTGGCTGGGGCAGCAGTGTCCCCACCCCACCCCGCCCCCCCACAATGGCTGGTCACTAAGGGCCATTCCACGGGAGCCACGGGGAAGACTCAGCGGCTCTCAAAGGCAGGCAGTGACCCACAGAGGCCGCCTGACTCTGGGCCTACACCTTTGTCCGTTTGTGAGCTGCAACTGTTGTTCACCTGTATCTTCACAAGGCGTATGGGGGGGGGGGGGCTGGGGCGGGACTTTCCCGAATGCCTGTCACTTGACTGCACACAGCAGCTCAGTGCTCTCTCTCTGCAGGTTAGTGCCTATGGATTCATCACGAGTAACTACCAGAAATTCTCCGACCACTACTTCGACAAAGTTAAGCAGCCACTGATATTCTATGCAAACCACGACCTGTCCCTGGAGGCAGCGCTGTGGTGGGACCTGCACAAGGCGGGCGTCCTGGAGCTGTACCTGCACAGACCGTGACCCTTGCGGGGCTGGGGGCCAGCTCCCCTTCAATGGGGCTGAAGCAACCCCCCCCCCCAGACCCACTCCTCCCCTCAGGTGACACTGAGGTGCCCGTGACATCACTGACGCCTGTTCGTTGTGAAACACCCCTTTTTGACCTTGGCTCATCCAAGAAGACCCCGAGTCTGAGACAGACACCCCCAGGTCAAGGGAGAATGGACTGCTCCCCTAGATTCGTTTAAAACTGAAGACAACACTCCCACGACGTGACTGTCACCCTCACCAAGGGGCAGGCACACCTCCAGGCCAGCAGCACCGGAAGTCAGTGGAGGACTCGGCCACACTCCATCACAGGCACCTGCACTCCCAGCCAGCTGCCACCTACACGCAGCTCCAGGGCAGCTCCTCACGGACACGCCTCCACCTTTCTGCGGCCATGACCGCCCCACAGGAGCGCCGTGGGGAGGGGGCGCAGAGAGCAGAATGTGACCTGACACCAGATCATTGCATAAACACGGATGGCTACCTTCGCTGTGTGTTGAGGGGAGTAGCATGCCGTACCACGCAGGTCGTGGCATGGCGGTCAGAGAGCCGTGGAAGGTTCTGGGATTTGATGGGGGCGCCAAGTGCACAGAAGGCTGCCTGCCTCTGAGGGGATTCCCATTACATAGTGCCACTGGGTCACCTAAAGGGTGGCACCCCGTAACGAGCCCCCTCACTCCGCATTGAACACGTGCCAGCAATGGGAACCTAACTGACAGGCAGCTTCACTTCGGCCTCACAGGCTCCACTGGGGGCCTCGCTGGCATTCCGCCCCCCCCCCCCCCAGCAGCTCCCAGGACTGCAGCTCTGCTGCCTGCACTGTACGGGGGGCGGGGTCTCCCCACGGCTGGCCCTGAGGCAAGGGCCCCCTCCCCCAGGGCGCAGCACCTGGCCTCTGGCAGCCTATTAAAGGGGCAAAAACACCCCAACACACCTGACTGCATCCTGTGTACTGTCAAACCCATCGTTATCCGGTGAACCCCATTTACCAAGGAATGCCGAGTCACACGTGCTGTTTTGACTGGGGTCTCAGTCTGAAATCCACAATGCTAGCCATTTGAAAATGTTTATTTGTGCTTCAAAATTTAAGCCCAAGACGCACTGACTTAAGAGTTCCATCTGGGAACCATTTTTCCAGGAGGAGCGCTGCTTCCCGCAGAGCACTCGGCACCCTTAGCCACCTTCCACTCCCGCGGCTGCAGCCCGCCAGCGCGCAAGCAGAGCCCAGACTGCGTTCTGAATGTTCTTAGCTATTCCCCAATTTCACTAGCTGCCCAAGATTTTCTGGGATAAAAAGTATTTTCTCTCAAATTATTGGGCTATTTTTAAAAATATACTTTTTAATTGATTTCAGGGAGGAAGGGAGAGAGAAACATAAATGATGAGAATCATTGATTGGCTGCCCCCTACTGGGGATTGAGCCCACAACCCCAGGCATGCATCCTTGACCAGAATCGAGCCTGGGACCCTTTGGTCTGCAGGCCAACGCTCTACCCACTGAGCCAAAGCAGCTAGGGCTGTTTGGCTGTTTTTGAAGATGAAGTCCAGAGCTCCGAATGATTCTCCTTTGGGGGGACACTTTATGGGCGTTACTATTAGCAACAGGGGCTGCGCGGGTCCGGCCGGCACACCTGGGAGGTCACCTGTAAAACCAGAGAATCATTTCACACAACAGCCAACAGTGACTCACGCTGAGGCTGCTTTAAAGCATCACCCAGGTTGGGGAAAGGGCAACCAGAGGACGCATTCGAACCCAGCATGCCCACGTGCGTGTTGAAGGCATGCTGGGTACGATCAGACAGTTCCCTGCGGCCAGGCAGCTTGCTCTCAGGAGAAGGGGTGTGTGTGTGTGTGTGGAGGGGGGTTACAGTGTTTGGGAAGTAGTCAAGACCAGCCACGAGGCTCTGGGGACATTTGCGTCCACCTGCTCCAGACCCCTTAGTAACACGCCCTTCCGGTCGGTTGGGGCCCGTTTCCAGGCCCACCAAGCCTCACCCCAAACAGCTTCCGTGGTGACGAACAACCGTGGCCCACACATGCCACACTTTCCAGTGGTGCCCCTTAAAGCCTGGCACTAAGCCATGTCCAGAGCCACTGACACCTTGCTGCCCACATGTAAGGCATCATGCCTTTCAGGTGCGACCCGAGCCAACCTCAGGAGACTCTGGGGTGAAGCACCCAGAAACCAAACAGCAGGGCCGGCCCCAGGATTCCCCCTGCGCAGCTGCAGACACTCGACTTCCCCTGTTTCAAAAGCCCTTTCATCCCACATGAGAGCCTAAGCCAGTGCTGGCCATGCCCAGCCCTGCCGTCTCCCGAGCAGCCCGTCCGCAGACATTAGCCCAGGGGCCTGAAGGTCTTCAGGCTGCAGAGAGCGGACGCGGGCCTGGGGCCTCTGGGTCCATGCAATGTGGTCCCTTATAAAACCTGCACCTTTAAGAGGCAGGGCCAAGCCACCGCAAGCCTCAGAACAGCTTCTCCCTCAGTGAGAGGTTCAGACAGGGATAACGAACCATCACAGGCTTGGGCTGCTCGGGGACAAAGCCAGGCAAGACGGAACAGAACACTTACAGGGCAGAGGAACGTCTCACTTGCTTCGGGCTCAGCGTTCAGTTCTGTGCCTCACCCCGCAGCACCTAACAAAGACAGGCCTGCGTCAGTCCGTCTTCCTGCAGCCCCACAGAACCCCGAGCCCCGGGCAGGGAGGCAAGACACACCCCCCCCCCCCCAGCCTGTGGGAAAGTCTTGTTCCGAACGGGAGTAAACCCCGCTGGGCCCAGGGTGCTACTTACTGCCGCTCGGCTTCTCCTGGAGGGTCTGTTTCGGTCCGAAACCAAGCTGGCCTGGCCTGGCAGGGAGAAATTGCAAAGAAAACCGGCTCAAGAACACGCAGGCGCCTCTCCGGTCACTCACTTTCACACCAGTTATAAATCATCTATAAGGAACTTGGGAAACTGAGTCTCAGACATCCACATTCCACACCGAAAGGCCTTTCTCTGCCTTCAGACAGGGATAACGACATCATCATGAACTCAGCTCCCGCCACTCTGCCAGCCCACAGCACGTGCAAACTCTGCTGTACTCCCCTCGTGAGCTCTCATCCAGCCATTCCTACTGCATTGGAGGGCGCTTTCCCGCACCTATCTAGTGCGAGGTGTACCCAGTGTCCAGACCTCACACACAGACAGTTCATAACATTTTTTGATAATCCTCCTTCCATTGATTTTTTTTTTTTGGGGGGGGGCGATGACATCGATGTGAGAGAAGTGACAGGTTGAGAGGTTGCCTCCAGCCCCCCCGTCTTACAGATGAGGGGTGTGTGTGTGTGTTGGGGGGGAGGGTGTAATATAGCCTAGCCTTTCTCATGTCACAGTCAAGTGCAGATCACTCCTTTCGCCAGCACAAACAGTGCCTGAGGCCAAGAAGCAATGAAAAGCTGTTTCTCGCTCATCTCTGTGCAGAGCAGGCATGTGGCTTTGTTTTTTCAAACAGAGGATTATGGATCTGCCGGTGAGCTGGTTAAAAATAGCCAGGCTTATAATCTTGCTGTAATAAAAATCTGAGCTAAAAGTAGATCCGATCATCTATTCCTCCGTGCCTGCTCCCACAGCGGCTCCCGTGGTTCTTGGGCCCCTCGCCCATGCTGGAGGCGGGGCCAGGAATGTGCGCACTGTAACACGTCGTAAGTGACTGCCGTGCAGACAGGTCTGAGAAGCGCCTGGGCCTGTTTTCAGACGGATGAGTAAGGCCGGTACTCTCTGGGACCTGGCCCAGACTCAGCTCACATCACTCTTGCTGGTCTGATCCAGGGTTACAATCTCAGCTCTGCTGACCTTCTGGGGGGCCGGTTCTTTGGCTCGGGAGCTGTCCCGTGCTTTGTAGACCACTGGGCAGGCCCCACCAGATCCCAGCCACACCGCCTGCCCCCACGTGAGAACCATGGGTCTAATTTAATTCTCACAACAGCTGTACAAATGCTGTGAGCCAGCTCGGCGAGGAGCCTGGCACAGGGCTCCTTACTACTCCCCTCAGCCCGGCAGTCACAACCTGGAAAGGCCCACACTTCTCCACAATCCAGCAGATCGAAACTTCCAGAGACCATGACCTACACAAGTCGGTGAAGAGCTAAAAATCTCACCATTTATAGAAATTTCCATCGCGAAGATCCTTACACTCAACATCTGAAGATGATGGTTTTCACGTGACTTCTCTCCCAGTCCACAGCCCACACCTTGAACCTGAAGAAGAAATGCGGGTAACATACTTCTCTTCCTACTAGAAACAATGGTAAGGTGTTTGCTCTCAGACCGGCATTTACACAGCTGAGCCTCAGCGGGTCAGAACTCTTCACCAAGGCAGGCCTTTCCGACAGGGCTAACGCTAACCCAGCCTCAGCTCGGGCTGTCGCCAACCCTTCTGAACCCCAGACAGCAGCCCACTCCTATCCAAAGCTCCCTTTCACCTCCCCCACACCAGCGGTCGGCAAACTGCGACTCACGAGCCACATTCGACTCTTTGCCCCTTGAGTATGGCTCTTCCACAAAATACCAGGGCCTGGGGGAGTCTATTTTGAATAAATAGTGTTAGGAGTTTAAGTTTAAAAAATTTGGCTCTCCCCAGGGGGACCGTGTGTCCCGGGGAAGCAGTGGGACCAGGGGTGTGAACCAGAGGAGGAACGGATTCTATTCGTGTGGTCCTGAGATAGTCACCATAAAACAAGCAGACTGTCAAATGACAGCGGGGAGGGGAAAGAGACCTGGGGGAGATAAGAGATCAACCGAAGGACTGGTATGCATGCATATAAGTACAACCAACGAACACAGAACTGAGGAGGGAGGGCATGTATGGGAGGTGCGGGGTGGGGGTGGGGGGGAATGGTAAGCTATGTACACATATAATACCTTAATAAATTTTTTTAAAAATGAAAAAAAAATTGGCTCTCACAAGAAACTTCAATCGTGGTACTGTTGATATTTGGCTGTTGACTAATGAGTTTGCCGACCACACAATGCCCACGCAATGGTTTCAAACAGCGACACCTAGCGGAATCACACCGGCACAGACCCCTCACTTCCGGGTTCTAGATTTCTGCCAACATTTGTTCACAGAATGGACCTCATTCTTTAGTTCAACTTCAGAATAAAGTACGAGGCGGCGTATTAGACCGCTGCTGGTGACAGGCCTTCACACCATCTCGGCCTCCTCACTTCTGGGACGCACCCAGATCCTGCCGGCACCCAGCCATCCTTACTCATTTCCGGGGCTCCGTTCAGCACGTTGAAGCTTCAACCTGCAAGTCCACTTCTGTCTCTGCAGATGCTCAGGGCAGGCCTGCGGGGAAGTAAAAGGTGACCGTGTAAGGTCCTTTGTAAGACGGCGGCTTTCCGAAGTCTCCTGTCCCGCTGATCACTAAATGCAGAATCCTATAGAAACTGACGGTTCTCAGGGCACCCCGGGGGACGTCAGGTGAACACTCGCGACGTGAATTAACAAAACTGCCACTGGCGGCCCGCCTGGGGGGCGGGGGGGACCCGGGACCCCTCCGGCCGCTGGGCCTGCAAGCTCAGCCCACAGGCGGCTGCGCGGAGGGGACCTTCCCGCCAAAGGGGGACTCGAACTCTCTCCCTTCAACCATAAAACCTCGCGCCGTTTGGAAAGCGTTTTCTCATCCATCGTCTTAGCTAATCCTCCCCAACCACCCTGAAAGGAGGAGGAAAAGTTTGGCGTCACCATTTCTTTTTTTAATTTATTTTTAAATTAATTTTAGGGAGGAAGGAAGAGGAATAGAGATAGAAACATCAATGATGAGAGAGAACCACTGATCGGCCCCCACTGGCGGGGGATGGAGCTTGCAACCCCGGCATGTGCCCTTGGCTGGAACTGACCCTGGACCCGGCCCTTAGCCCGCAGGCCGACGCCCTACCCTCCGAGCCAACCCAGCCAGGGCTGGCGTCACCATTTCGCCTCTGAAAAAGGAGGCCAAGTGTGCTAGCGCCCAAAGAAGGCCCGTGCTCCCGCTCCCGCAGTCTTACCGTTGCCAAAGGCCTGAGGCCCGAGGCTGCTCGCCGACCGGGGCTCGCACAGCAGCAGCCATGACTGCCGGCCACGCGGACGGCCTCGGGGAAGAGGGCGGGGCCGCGCCTGCGCGGAAGTCTTCTCGGCGCTCTCGCTGGGATTATCGCGATGTTGAGAAGGGGCTCATGGGAAACGTAGTCTCAAACAACGGCCGCTGCGGGCAGCCGCGTTTTGGGCGCGACCCTGGAGCCAGGGGTAAGATGGTGGCCACCACCAGGGGCAGCAGAGGGCCCGGGGTGGGAGGCTTGGTCTATGAAGTTACCGCCGAGTGAAGTTACTGCCGGGGAAGATGGACGGTCGCTTTGGCTACCGAGACTGGGAGGGCTGGGGAGGGATGAGGGGGTGGAAGGGTGGGCGCAGAAAGTTGGAGGGGGCCTCACGAGGGGGACCCGTGAGGAAACTGAGGCACGGCTGGGTCTCATCGAAACCGTCGTGTGGATTTCAGCCGGGGCGGGGCGGGGTCGCCTGGGGTGGGTGGTTGCTTTAGTGGAGGGAAGGATCCCAGAGACTGGCCCCACGCCCCGCTCAGCCGCCTTTAAAATTGGGGCGAGCGCGCGGTGGAGGCCCGGGCGGCAGGGGGCGCCCGAGAGCCAGGGGCCGGGCTGCTCTGAATTCCCCCGAAGCCATGTGCTGTGGGTCCCTGCTGCCAATATCGAGAAGGAAAAAGAATTACATTTTGAAAAAGAACAGAGAATAATGTAACACCCACTGGTACTTCTGACTGTTGTTTTCCAGGCAGCTACCCTGGCCTCGTTTTTGAAGCAGACGATAGGGCAACAGAACAACTAGAGCCAGGGCCAGCATCCACACGGGTCTGGGAATCAGGCTAAATGTGCAGGACCAGGGAGCCCTTTCTGCATTGCTCTCCCCCCACCCTGCGCCGCTCTGCAGCCCTGCCCCCGCGGTCTTTCGTCTGCATTCCTCTGGGTACCGTGATGCGGGCTAGCGCGTCGGTGCGGTAATGCGTCCCAGGTGCTGGTTTTCAAGTTTCCGCATCTGTTTACGTTTGACTCCCTTAATTTGATTATGAGGCCTGTGAGGCGGGAGAAGTCTTTTTTAATGACCATTTTTAGCCTTTTTAATTTCCTCACAGTGCCTACTTGCTATTCCGCTGCCTTTGCTCCCAGTAAGTAATGAACAAATAATCATTAACTCAGCAGTAACTTCTATCTTGTGAAATTGGCTGTTAGGTTTCTCTGCCTTACCCTTAAAGACGTTATTTTGTATCATACTGGGAGGAAGAATGGATTCTCTCTCTCCCTGCAAACTAAGCCCCTTTCATGTCAGACTTAAAGAGGAAACTCTGCCCGGCCTGTGTGGCTCACTGATTGAGCCTTAGGATGAACCAAGAGATCACAGTTTGATTCCCAGTCAGGGCACATGCCTGAGTTGCAGGATCAGACCCCAGTAAGGGGCAGCCGATCAATGATTCTCATCACTGATGTTTCCCCCTTCCTCCCTGAAATCAATAAAAATATATTATAAAATAAAAATTTAAAAAAAGGGCTGACACCGGTGTGGCTCAATGGATAGAGTGTCGGCCTGCTGACTCAAAGGTCCCAGGTTCGATTCCGGCCAAGGGCATGTAGTACCTTGGTTGCAGGCACATCCCCAGTAGGGGGTGTGCAAAAGGCAGCTGATTGATGTTTCTCTCTTATCGATGTTTCTAGCTTTCTATCCCCCTCTCTTCCTCTCTGTAAAAACTCAAAAAAAATATATATATATATATATTTTTTTTTTTTTTTTAAAGAATATGTCCAAATATAAGCCAGGGCTCAGAGCTGTTGAGACCAAGTGTTCCTGCTGGTGGGATTTCATGGCACCGGTGGCTGGTAAGGTCTGGAAGGGGAGTTTTACGTCTGGTGGAATGATTACCCAGCCATTGCTCTCCTTAGTAAGGGGCTATGTTTATTGACTCGGAAAGAGCCGCACAGCTGAGTGACGAGTAGATCACAGGGCAGGAGTCCTCTCTGAGTGCAGGGGGCAAACCACGTCAGGTGGCCCGCTGTGGTCATGTGGGCAGCTCCCTGAGTCCCCTTCACTGGCCAGGTTTAAGACATGGTAACCTGCCCTAACCGGTTTGGCTCAGTGGATAGAGCATGGGCCTGCAGACTCAAGGGTCTCAAGTTCGATTCTGGTCAAGGGCAGGTACCTTGGTTGCAGGCACATCCCCAGTAGGGGGCGTGCAGGAGGCAGCTGATGGATGTGTCTCTCTCATCAGTGTTTCTAACTCTATCCCTGTCCTTTCCTCTCTGTAAGAAATCAATAAAATAAATATTTTTTAAAAGACATGGTATCGGAAACCCACAGGGATAGAAAGCAGAGTCTTTGTCATACATTCATTTCTTAACCTGGAGAGGGTCTTTCATTCTATTAGGAAGAACATGAGGAGAGTGGCACATCCCGAGCAGCTGGCTGCTTATATCGGGGACGCTGGCACGGCAGGCACTGCTGGTTGGCATCCGGCAGCTGTTCTTCCTCCATCTCACACACGGAGAAGACTCTTAGGATTGTGCCTGGGAAGCACCCAGCACAGGCCTGGCACATGGGACTCGGGCAAGAAACAGAACTCTTGTGATTTGAACATGCTTCTTCTTTAATATAGTTTTGTTGATTTCAGAGAGGAAGGGAGAGGGAAAGATAAAAACATCAATGATGAGAGAGAATCATCGATTGGCTGCCTCTTGAAGACTCCCTACTAGGGATTGAGCCCGAAATCCGGGCATTTGCCCTTGAGTGGAATCAAACCTGGGACACTTCAGTCTACAGGCCAACGATCTATCCACTGAGCCAAACAAGCTAGGGCTGAACATACTTCTTTAAATATTCACTCTTTGCTGAAACCGGTTTGGCTCAGTGGATAGAGCATCAGCCTTGGGACTGAAAGGTCCCAGGTTCGATTCCGGCCAAGAGCATGTACTTTGGTTGCGGGCAACCCAAGTAGGGGGTGTGCAGGAGGCAGATGATTGATGTTTCTCTTTCATCGATATTTCTAACTCTCCCTCTCCCTTCCTCTCTGTAAAAAATCAATAAAATATATTTTAAAAATAAATATTCACTCTTTTATGATTATTTGTTTCCAAGTCTGACTTTTCCACTAGACCCCGAGCAAGACAAGGATCAGGTCTTCATTCTTGTGTTGCTTCCTTTTAACTCTTTAAGTCATCTTTATTACACAGCACTGCATCCCTTTACAATGTACAGCTCAGTGATCCAAAGAACGTACGCACCCACGTGACCCCAACCCCAGTCACCATCTAGGACATGTCGTCACTCCAAAGAGCACCTTCAGACCATTTTTGCAGCCAGTCTCCGTATCCAGGCAACCGCTGGTCTGCTTCCTGTCACTATGAATTAGTTTGGCCTGTTCTAGAATTTCATACAGATGGATGCGTACAGTGGGTATTCTTCTATGTCTGGCTTCTCTCAATTATCCACGTTGCGGCCTGCATCAGGAGTTCATTTCCTTTCTATTGCTGACTGTCACCCCATTAGATGAACACGCCACAGTTCTTATCCGCTCATCTGGGTAGCTCCCAGCTTCCAGCTGTTGTTAAGAGAGCTGCTGCGAACGTTTGTGCATCAGCCCTTCTGTGAACACGAGTCTTCACTCCTCCTGGATACATTCACAGGAAACGCTAAGCGGCTTTGTTCCCCACGCAGATGTGGCAGTTGCCCCACACCCTCGCCAACACCTGTGATGGCCAGCCTTTCATCTTAACCACTTAACCACTTTGGTGGTTAAAATGAATGTGATGAGCCGAAACCGGTGTGGCTCAGTGGATAGAGCGTCAGTCTGCGGACTGAAGGGTCCTGAGTTTGATTCTAGTCAAGGGCATGTACATTGGTTGTGGGCACATCCCCGGTAGGGGGTGTGCAAGGGGCAGCTGGTCGGTGTTTCTCTCTCATCGACGTTTCTAGCTCTCTATCTCTCTCCCTTCCCCCTGTAAAATATCAATAAAAAAGATTTTTTTAAAATTAGTCTGATGACTTATCATGTCCAACATCTTTCTGTGTTGACTGGCCATCGGCATACGTTTTGTGTGACGTGCCTCTTAAGACCCTCCCCCTTTGGAGGGGCCGTCTTACTCATGTTAAATCATGGAATTTCTCTCTCTATTTTGGATCCAGGACCTTCCTCAGCTATCTGCTTGGCAGGTGTTTTCTCGAAGTCTTTCCGAGAACTTTGACCGGGTCCGGTGAGACCATTTTCCCTCTGTGACCAGTGCCTCCCGTGGTCTGCGGAGGGGACCTCCCTTTCTCCGCTGAATCGCCTTCGTGGCTCCTGTGTGCGCGTCCTCGGGGAGGGCACGCTGGCCGAGCCCGGAGCTCGTCTCGTCTCCTTGGCGAGGCCACAGCGGCCGGCTCCCCTCCCCGAGCCACGGGCTCGCCGTCGGAGGCCGGCGCTGAGGGTCCCGGGCCGCCTTCCTGGCTCTGCCTGCGGGCGAAGGTGTGCTTACGTTGTGCCCAGAGTTCTGCACGTCTGTGGAGGGAGCTGGAGTCCATCTTGTGCCCACAGTCCTGGCACACGGGCGCTCCGGAATGCTCATGCGCAGGCGAGCCTTGGCGGGCGCCTCCGGGTGCGACCCCCTGTCCTCTCTGTGGATCGGGAGGCTCTGCGGGCCCCGGAGGCCCACGCTTCCCTTCATTTCACTTCCGGTGTCTTCCCGGGGCGGTCACTAGTCCTGACGCCCTCAGCACAGCCCGCCTGGCTCAACACATGCCTATGAGAGGGGACGCCGAGGGCCAGGAAGGCAGGGGCCAGGACCAGGCAGCTGCGGCGGCGGAACTGGGCGTCCTGGGCGGGGATCTCGCCGCCGTGCTAACCGGAGGGCAGGCACTGCCTCTCCAGCACGGTCACCCCAGCGCCCCGACACCCGCAATGTGCACTGGAGGCTCCTGATCCGCTTGGTAAAGAAACGCCCGCTGGAATAAATGAAATATGTATATATATATATATATATATATATATATATATATATATATATATTTTAACTGCTTAGGTCAGCTGGCTCCTGCCTGTGGTATGAAGCACGCGCGCACGCATGTGTGTTTGTGTGTGTCTGTGTGTTCACACAGAGATGGGACTAACCATTCCTACCCAGGCTCATGGGTCCTAGCCCTCAGCAGATCTTAAATGCTCTCCGCTGCCCTCAGCAGTTCCCCACCAGGGGGCATGCGTGTCCCACAGAGAGGGCCTGCGGTCACAGGCACAGGGACTCCTCTGGTCCCTCTTGACGCTGCCTCCTTGGTCCCCACACTCTGCAACCCCCCCCCCCCCCCCCCCCGCAGAACCCAAAACAAACCCTCTCTCCTCCAGCTCCTCTCCCCCCACTGAGGGAGCAGCAGGCGGCTGTGGCTGAGCGGTGACCTCGGTGACCTCGCTGTCTGTCATCCCCCGCCTGAAGACAGCCAGGAGCGGCAGCTCCCCGTCCCCCCCCCCCTCCCCGGCAGGCGAGGCCAGTCCCTCATGGCCTGTCTGGTCCGCCCCAAGTGGCAGGTTCCCGGGAGAGCCATGGGGAGGGCCTGGCAAACACCTGCAAAGGCGTCACCGGGCGGCCCCCCGCTCATCCCCGCGCAGGTCACCGGTCACCGGTCACCGGTCACCCCCGGCTCCGGACTCCAGGCCTGTGTCCCCACAGCCCACAAGCTCTGACACCAGGTCCTGGCTTCCCCCTGGCCGGGGTGACCTGGAGCAGACTCTGCCCCCCCTGTCCTCACTGGTGGGGGAGACCGCGGTTCCTGCTTCACCAACAAGGCGAGGCTCCCATAAAGCCCTCGGCACCGGCACGGTGCCCAGCTCACCTGGTTTGAGACTCGTTAGCCATTATCACTCACGTTAGTGCATCGTTACCGCTACATTAACGTGAGCCTCAGTGCCAGCCATCTCCAGGTGACTTTCCTCCCGCGGAGGCCCCAGGAGCCTGCGGCCAGCGGGTGCCCTGCTCCCATGCCAGCCAGCGGCCGCAGGAAGGCCGTGCCCACCGCATCTTGGGCCGGCGCCTCTCTGCACACCCTCCTCCAGGACCATGCTGCCCGCTTCCACAGCACACGCTTGGGACGGGCAGGTGCTCCCCGAGGTGGCCTCTGCACGCTGGGTGAGGACAGCAGCGCTGCGCCCGCCCGCCCGCCTCCTCCTCAGCCCCCGGTCGTGTTCCAGGGGGGACTGCAGTGCCCTGGGTCCTGGCACAGAAGCACTGGCAGCAGCACCGCCCCGGGGCCGGGGCCTGGATGCCTCCTGGCCACTGGCTCTGCTTCTAATATGCATGCATCTCCTTCGGGGCAGCCTGCCCTGCCCCGGGCTCCCGCCGGCAGGGACTGGCATGGGAGAGGTGAGCGTCCAGAGGGAGGACGGAAAGCGACAGGGCAGCCCTCCTGCCTCCCCGAGTGAGGCTCCTGGTGGGAGCAGAGCGGCTGCGGAGGAGCCCAGGCCTCGGCCCCGGGGGTGGCACAGGCTCTGGGCTCCGGAGCCCCCCGGTGTCTCACCTCCCGCCTTCCCGGCTCCGGCTCCGGGGCCCCACCCAGCGTGCTCCCTCTGCCGTCCTCAGTTTGTGCCAGCCCCTCCCTCTGGGGACCGTGACGGTGTCTCCCGCCGAGCCCCGGACTTGCCAAGCGGCGGCTCTTCCGGGAAGTGGGGGGGGGGCACTCAGGCTGGGGGACACGGTGTCCGGCGGGGCCGTGGGCTTCGCCCCACCCCTGGGACGGGAGACAGTGGGCCAAGAAAGGGGCGAAGGGGCCGCACCTTGTGCAGCGGAGTCCGGGGCCCAGGGCAGCCGCTTCCCGGGCAGATTGTGCAGACAGCCCGGGCGTGGGGGGCGGGGGTGGAGACAGGAATCGGGGAGCGTGGGCTGGGTGTGGGGGAAAGGCGTAAACAACCTGCTCCCCCCACAGCAGCCTGCGCCCCTGGGGACAGCCCTCCCTCCCAGCCCCCGTGGCCTGCCCCCCCTCGCCCCCACTCAGCGGCCAGGGCCCCTCCAGCCCTTCCTCTCGGTCCCTCCCTCCATCCGGAGTGGATCCCTGGGGGCGCCACGTCTCCTGAGCCTCTGAGTGCCGCCGAGGGGCGTCCCCGGCTGTGGGTCTGGGCGGGGAGCCAGCCCGGCACAGCCCGCTGACCTTGGCCGGCCAGCGCCTCAGGCCGGGGAAGGAGACGGGCACTCGGAAATCGCAGGGAGCGAGGCGAGGACGGAGTGACAGGGACGTGGCACGTGGATTGGAGAGAGGATGTGAAGGCGGCCAGCCCAGACGTCTGGGAACGGTGCCCTCTGGCCTCAGCCTGACAGCCTGTCACCAGAGGGCCCTGCCTCCCCGAGGAAGACAGGCGGACAGGCGCCCACACAGGTGGCTCGAACCCGAACCCGTGGCCCCTGTCAAGTGGGCAGCGGGGCCCTGACGTGGTCGCCTGCCCCAGGGTGACTCCTCCCCAGCCTCCACCTGCCCTCCTTTGGGGGCCCCACCAGAAGCGCCAGGCCCCCCAGCAGGCCCAGAGCCCCTTCCCCGGGCTTCACTGGTCCCCTCCCGCTCCCCCTTCCCTTCCTCCCCTTCAGATGCGGGGTGCTGCAGTCCAGAGAGCCCTCCGTTCCCCGCTTCTGCTTCCTGATGGCAGGGGCAGGGCCGGCGGGCACCCAGCTGGGTGGGCCCGGCAGCTGGCTGGGGAGAGACGCATGCAGGGAGGGCGGGGGCTGAGGAAGATGAACAGCTCTGGGCTCTCGCAGCCATGGGGAGCAGCTGCCCGGATCCCGGGGAGCAGGAGCAGAAATCCGCTTTTATCTCTGCTCGGGATCAGGCAGGGCTGGGAGGAGAGAAATGGCAGAGCAGCGGGGGGCCCAGGCTGCTCCGGCGCTGAGCCGTCAGCCGGCCAACAAAAACAAGTGTCACGCTTTCCCCTCCCCACACGCTACTGCCCATTTGGGACCCGCGCACACGTGTACACACTTCCAGAAAACACGGGCCGGGCCGGGGCGGCCGCGGGCTAGCTGCAGGCGCGCCTGTCGGAGGCCAGCCGGCTGTCGTTGATCACTCCAGCAGCGCGGCGCTGGCAGGGGAGCTCTGGGGACCGACCGGGAGAGGCCAGTGCCACCCGGAGTGAGAGCTGCGGCTGGGGTTTACCATGGAGCTCCTGAGCCAGGAGGCTACCAGGCTGGGCCCCCTCCCCCCCCAGCATCTGTGAACTCCCAGCGCTTCCAGGGAGGTCCGTGCAGCCCCCATGGGAGCCCCGGCCCCCCACTTACCAGCGAGGTGATGAGGGCGGACCAGCTAGCCTCTCTGTGTTCCGGTTTCTCAGATGCGGGGAGACAGGACCGGCCTCCGGGTCCTCGTGCGGGGTAGAGCAGAGAATGAATGGAAGCCCTTGGGGGTAAAGAGTCTCCCACGCCCCACTGTTCCCGCCCCTGCCAGGATGCGGGGTTAACCCCGTGGGCCCACCGAGTCCCTCCCTCTGGGCCTGTCTCCGAGGTGAGGGGCCCAGGAGCTCAGAGGGAGTCCGCATCTGCCCCAGCCAGGCCGGCCTCTGGCCCTGCACAGCCAGGGTCTGGGGAGCAGTGAGGTTGGGGTCCAGGGCTGAGAGGGAGGGTCTACCTCCTCAGTTGCTGCCTTTTCTCATTCTCCCCCTCCCCCCACCTGCGGCTGCTTCCCCCCCCCCCCCCCCCGCCAGCATCCTCCTGGGGGAGGGGCGCACTGGAACCTGGGCTGCAGACACCCACCCGATCGCCTTCCTCCCCTGCCCAACACGGCCACTGCTCCTCCCCAATCCTGGCAGACGCTGCCAAGACCCACGTGATGGCCCGGCCGGCGTGGCTCAGTGGCTGGGCATCAACCTATGAGTCAGGAGGTCACGGTTCGATTCCCAGCCAGGGCACAGGCCTGGGTTGCAGGCTCCGTCCCCAACGGGGGGCGTGCCGGAGGCTACTGGTCCGTGACTGTCTCTCATCACTGATGTTCCTGTCTGTCCCTCTCCCTTCCCCTCTGAAATCCATAACAATAGCAATAACAACAGAAAAGAAATGATGCATGTGCTGCTCTTAAAACTAACGCTTGCCCCTCCCCCGGCAGCGAGCATACAGACTCGTGGCAGGAGCTGATGGAAGGAGTGAACCGCCGGCCTCAACCCTGGACTGTGACCTGGAGCTAGAGCAGGCTCCTCAGCCGGACAGTCCCACACGGCCAGGCCCCGCACATCCCTCCTTCCTAGTCCCAGCCGCGCCCTCTGCCCTCTGCCCTCTGCCCTCTGCCCTCTGCCCTCCAGGGCTCGCAGCCCCGCCTACCTGCGGGGCCAGTGGATCCCACTCGCTGGGGCCGAGCTGCGCCTGAAGAGGGGGGGGCTCACTCCACAGGCTTCCCCCTGTGGGGTCGGGGTGCAGGGGTAAGGCTCCTTCCCACGATTCCGGCCTTCCTCTCCCTCACACCCCATGCCTAGTGACTCACCCCGCCATCTTTGTGACCCTTTAATCGGCGTTGGGAAGAGAATGCAGTTGGCCCCGCGGGACAAGAGCTGCAGCGGTCCCAGCCCACACCCTGACCGGACCACGGGCTGCGCTGGCGCCGTCCATCCCCTGAGCCTGCCCTCGCCCGGGGTGGCCGAGCAGGGCTTCTGGGCGGGCCAGCAGGGCCAAGGGGCTGAACCAGGGGTGGGCAAACTTTTTGACTCGAGGCCACCATGGGTTCTTACACTGGACCGGAGGGCTGGAACAAAAGCACCCTGACCATGCTGGCACTCTCCTCTTGGGCTGCTGGGGAAGGAGCGGAGGGGGGAGCAAGAGAACCCTCCGCTCTTTCGGCTCTGCGGGCCGGATAGAACAGCCGAACGGGCCGGATCCGGCCTGCGGGCCGTAGTTTGCCCACGGCTGGGCTGAATGTTAACTCCTGCAGCAGGTTCTACAGGCGGCCTGGCCTGCCCAGGGAGGAAGGCGGTCGGCCTGGAGGAAGGAAGGCCTTTCAGGCAGTGCCACCTTTGGAGACGGGGTGGCTGAGAGGGAAAGATCTCCACCACAGGAGGACAAAGCTGCCTGAACCGCCCGGGCCCCGGAGGCTGGAGGGGAGGTCCTAGGCTTTTGGGGGGCCACACGGCCGCCGTTCAGCCAGCACGGACTCTGCGCCTGGCTCCACGATGTGCATTTCACGGGGATTTCCCCTGTGCACCCCCACAGCTCGGGGCCATGCTGCCACAGGCCATGCTAACAGAGGCAGTGTTGAGACGCCAGGAGGTTATGGCGGGGGACAGACAACAGGGCTGGCAGGCGAGTGGGCATCACATCAAGCCTCAACCTCGGTCACCTGACTCCGGTGGCCAACGCCTCATCAGGATGCCCTCCTCCCTCTCCCCTGCTCTGAAGTACAGGAGGTGCCCCTCACGCTGCCCACGTCATCCTGTGGGCAAGACCCGCCCCCAGCCCCCGAGGGACCATCCTCAGAGTCAGATCTGAGCGGGACTCCCAGCAAGGCCTGGTCCGTGCCTCTCTGCTCCTGGGGCACAGTTTTCAGACGAGACGAGTCTCCTGGCATCCGCACGCCCACCAGGGTGAGCCAGCGGGGCGCGCCGGGGCCCTCAGCGGACTCGGAGCGGGTGCCCAACGGGCCTCACGCTGGCTCCGCGGAGGGAGGGCGGGTCGGACCAGAGTCGCTGAGAAAAGACCAGTTTGTGTCGCCCCACGCTTAGGGGCAGCAGCACCCAGGGAGCCAGCTGGAATGAGGACTGAGGCACCGGAGGGCAGAAATCTCCCGCCTCTGCCAGCCTGGCCAGCGCTCCGGGGCGGCCCGGCAGCAGCGGGTGGTAGATGGTGGGCCCGTGGTTCCAGGAACCGGGTCCCGAAGAGTTAACAGGCCGTGCTTCCTCCTGGCGAGGCCACGAGGAGGGCCCGGGCCTGGCCAGAGGGTCCCGGCTCGGCCCTTTCTCCCCCGGCAGGAGGTCCAGGCCTGTCTCGGGGAGAGGACACCGACTGCCCGTCAGTCCCACGTCAGCCACAGGTGATGGACGACCTTGGGCCCTGTCTCTCTGTGTCCCCCGCCGTTCAGGAGATGGAGACCTTGTCCTGCCCGCCTCGGTGTTACTGCCGCTCCAGGTGAGTGTCCGCGAGGGCGAAGCGCCGATGGAGCCAGCCAGGAGAAAACGGTGGGCGTGGACAGCAGCCCCTGTGCCACGTGCCCTCACCAGTTCCCGTGCCAACCTCTCAGCCGCTGTTAGTAGCCCGGTTCACGTAAAAACGAAAAGCTTACGTCATTTGCCCGGAGCCTCTCAGTCAATGAGCGAGGAGCTAGCATTTAAATGCCGACCACCCAACTCCAGGCCCAGCTCAGCAGCGAGCGCCCATCCGCACATGAGGGCCCATGATGGCATGGCATGCATGACATTTGCTGGGCAGCCCCTTGCAGTAACCAGGCCCTGCTGTGACCACCCCAGCTGTCCCGGAGGCCCAGGAGGGGGGCACACATGCCCAGGACTTGGCAGTGGCCTCCTGACACTGGAACCTGGGGAATCGGACCCAAAGACCAGGCCTCTGCCGAAACCGGTTTGGCTCAGTGGATAGAGCGTCGGTCTGCGGACTGCAAGGTCCCAGGTTCGATTCCGGTCAAGGGCATGTACCTGGGTTGCAGGCACATCCCCGGTAGGGGGTGTGCAAGAGGCGGCTGGTCGATGTTTCTCTCTCATCGACGTTTCTAGCTCTCTCTCTCCCTTCCTCTCTGTAAAATATCAATTAAAAAAATATTAAAAAAAAAAAAAAAAGACCAGGCCTCTGGGCTCGAACTACTTCTAAGGGGCTCTTGGCAGGCAGGTTCCCCAGCCCGAAAGGGACCCGGGACAGGCCTGCTGCTGTCACCGCCACCTGAGTCCCCGGAGACACCTTCCGGGGCCCTGGAGCCCCAGGAGGAGGGAGAGCGGCTGTGCCAGGGCAGCCCCTGCTTCTGCTGGAAGAACGCACTCTGCAGACGTCTCCGCACCAGAATGCTCTTCATAAACATTTGTTGGTTTTTCTGTGCTTTGTTGGGCCTAGGAGCCCCTCTCATCAGAGGACACCGTCACCCAGGGAAGGAGAAGTCCAAAGTTCCCCAAACTTCACCCCCTGGAAAGGCCACATGACTTCTGCCCGGGCGGAGTTCACTTTGTGGCCACCGGAGACAGCGTCCTGCCGGCGGGGCTGCCCAGCCAATGACACGCGGAGACGATGATGTCATGCGCCTCCTGCGCCTCCCATTGGTGGCTGGCCCGCCAATCCCGCCGCGGAGCCGCCGACGCTGGGCGGGGCCGGGAGGGAGGGCAGGGAGGGCAGCGCGCAGAGCGGCCTCATCCCTCTCTCCAGTCCTCCTGGGCATCCTGCCGAGGGGACGAAGGGACGGGGCCACCTGCACCCCCCGGACAAGCAGAGCAGAGCCGAGGGGACGAAGGGACGGGCCACCTGCACCCCCGGACAAGCAGAGCAGAGCCGCTCTGGCCCAGAGGACAGGCTGGAGAACACAGGCGGGGAGCCTGCCCACCAGGCACCGGGGGGCAGGGGGCCAGCTCACAGTGTGCACCCCTGTACCTCCCCGGGCGGGGACACGGTCAGGGGACAGGACAACACCCTCCTCCGCCCCAGACTCTGCCTTACCTGCCGGGGGACCGGGTGTCTGCTTCCAGGCTGCTGCCCACGACTGCCCCATCGACTTCGCCCGGCTCTCTGCGGGAGGGAGGGCAGGGCAGGCGGGAAGAGCTGTGGGCCAGAACCAGACCCCTCTCCCGCTCCTCTGTGGGGCCTGGCCACCTGGGGCTGTGGGACCGACCGGAGGTGGTGGCAGCCAGTGTCTCTGAAGAGCTCCGAGTCCTCAACTCTGATGGGGGGGAGCCTCCCAGGAAGTCTCTGCAAACCCCTGGAGCGCCCTCCCCACCCCCACCCCCGCAGAGGTCTGAGCAGCCCCTGCCCCCTCCAGCTCGGCCACACACACTCTCCCCCACCCCAGCCCATGGCCCAGTCAGTTTCTCACGGTTGGACCCGGTTGGCAAATCGTCGGCGCCAGAGCATAGCCAAGGTGCTGAGCAGGAGGAGGGTGGTGCACATGGCTCGGCTGCCCCATCCCCTCCCGGGCCAAGTCTGCCAAGGAGGCCAAGATGGCCCCTGCCGGCCCCCAGGCCCCTGCGGTGCGTCCTACCTCCCTGCTGTGATGGATTAGGAGGCTCAAGCCGATTACTGGGGTCAGCAGGCCTGACCTTGTGAAGATGATTACCCTCCCTGGGCCCCGCTGCCCCCTCTACCCTCCCTAACCACCCCCTAACCCCCCACCCCCATGCCAGGAAAATAGACCTCAGTCTGCAAGGTGAGTGTAATGCAGACCAATGCACTAAAGCCATGTGTGGCTCTTTGGCCCCTTGAGCGTGGCTCTTCCACAAAACACCGTGGCCTGGGCGAGTCTGTGTTGAAGAAGTGGCGTTAGAAGAAGTTTAGGTTTAAAAAATGTGGCTCTCCAAAGACATGTCCATCGTCATGCTATTGCTATTTGGCTCTGTTGGCTAACGAGTTTGCCGACCACGGCTCTGAGGTGAGCAGTCACCATAACAGAGTGACTCAGGCAGTCAAGGGCACCCACTGGGCATGCTGGGAGCTGGGGGCGCCGGGAAGCTGCCAGGAGGAGCTGGGCACCTGAGTGTGCAGGCGCTGGAGGAGGGGTGGTCCTCAGACCGGAGGCCCTGCCGGGGCCTGAAAGCGAAGGAACTTTCCAGCAACGGAAGTAAGAGCCAGAGGGCAGTGATGTCACAGGGCCCCGGGGGCGCCCCAGGGGAGGGGAGGGGAGGGAGAGCGGATGAAGCGGAAAGACAGAGGCCAGCGAGCGGAGGCTGGCTCCGTGGCTCCGATCCACCCTCCGGGCACTTCTCTCCCGGCGGCGGGATGTAAGCATGCGCTCCCGAAGTAGATCTGTGCATCCGCTCACGACTGACATACGTGCTACTGTGCACACACATCCTGCGCCACTGGCACACGTAAAACTGGTGAAGACTGAGGTAACAACAGCCCCGCCGGTGTGGCCCCTACGAACCAGGAGGTCACAGTTCCGTTCCCGGTCAGGGCTGGACCCCAGTCGGGGCGTGCAGGAGGCAGGTGGTCTATGATTCCCTCTCATCATGGATGTTTCTCTCTCCCTTTCCATTCCTGCCTGAAATCAATCGAAATATGTATTTTTTTTTAAAGATTGAGATAAAAACAAGCGATTCTTCTACTGGATTTCCACATCCCAGCGGAACTTCTTGGGCGGCCGCTGGGAAGGCCGCCGAGCTGGCTCCGGGAAACGGTCCTGAGGTTAGGGGGGTGGCCGGGCAGTGCGCTTGGCCCAGACGGGGTGCAGGGTGTGGGGTCCCCCGAGTGATGATAAGACAGAGCCCACACCCGCTCCTCCTCGATGGCGGCCAGGTTTTCCTTCCCTCACTGAGACGGAGCCCTGTCCGAGGCCCCTGCCACGGCCGCCCCGATGGATGGCGGGAAGGAGCTGAGCCTGAGGTCCCAGGAGGGCCGGCTACTCGGAAGTGCGTGCTTTCAGATAAACATGAGCTTGAGGACAGCCGGCCTCTGGCAGTACTTGAGCAGTGGGGTGAGGGCTTGAGGAGGCGGGGTCACAGGGAGCCTGGGGGGCGGGGGGACTGAACACACCCGATGGAGGCCCTCACAGGACTCAGAGGAGACGCCCTGCCTGGTCCGGCTCCACGGGGACCTGGCCACCCCACTGCTGTCAAATTGGGGTGCTCAGAGGGTCCCCACGTCTCCCTGGGCAGAAGGAGTCTCCTCCACCCAGGACCCTCCCTCCCAGGGGCTCCCCAAGACCTCCTGACCCTCCCAGGCCCGCTGTGCCCGCCGGCTGCCTCTCCTCCGCCCTTTGCTCACCAGGGTGGGCGCCTGGCTGTCCTGCCTGAGTCACGTAGGCCACCCAGGACTCCCCTCCGACGACATGGGTGTGTCCATGGGGACGGGGTGCTGGACGGAGGGCCTCTGGCGCTGCAGTCGGACAGCGTCCCCCTCCCCAAAGGGGGCGGTTGCGTAAGGCGCTGGGGCAGGGAGGCCTCAGCCCCAAGCTCCATGGCCCGGCCCGGGGGCTCTGGGGGCGGCGCCGCGGCGAGGCCAGAAGCCCCCTCCCTCCCCCGGGGGCTCCGATCGGACCGCGGCGGACCCCGCGGGCGGGCGGCCCCACCGCCAACGCCCGGACGTGTAGGACCTGCAGCCCGTTCCCCGCAGCGAGAAGGGGGCCCACGTGCACGCGCCGCGACTCCCACCGCCGCGGGAGCGGAGCCCCCGAACCCCCAGCCCCGCCCCCCGGACCGCCCCCCCCCCCGTCCCGGGGACCGCCCTCCTCCGGGACCACCCAGCGCGCCGCCGCACCCGCCGCCGCCCTCCCCGCGGCCGGACTCCGCGCGGGCCTCCCCGCCCCGCCCGCCCCGCAGGTCCCCGCCCCGCCCGGCCGGCCCTCACCTTGCGGGACGGGCTCGGGGACGGGCTCGGGGTCGGGCTCGGGGACGGGCTCGGGGACGGGCTCGGGGACGGGCTCGGGGACGCGGGGCTGGGGGTTTGGAGCGGATTTGTTTTTGCAACATTTTCCCATCAGACCGCGTCCCCGCCCCCCGCTCGCGGTCCCCCGCCCCCCGCACATATTCCAGCGCCAGACACACACAGGCGCACACGCGCGCAGACACACGCGGACACACACACGCACGCACGCACACGCACACACAGACACACACGCACACACACACGCACACACAGACACACGCAGACACACACACACACACGCACGCACCCGCGCGGCGCGCACAGGCACACGCGCCCTCCCGCCGGCGCGCCCTCCCCGCGCCGCCCGCCCGCCGCGCACGCAGCCGCCGGCTCCGCGCCCGCCGCCGCCGCCGCCGCCCAGCGAGGCCGCCGCCCGCGCCGCCGATGGAGAAAGTGCCGGGCGAGATGGAGAGCGAGCGCCGGGAGCGCGGCGAGGAGCTCTCCGAGGCGGAGAGGGCGGCGGTGCAGGCGACGTGGGCCCGGCTCTACGCCAACTGCGAGGACGTGGGGGTGGCCATCCTGGTGCGGTAGGTGCCGCCGGCCCGGGGGCGGGAGGGGGGCGGGCGGCAGAGGCTCCGGGCGGGGCGGGCTCGGCCGGGGTCCGAGCTCCCAGATGCGGCGGGGCCGGGCGGAGGGGGTCCCAGCGGCGCGGGGCGCCTGGGGTGGGCAGAGCTCCCGCGGAGCCGCCCTGGCTCTGGGCGCGGGGCTCTGGGCGCGGGGCGCGGGGCTCCCCAGGAGCCAGGACCCCGAGGAAAGAGGACACCCCGCCTCCTGCCCTCTGAACTCAGCCAGGCGCCCCGCTGAGCTGCCCGGACTCATCCCACTCACCCCTCAGAGGGGTGCTTCCGTGGGGCTCCCCAGGTTAGAGGAGGGAACGCTGAGGCTCGGCCCGCGGGGGACACGGCGGAGCAGGGCACTCTCTCCAGCTCCCCCCCTGAAAGGGGTGAAGCCTCTTGGAAGGACAGAGCAGAGGGCAAGAGGAGAGGCCGGGGGACCGGAGGCCGAGCCCGCAGGCCTCCCCGCCTCCCCCGGGAGCGGCCCGGGAGGAGTCCCAGGTGAGGGCAGGTGAGCCGGCGTCCCGGACCCGGTCCCTGCGGGTCCGCCCCTGTGGACGGACAGGCCGCACCCTGAGCGCCACCTGGGGGGGAGGCCATGCGTCTTGGGCTCAGGGGTCATTAGGGCACCAGGCGGGCGGAGGGACCCCTCACCCCCCCAACACACACACACACACACACTCACACACACACACTCACACACACACACTCACACACACACACACTCACACACACACACACACACACTCACACACACACACTCACACACACACACACTCACACACACACACACTCACACACACACACACTCACACACTCACACACTCACACACACACACACACACTCACACACACACACTCACACACACACACACACACACACTCACACACACACACACACACACACACACACACATGGTGGTACTGTTCTTCACCCACACATGCCGGTGCGTACACCGTTCCTATAGAGAAAGTGTCCCCAAGCCCCACACGGGCTGGCTGACTGTAGCTACGATCACTTCCCACAAGTGCGGGGCCCTGGGGGTGCCGTCCCCCCCCCCGCCCCCCGCCCAGGCAATCGGGGGCAGAGCAGGGCCGTCAGACCCCTGAAGGCGGGGACCTCGCTGGGGCAAGGACTCTGGAGTGCAGCCGGTCTGTCAGTCTGTCCGTCCGTCTGTCCGTCCCCCAGTCCTGGCCGGGCCTGGCTCCTCCCCCCTCCCCACCCGCTCTCTCCCTCGGCCTCCGCCAAGCCTGGGACCTCCCAGCTCTGCACGGAGGCGCCCCAGTTCCGAGGAAGAAACATTTGGGAGGAGAGAGAGCAGGCAGCGCTCTCGGGGAGTTGGGGAGGCTTCCTGAGGAGGGGCAGCTGTTCGGCGGCGCCCGGGGGGGTGGGGTGGGGACAGGGGTGGTGGGGGAGCCGAGAGGGGGTTCGGATCCCGGAGCCTCGGCATTCGGAGGCGCAGAGCCACACGTGGGAGCGCCCACACAGGCTCGCCGTGGGCAGTCCCAGCGCCAGAGCCAGCTGCCTCCCGAGGGCCGCTCTCAGCCCTGTGCAAGCACCCCGAACCCCGTTCCCCAGCCCCCATCAGGGTGCTAGGGTGCACCCCGGGGTCACCAGGAGGAAATGAGCAGTCCCCAGGACAGGCCTTGGGGACGGGCCCAAGATGTGGCCCTGGGATTGGGGGCGCACAGGGAGGGAGCTGCCCTGAGGGCTGAGCTGCCTGAGCTGTCTCTGAGCTCTGGACAGGCTCCTTCCCCCTCGCACCCCTCGTGCGTGCACGGGTCCTGACCCTCACAGGGGCCCCGCTGTGGGCACTGAGACGGCCCACCTTGGTCTGAGAAGGCAGGAGATCTGACCTGCCCGCAACCCCGGGCACGCTCCCCCGACCCCACTCTGTGCTGAGCAGGGTCCAGCCGGCCCAGCCTGGAGAACCGGGCCCAGCCCCTCCCTGCCGGCCCAGCCCCAGCCCTGACCCCGGCCCAGCCCCAACCCCTGCCCCAGCCTCACCAGCCCCAGCCCCAGCCCCAGCACCAGCACCAGCCCCGGCCTCACCAGCCCCAGCCCCGGCCCCTCCCTGCCGGCCCAGCCCCAGCCCCAGCCCCAGCCTCACCAGCCCCGGCCCCAGCCCCAGCCCCAGCCCCAGCCCCAGCCTCACCAGCCTTTTTCCCTTTCACCGCCCCCCCCCACTCTCTCCCCAGGACCTGGCCCACGGGGTGCTATAGGGGTATAAGGGCAAGGCTGGGGTAAGCTTCCCAAGTGTCCCAAAGCAGCCCCCCACCCTGTGCTCCTGGGGTTTGTCACAGCCCCTCTGTCCCCCTCCGAGGACAGGCCCCAGGGAGCCCGAGACCCTGGCCCTGGGACCACCCCTCTTCCCCTCCTCCCCCCGGGCTGAGGCAGAGGAGCCCCTGGCCCCACTCCAGGAGTTAGCAGCCACAGTGCTGGTGGCCGCGGAGGGCTGCTGGGGTCTGAGCAGCCCCCACCCCACGCCCTGCAGGGGAGACGGAGAGGGACACCCAGGCTCCGGGTGTAAGGGCTCTGCCCCCCCCCCCCAGACCAGCCCGGGGCAGGCTCTTCCGGAGGCCTCGTTGCCTCTGGGGCAGAGCAGCTCCCCGAGGCTGCTGGGGCTTCTCGCCGGGGTGGTCAGGAGTAAACACGGGGAGCCAGGAGCAAGGCCAGACGGAGGAGCAGAGCACGCCCTGCAGGGAAGGGGGCTCCCTGGACCGTCATCCCTCAGGGCCACCAGCTGGCGCCGAGGCAGGACACTGACCTGGTCCCAGGCCGCCCCCTCCCCACCCTCACCCCCACCCACACTGCCAGGGGGAAGCTGTCCAAGCAGGGACCGCCCCCCCCCCCTCCATCGGCGCTGGCTCGGCAGAGGGCTGCAGGTGCACGGCTCACATAGTGAGTGCTCCCCAAGTGCTCCTGGTCCTCCCTCACCGTGAGGTGGTGGAGAAACTGCTCAGTGGTGGGAATTACCGGAGCGACAGGCGGGGAGGCTGTGCCCCCCGACACCCCCCCCCCATAGACACCACTTTTCACTGAGGCTGAGCACTGTCACGCCCGAGTCTGCAGCCCCAGGAAGGCCGGGGCTTCGCATCTGTGCTTCGTGGCGATGCTTCTGTTTCTTTGTTGTTTTCTTAAAATATTTTATTGATTTTTTACAGAGAGGAAGGGAGAGGGATAGAGAGTTATCGATGAGAGAGAAACATCGACCAGCTGCCTCCTGCACACCCCCCCCCCCCGGGGATGTGCCCACAACCGAGGTCCATGCCCTCGACCAGAATTGAACCTGGGACCCTTCAGTCCTCAGACCGACGCTCTATCCGCTGAGCCACACCGGTCAGGGCACGAGGCTTCTGTCTTGAGATTCATCTCCGCCGCCCACACCGGCGTGTCTGTGAGGTGGCGGGTGCCGGGCCGAAGGGACCCCCCACGCTCGCAGGCAGGAGGCGGTGAGTCCTCTGCCCCAGGTCGCACCTGGCCTCGGAGAGGGCCCCAGTCTCCACCCGGGCCGTGTGCTGTCGCTCCCGGACGCGGCCCTCTGCCTCTGTCCCGGCTCTCCGGCCTGAGGCCACCTCGGCCCCGGGCCGTTTGGGCACAGGATCAGCTCCCTGGTCCCCGCGGGGGCCGCTCCAGGACAGGAAGCGGCCTGAGGAAGCGGGTCCGAGACATCCCTGCGTCCTCCGAGGCCTGGTTAGGACTTCGTGCCCACGGAGTCTGCGTGCGCCTCCCGTGGCCCCCGGCCCCGCTGTCAGCGTCCTGGGCCGGGGCCGGGGCCGGGGCTGAGCCAGAGGGTGCCGAGACCCAGCTCCGCCCGCGGGCTGTGGAGCCCCGCACAGGGCGGCGGAGCCCACTCATGGCCGTGCGGGAGGCGGGCGCCGGGCCAGCGGGGGCTGGGGGTGGGGAGGCCCCGAGGGCATGCCACTGGGGGAGAGGAAGGCGGGCCCAGGACTCCTGCCCCGGCTGCGGGGCTGGGGAGATGCCCAGAGGCAGGGAGTGCGCCGGGGCTGGAGGCGTGGCCGTGGGCAGGTTTGTGGGTGGGACGCCAGGTTAGGGAGGTGAACAGTGGGGAGCTGCTGACGGTGTCGGATGAGAGTGAGCGTTCCATATGCACACACACACACACACACACACACACGTGCACGTGCACATACACATATGTGCACACACACGTGCACACACGGCACGGGAGGGGCTGGAGGAAGACCCGGTGCTCCGGGGAGGGGCCCCCAGGCAGGGGCTCAGCATGCTCTGTGGTTACACACACACACACACACACACACACACACACACACCCCGCTGGTGGCTGCGGCAGAGGCGGGTGAGGGAGGACGGGTCTGTCTGTCCCCTCGGCTGGGAGGCAGGCGGGGTTGGGGGGCAGCCAGCCTGCTTTCCTTCGCTCACAAAGGGTGCTCCCACTTCAGCAGCCTGACCGCCGGCTCCCGAGCCCCGTGCCCGCTCTGTGAGGACTCCGCTCACAGTGTCTAGGGCAGCCGTGGGCAAACTAAGGCCCGCGGGCCGGACGGCTGTTCTGTCCGGCCCGAGGAGCAGAAAGAGCGGAGGGTTCTCTTGCTCTCCCCTCCGCTCCTTCCCCAGCGGCCCAAGAGGAGAGTGCCAGCGTGGTCAGGCTGCTTTTGTTCCGGCCCTCCGGTCCAGTTGAAGAACCCACTGTGGCCCTCGAATCAGAAAGTTTGCCCATCCCTGGTCTAGGGTCTCATTTCATCTCTCAACAGCTCACGGACGAGATAGGAGCCACAGTGCCATTTCACCGAGGGGGACAGGAAGGCTGGGAAAGGCTAAATGACAGGCCCAGGCCCCACTGGCCGGGGATCCTGAGAGAGAGAGAGAGAGAGAGAGAGAGAGAGAGAGAGAGAGAGAGAAAGCTCTCCCCTCCCAGCTGCGTTGGGGGAGTGAGGTCTCGGAAAGAGGGGAGAAGCGAGGAAGGCAGAGGCCTGGGCGGGGCTGAGCCTGGCCCACAGCACGGAGGGGACGGAGGGGACGGGCGGGGATGGGGGGAGGGCCCACGTCGAGGGACAGCTCTCCGGTGCTGAGACCTGACGGGCGGGCATAGTGGGCCCTGCCTCTCCCAGCCGCGCCCGTGTCCTGGCCCCGAGGGTGGCCCGCGGCAGCCCTGCCTCACCGCCCCCCCCCCCCCCCGCCCCAGGTTCTTCGTGAACTTCCCGTCGGCCAAGCAGTACTTCAGCCAGTTCCAGCACCTGGAGGAGCCGCTGGCGATGGAGCGCAGCCCGCAGCTGCGGAAGCACGCCTGCCGCGTCATGGGCGCCCTCAACGCCGTGGTGGAGAACCTGCACGACCCCGAGAAGGTGTCCTCCGTGCTCGCCCTGGTGGGCAAGGCCCACGCCCTCAAGCACAAGGTGGAGCCCGTGTACTTCAAGGTGCGTCCCCCCACCGGCCTGCAGGCTGGGGCAGCGAGGGGCGGGGGCTCCCCAGACGTCGGGCTGACCACTGGGCCACCCAGCCCGCCCTGCGGGGCTGTGACGGGAGGGGCAGCCGGGTGGAGGGGCTGAGGGCCTGGGGGGGGGGGCAGGACGCCCTGGCGTTGACCCCCCCTCCCTCCTCCCGCCCTCAGATCCTCTCGGGGGTCATCCTGGAGGTGATCGCCGAGGAGTTTGCCAACGACTTTCCGCCCGAGACGCAGAGAGCCTGGGCCAAGCTGCGCGGCCTCATCTACAGCCACGTGACCGCGGCCTACAAGGACGTGGGCTGGGTACAGCAGGTCCCCAACGCCACCACGTGAGGAGGGCCGAGGGTGGGCCGGGCGCTCCCGGGGCCGGGGCTGGCCTGGGCAGGAGCCCTGCCAGGAGGCGGGCCTGGGAGCAGACGCAGCGGGCGTGAGCTGTGAACCCCATCGGACCCCCAGCCCAGAGGGGGGCCTTCTCGGCACCTAGGCCCCTGGGCGGGGAGGGCAGGGGGCAGAGGCTGGGCGGGAGGGCAGAGGGCAGAGGCTGGGCGGGAGGGCAGAGGCGGGGCGGGGAGGGCAGAGGCGGGGCGGGGAGGGCAGAGGCTGGGCGGGGAGGGCAGAGGCGGGGCGGGCAGAGGCTGGGCGGGGAGGGCAGAGGCTGGGCGGGGAGGGCAGAGGCTGGGCGGGAGGCTGGCTCTTGGGCCCAGAGGCGGCAGGCGCTAGCCGTGGCCCCTCCCTGGGCACAGTCACATGGTGGTGCTCACCTGGGCGGCCCTCTCCTCCGGGGCCAGCTCGGGAGGGGGCGGGGGAGGCAGTCACGCGGGCCTCACACAGGCCAGCGTGGCCAGCCCAGCCGGAGGCCGCGGGTGTCCCTCTCACGCACACACACCCGGTGTTTACTTCTGGGCTGACCCCCAGGGCCCGTTCCCAGTTCTGGGGTGAGGGCCGGGGTGGCTCCAGGAGGGTGGCCGCCGGCTGGGAGCACGGGGGGGGGGGGGGGGGGCCTGGAGACGTGGCGGCTGGGAACGCTCCGGCCTCGGGGCCCCGAGGGGCGGGCGGAGAGCCTGGCGGCCGGGCGCGGGGAGCCGGCAGAGGCGGCGGGAAGCGGGGTCAGCCAGCAGCTCGGGACACGCCGCCACGCGCTGCAGAGAAACACTCCCCGCGGTTCCCAGGGCTCGGGGCGGCCCTCCCCGCTCCCCCCGCTGGCCCGGGGCCTGGCCCTCCTGCTTGCAGCCTCCTGGCGGCTGTGGGCGCAGCTCCGAGGGGAGGTCCCCAGGGCGGCCTCGGAGGCCAGGCCTCTGACTGGCCATCCGTTCGTCTGTCCGTCCCATCCATCCTTCCGTCCCCTGAGCATACTGGCTCAGCCTCTCCGCTTCCTTCCCTGCCCCCCTCACCCCCCGCATCCCCCCCCTGCATCCCTTCCCCCCACCCCCCGCAGGGGAGCGCAGCCCTGGCTCTCAGGAACTGCTGGCCGCACCCCGCAGCCGCTCCAGGTGTGCACAGCTGGCCCGCTCTGCCCGGACCCGGACCCGGGTGGAGGGGAGGCAGAGGGTACCTGCCCGGGGGGCGCTGGCAGGGCCAGGGGACGAGCCGGGGAGCCGGAGCGGCAGGCGGGCCAGTTTGGGGGGGCGGGGGGTGGGGGGAGAGACTTGCCCTCCCCCCTCCCCCAGGCGGCCTCCGCGGCCAGCGGCTTGTTTACAGCCGGGGGCCGACTTCCTGCTTCCAGGGACGGCCTTTCCACAGGGCCGGAGGGACCGGGCTCGCTGGCCAGCGAGGCCCCGTGAATCAGAGACACGTGGACCCGCTTCCCGACACCAGGCCCCGCCCCGCCCCCTTCTTGCCCCAGCTGGACCCCGGGGGACTCACATCTCCCCCGCACCCCGAGAATTAGGAAACCATCGGATCGCCTCATCCGCCCCTGCGTCTCCGGGGAGACGGATTTGGGGAGAGTGGCTGGGCACTACTCCCACCTGGGCCGGCCACGGCACAGTGGGGGTACCCCTCTCCCCAGCCGGGCCGTCGTGGGGATGGTCCCTCCACCCCCCCAGCCCCCGCCTCTGCCGAGGCCCCGGGCGGTCCAAGCCGGGAGCCGGGAGCCAGGAGGGAGGGAGGGAGGGACAGGCCGACGTGGGAGGAAGGCCTCCATCCAGCGCCTCTTATCGGACAGGGTGGGCCAGACGCCTCTGTTTACCGAGCTGTCTCTGCCTGAGGGTGTGGGTGCGTGTTTGTGGGTGCGGAGGCGGGGGGCGGGGTGCCGGGGCCTGCCTGTGGGTGGTCCGAGCGCGCCCACGGCTCCCTCACAGCACACGAGCCCGCTGTGGGGAACACGGGCTGGGGTTCGGGTGGCCACCGACCTCCCTGAGGCCCAGGTCCCCTCCCGGGAAGGGAAACTGGGCCTTGGGCCCCCTCGGGCCGCGGTCCCCTGTGCCACGCGGGGTCTCGGCAGCTGGCGCCCCGTCTCACGCCTCTCCCCCCCGCACCCTCCCCAACTCCTGCCCCCCCCCCCCCCCCCCCCGGTCCCGGCCTGTGCCCTCTGTGACCTGTTGCCCCGTCTCTCGTCCACAGCCCCCCGGCCACGCTGCCTTCTCCCTCGTCGGGGCCCTAGGGCCCCCGCTGCCCTCCGCCCTCCCCGGCAGCACCCGGAGCAGAAGGCCGAGCTCTGAAGACCCTCCTTGACCCCCGCTGCTGGGTGCCAGGGAGCCGGAGGGACCCCGACACGTCTTCCTGGAGAGAGGCCTCCGCCTGGGCGCGGCCCCGGAGCCGCCCGGAGGCGCACTGGATGCCGACCCCGTGGGGCGTGGCCCGCCCGCGGGGTGGGGGGCCCTTCCCCCTCGAAGAGCCAGCCCCCTCCTTAGCTTTTCTACGTCTCTCCGCGGACCCAGCTGGCCGCCGGCGGGACTCGGGGGGGTCCTCCCCGGCCCCCTCCCGCCGCCCGGCCTGCACGCAGGTCTCGCGTCACCTCTAGAGCATCACGCACACGTACCTACCACATATACCGTATATTCTATACGCAGCCTCTATAAAGATATATATATATACACACTCACATCTATACTGTGCACCCACGGGGCCTCGGGCCCGCTCCCCGGCGCTCCGGGCTTCTGGGCAGAGGACGGGGCGTTCTGGCAGAGATGGGGGTCCCACATTGGCACAGAGGGGATCTGGGCCTGTGGGCGGACTTGGGGGTGACCCGAGGGCCCGAGGGGGCAGGGTTGGGGCGACGCAGCCCATCCTGGGCCGGCTCCCACCTCCCTGCAAGAAGGACTCGGCTCTCCCCACGTTTACCCCACACGAAAGGCTGTGTGTGGCTCTGCTCGAGGCCCTGCTCCCTCAAGGTCAAGGGCAGGCAGGGGGGACGCCGTGCTGGGGGGGCGGAGGCGGGGCCCCATCTGCCTCTGTCACGAAGGCCCAGCGGGAGGCGGGCGGCGGGGCCGGGCCAGCTGCCTGCACGGCCGCCCGATGGAGCTGAGGCCGGCCCTCCGTGCCCACCCCTCCGGCTGCGGGCGGGCGGGCGGGCGGTCCTGCCCCTCCATCTGGGTCGGGGCCGCGGGGACACCCGTGGGCGCCCCGGTCACGTGTGTCGCCGTCCCCAGGACGTCTGCCGCTGTGGCTGTCGCGCCGCGTCCCCTCCTGTCCCCCCCGTGCGGCTGCCTGTCCTCCTTTTGTAGTTCCCGATGTTTGTAACCAGACCGGCGGCGTGTCATTAAACAGACTCCTCTTCCTGTGTCTGCTCCCCGCGCTTCCTGCCATCTGCCTCGCCCTCGGCCCCCATCCCCCCGCCCCGCCCCCCGCCCCCCTTTCTCCCCGCCACCCAACCCGGTGTCTGCCTGGGCTGGTCGTGGGCCCTGGGAGGGAGGGTCCACCGGGCTGGAGACTGGAAGCTGGGATATGGGGTGTGTGTGTGTGTGTCTGTGCTTGTTCTTGAAGTCGGGGGGCAAGGGGGGGCTCTCCTCTTTTGTTCTGCAACCTCCCCGGCGAGAGGGGGATAAGGCAGGGAGGAGTCCAGGCGGAGATGTTGGGGGGGAAGGGCCCAGCCGGTCCCAGGGTCCCAGTGAGGCCTCTGTCTTTTGGGGGGAGGGCAGAGGCCAGGGGAGGGGTCCGCTGTGGGTGCGGGGGAAGGGCCTGTGATCTTAGTCTCAACCCCAGCCCCTTCCCGAGCTCTCGGCTCCCGGACCCCTTCCCGAGCCGCCCCGGTCCGTCCTGCCTCCGGTCCCACAGCCCAGCGGCCGCCCAGCCCCCGCACAGGATGGAGGCGGCAGCGGGATCAGCTCCCGGAGGAGGGACCCGGAGGTCACCGCCCCGGGGCCGCAGGGGGGGCAGGAAGCAGCCTCTGCCCCCTGGGAGGGCTCCTGGCTGCCTGGGAAGACGCATCGGACACAGGAAAACGGCTCCTCTCCCAGGGCAGCATGCAGGCCCCGCCTCGGCCCCGGGCCCGGCCCGCCGGGGCGGCGGTGGAAGTCCGGAGAATAAACAAATGCCGCTCTTAGAAAGCAGAAGCCGAGCTCCGGCCTCCGGCCAAGCGCGAGCCGTGCGATCGGGACGCGAGTGCCGAACGGGCGGGACGCGTGGGCACCGCCTTGGCAGGGAGGGCCGCGCGCCGGGCTCGCGTGCGACGGCCGTGGTGCTGAGCCGGCCACAGTCACCGCTGCCGGGAAGCAGGAGTGGCCCAGCTGCTTTGCCTCAGGGGCTAGAGCACCAGCCCAGGGGCCGGGGGTCCCGGGTTTGGGTTCGATTCTGGTCAGGGGGGGTCAAGGGCACGCACACCGGTTGCAGGCAGGCTCACCCCGGCCCCGGTGGGGACTCCTGCAGGAGACAGCCAGTCCTCGTGTCCCTCTCCCACATCCATGTTCCTCTCCGTCTCTCCCCCTCCCTTCCACGTCCTCCAACGTCCATGGAAAATTTTGAGAACGGAAGTGGGAGCGAGCAGGAGGCCTGCCTTGTAGGGCAGGTGCCAGGAGGAGGAGGAAGAAGAGGAGGAGGAGGAAGAGGAGGAGGGTGGGTGCCCAGGGCTGGGGGCCGGGGTGCTCGGGGGAGGGAAGGCCTGGCCATCGGCAGCAGGAATGGAAGGAGGAGAGGGCTGGACTGGGCCAGAGGAGCCAGGGGAAGAGGGGGCAGAGGAGGTGGGAGGCGGGAGGCGAGTGAATAGAACAGGGTGGTCTCAGGAGGCAGAGGCCAGGGAAAGGGGAGTGGAGGTAACCCAGGAGGCCTGACTGGCAGGGGCCTCCCGGGCAGGTGAGCTGAGCCCGAGGGGGGGGGGGGGACTGTGACAGACAAGACAGAGGGGGCGTCCGCAGTCGGGTGGGGGGGGGTAGCTAGTCCCTGGGGAGAAAGATCCCCTCCCCAATTTCACTTCAGTTGGCTTCCGAATGGTGAAGGGACCTCCGAACCAGCCCAAACCGGGATCCTTTAGGAATGTGGTCCTCGGGGACGGTTCTCCCCATTCCCCACCCTCGAGAGCGGCCGTGGGCAAACTATGGCCCTCGGGCCAGATCCGGCCCCTTCGGCTCTTCTATAAGGCCGGCTCAGAGCCAAAAGAGCGGGCCGTACCCTTTTATGTAACGATGTTCACTTTGAATTTATATTAGTTCTTCACACGAACACTCCATCCATGCTTTTGTTCCGGCCCTCCGGTCCAGTTTAAGAACCCCTTGTGGCCCTCGAGTCAAAAAGTTTGCCCACCCCTGGGCTAGAGAGAGGACACTGGCGATTAATGATTCCCTAGGCGCGGTGCCGGAGGGTGGGGGGCACCCCGGGTCCCCTGCTGGTGCCGATGCACGCAGGGGCGGCCCCGCCGTGGAAGAGCCGAGCCCCTGGGTCAGCGCCCCCTGCCGGGCTCGGGCGCGCGGCGGGTGTCAGCAGCCGGCCAGCCTCCCCGCGCGCTCCCGCCGCGACCCCTGCTGGCCGTGGCGGGAACGACACCCCGGCGGCTGGGGCGGCGGGACCTGGGCTTCTAACCCTGCAGGCCGGCAGCGCCCAGGCTGAGCCGAGGCCCACAGGACGCACTTACATGGGGGAACTGTCCTCCGTGTCTGGGCCGCGTGGACACATGGAATCGGTGCTCTGGTCTCCGGCCGGCCCTCCGCCACACTCACAAGCCGGCTCAGGGGGAACGCGGCCACCGAGGCTCAGGAGGACCCACACCGGATATATATATATATAGTTGATTTTTTCACAGAGAGGAAGAGAGAGGGATAGAGAGTTAGAAACATCGATGAGAGAGAATCATCGATCAGCTGCCTCCTGCACACACACACACACACACACACACACACACACCGGGGATGTGCCCGCAACCTAGGTACATGCCTCTGACCGGAATCGAACCTGGGACCTTCCGGTCCGCAGGCCGACGCCCTATCCACTGGGCCACACCGGTTTCGGCCAGGATGTATTTTTAAAGTTGGCCCAACACAGTTTCCTGGTGGGTTGGATGCGGGGGGGGGGGGGGGGCGGGGGGTGGTTTGGAGGGGAGATTGCTGAGAGGAAGCACCTGGCGGGAGGGAGCTCTGCCTAAACCCGCCCAGCAGGGTTCTTGCTGAAGGCGGCCGGGTGGGTCCCACGTAGGCTGGGGGTGGGGGCGGGGGAGGGGGGATGGAGAACCCAGGGGGAGCCGGGCCGGCGTGGCTCAGTGGTTGCGCCTTGACCTATGAACCAGGGGGTCAGGGTTCCATTCCCCGTCCGGCCACATGCTTGAGTTGCGGGCTCCATCCCCGGTGGGGGGAGATGGGGAAGCAGCCCATCCGTGATTCTCTCTCATCATTGCTGTTTCTCTCTCTCCCTTCCTCTTCCTTCCCCTCTGAAATCAATAAGAATGTATATTTAGAAAAGAAAGAGGAACTCAGTGGGGCTTCTGGCTAGCCGGGCTGAGCAGGAGGAGTCGTGCTCGTGGACAGAGTCCACGTCAGGCCTCTTGGAGGTCAGGGAGCCTGAGCAGATTAGAGGACCTGGTCCCTCCCTCCCTCGGGCGCAGAGGGGCAGTGAGTTTGGGGGGCAGGGGGTATTTCGGGGGGTCTGGCCGGGGGCAGCTGACTGCCCAGGGCCCACCTAGGCACCCAGGGGCCGGAGGAACCAACCCTCCAGCCCTTTTCTGCAGCTGGGAAGGGACGGGCGGGGGGGGGGGGAGGCGGGCAGGCGTGGGGGGGGAGGGGCCTCCCAGGGCAGGTGGGCAAGGGAGCCCTGACCTTGTCTAAGGCCACAGACAGACCACGCCGTACTGTTCACTGTCAAAAACAACAGTTCTGTGATGCGAGAGCAAAACGTGTCTGTTGCGCCGAAACCAGTTTGGCTCAGTGGATAGAGCGTCGGCCTGTGGACTGAAAGGGCATGTACCTTGGTTGCAGGCACATCCCCAGTGGAGGATGTGCAGGAGGCAGCTGGTTGACGTTCCTCTCTCATCGACGTTTCTAGCTCTCTATCTCTCTCCCTTCCTCTCTGTAAAAAATAAAAAAATAAAAAATAAAAAAAAGCGTGACCCAGAGTCAAGTCCCCGCCTACCCACATGCACCTCAAAATTGCGTGAGACCCAGCCCCAGCCCCTCCCATTGGGCTAGGTCCAGACCCGGCCAGTCCCACCCTTGTCAAGCCCACAAGTGCACCTCAAGTCCCCTGGCCCGGTGCCAGCATGGGGGCATGGCCTGAGGTCCCCCAGACGGGGTGGGTGGCGTGCCTTGAGGTCCCCCATCAAGCCCTACCAGGTGGGGGACACGGCCTTGAGGTCCCCCATCAAGCCCCACCAGGTGGGGAGAGCAGCCTGAGGTCCCTGACCTGGCACTGGGGTGTGTGGGGAGCAGCCTGAGGTCCCCCAGACCAGCACCAGGGCAGGAAGTGCACCTTAAGATCCCCTGTCAGGCCCCACAGGGGCGGGGGAGGGTGCAGCCTCAGGCCCCTGCTGATTGCTCGTTAAGGCTCCTAATGGGAACTCAGCCTCAGCTGCGGGTGCAGCCATCTTTGTGATGAAGCGATGGTCAATTAGCATATTTCCTCTTTATTAGATAGGATATATAGCAATATTCAAAAAATATTTCTATTGATTTCAGAGAGGACAGGAGAGGAAGAGTGATAGAAACATCAATGATGAGAGAGAATCACTGATCAGCTGCCTCCTGCACATCGGGGATTGAGCCCTCCACTCAAGCACGTGCCCTGACCGGGGATTGAACCCTGGATTCCTGGCTTATAGGTCAATGTTCAAACACGGAGCCACGCCGGCCAGGCTGAAATCTTTTTTTTTTTTTTAAGTACTAAACAGCCCTAGCTGGTTTGGCTCCATGGCTAGAGCATTGGCCTCCAGACCGAAGGGTCCCGGGTTCAATTCCCATCAAGGGCACACACCTGGGTTGTGGCGGGCTGGATCCCCAGTAGGCAGCATGCAGGAGGCAGCCAATCAATGGTTCTCTCTCGTCACTGATGTTTCTCTCTCTCCCTCCCTCTCCCTTCCTCTCTGAACTCAATTATAGCATACACACACACACACATAATTATTATCGTTATTATTATTAAACAAACAGCAGGGCCCCGTGCTACTCTCAGCTCCCAGCCCCTCTTGCGGCCCTGCCTCTGGAGGAGAGCCGGCAGGAACTGAACCTGCCAGTGAACGTGGGAGTGGGCCCTCCCGGCTGGGCCCTGAGATAGCCACCACAGGCCCCGCCAGCACCTCGTGATGGACGCCGCTGAGCCCGGCGGATCCCTGACCCTCGGAGCCCGAGATGACAACCAGCCAGCCGTCTGTCTCACGCGGCCGAGGGCGGGGGCGACTCGCTGGGCGGCCGCCACCGACGCAGCGTGTTTCTTCTCCTGTACAGCAGAGGAGCAAACGCAACCCAAGGTCGATCGCTGGAAACTGGAAGGGAGGTCCCACAAACCCGCTTCACGTCACAGAGCAGCCTGGCCAGTGTGGCCCAGTGGCCGGGGCATCGACCTAAGAACCAGGAGGTCGCGGCTCGTGCCAGGGCTGCAGGCTCCAGCCCTGGTTGGGGTGCGGCATGCAGGAGGCAGCCGGTCCACGATTCTCTCATCGTGGGTGTTTCTGTCTCTCTCTCTCTCTCTTCCTTCCTCTCTGAAATCAATAAAAGTATCCGAAACTGGTTTGGCTCAGCGGTAGAGCGTCGGTCTGCGGACTGAAAGGTCCCGGGTTCGATTCTGGTCAAGGGCATGTGCCTTGGTTGCGGGCACATCTCCGGTGGGGGGTGTGCAAGAGGCAGCTGGTTGATGTTTCTCTCTCATCGACGTTTCTAGCTCTCCATCTCTCTCCTTCCTCTCTGTAAAATATCAATAAAATATATTTCAAAAAATAATAAATAAATAAATAATAAAAAATTACAAAGTAGCCCTGGCCAGTGAGGCTCAGTGGTTGGAGCGCCGTCCCGTGCACCAGAAGGTTAAGGACTCGGTTCCGTGAGGCCCAAGTAGAGCCACTGGTTTCCCTGGAAAAGCACTTCCCACGGGAAAGGGAGGGTCAATGTCTCAGCCTTCCCTTTATTCACCACTCTTCAAAGGAAGGTCCGGTTTGATAAATGGCTCCGGGTCCCCATGGTTTCCCTGGGTGTTCCTGAGAAACACGGGCCGTGCCGTGACCCGGGCTCGTTTCTCTTCCCGATGCTCAGACTGTGCCGTCTGGCCAGGGGGAGTGCTCCCAGCCGGGCCCCGTGTCTCTTCCACACGGCCCCGTTCATCCGCCACGGCCACCACCGAGCAGCCCCGCGGCTCGGACCCGGGGCCGGCCGCCTCTCCACGGAGCCCGGCCCTCAGCCCCTCCCGGCCAGGGGCTCCGGGTCCCAGCGCCTTCTCCCGACGCCTGTGTCTTTTCATACTCACCATCTCCTGCATCCCTGGGCTGTGATCCCTTGTTTTTCTGTGAACTGTTTGTTCTTAGTCCTTGTCCAATTTTCCCTTAGATTTGTGTTGTAATTTTTTCCCCTTTATCCTCACCCAAGGACATACTTTAAAAAGAGAGAGAGAGAGAGAGAGAGGAAGGGAGAGGGAGAGAGAAACATCAGCGTGAGAGTGAAACTTGGACTGGTTGAATCCCGCATGCATCAGCCCGGGATCGAACCCACAACCTCAGAATGTGCCCTGACCAGGAACCGGGAACCGAATCCTCAACTGTTTGGTGCACAGGGCGACACTCCAGGGCGGGATCGTCATTTTACAGCTGATGGAAGTAGGACCCTTTTTTCAGTTTCTGGGTATCGACCCTCGGATGACACTCCCTGGAGATTTGCTTGGCTTTTTTTTTTTTTTTTTTTTTAATATATTTTATTGATATTTTACAGAGAGGAAGGGAGAGAGATAGAGAGCTAGAAACGTCGATGAGAGAGAATCATCGACCAACTGCCTCTTGCACACCCCCACTGGGGATGTGCCCGCAACCAAGGTTCATGCCCTTGACCGGAATCGAACCCGGGACCTTTCAGTCCGCAGACCGACGCTCTATCCACTGAGCCAAACCGGTTTCGGCGGCTTGCTTGGCTCAACTCTCCTTCGCGTAGCGTTGTCCTGGGCGTCTCTTTGGCACAGATGGTACAGCTTTCACGCCTTCAGATCTGTTGATCTTTTGTTTACGGCCTCTGGGTGGGGCTCTGGGGTGGGGTGTCTCCCTAGGGAGGCCTCGACACCTCATAAACTGCCCAAGGTCACAGGTCAAACAGCTCCGTAGTGGTGAGTTTTTGCCACCAAAGCCAGTGCCCTTTGCCCCAGGCCTCGGGTCCTGGGGGGAGGAGGGGTGGGTGGGTGGGAGTCCCGGGGGGATGCAGCAGCAGTGGCAGCAGCACTCTGGGGTCTGCAGGATGAGCCGCGGGGAGCGGGAGGTGACGTGGGCTCTGGAAGAACATCCCAAGGCTATTCCCAGCGGCCAGGCAGAATGGCCAGGCCTTGGCCCAGACTGGGTGCCCGGAGGAAGGCTGATAGAGAAAGGGTGGAGGACAGCCCGCGTGTGAGGGAGGAGCCGGCTGCGGGGAGGGAGGCCGGGCTGCAAGGCCGCCGTGGGGGAGGGGGCGGCGCGGGAGGAGACAGAGCGGAGAAGCCTGTCCCCGGCCCCAGGGGGCTGAGCTCATCAGCCTGGGCCCTGGGCTTCCCTGGGGCGGGGCAGTTAGTTCCTAGGGGCCCGGGGCCTTGGGGCAATGAGCACCCACACAGTTGTGTCGGGGTGCCCCTCCCTGGGCCCCTAGCTCTGAAAGCAGACCGGATAGCAAGGTCAAGAGTCGCATCGGCTTTGACATCTCACCTCAAGCTCAGAGTCCAGGTTTTCTGGTGAGGAAGAGGGCAGGGGGAGCAAGAATTGGGCTTCTCCTCTTGGAGGGGGTGGGGGTGGGGGCGCTTCCCTGGTGCAGTACCCCTTATAGCCACTAGGTGGTGACAATGCATCACTCGTAGCAGCTGCTGACCCCCCACACACACACACACCCAGACATTCAATATATTTGTTCCCTTCTCCCCAAAACCCCTCCAGCAGAATCTCCCTGACTTTGCCCCTGAGCCCCGGAGGGAGGGCGGCACACCTGGAGCACGGCGCAGAGGACCTCTGGGGCTTGTGTTGGCCAAATCCCAGAGACAAGAACGCCTTCCTCCACTCCGCTCCCCTCCCCTCCCGTGTCCCATTCCCCTGCCCCCCCTTCTCCCAAACCGGGGTGTCCTAAGCACAGCCAGGCCGTCGTGGCTGGGAAGAGTGTGGCCTCTCTGAACCCCGACAAGAACATCAGCACCCCTCCGCTCCGGGGAATGCCATTCCATGCCCTAAAATTCTCACATCTCAGCTCACAACGCGACCCCTAATTTTTACTTCAAGGTTATGTTGTCCAAGTCCCCCCCCCTCCTGCCTCTCTCTTTTTTTTGCTAACTTATGACTTCAAGTTCCCTTTTCCCTTTTCTCCCGAGGGTCACGGTGTCTCCTCTTCTTGTCTGAGGGCCACAAGGGGCCTCGGGATGGCCGTGTGGGTGGGGCACTGGCCTCCCTGCCTTCCTACACGCGGGGCGGACCAAGGACAAAGGCTTCTCACGTGAAAACTCCGAGGGTCTGGTCTTCTGGCCCCAACCTCCCATCCCCTCATCCTGCCCACTGGCCATTGCTGCCAAGATTAAAACCTGTAGCAAATCACAGCGGGCAGGTCAGGGAGGGGGGGGGGAGATATGGAATCAACCAAAGGACTTGTATGCATGCATATAAGCGTGACCAATGGATGCAAAACACTGGGGGGTGAGGGCATGTATGGGAGTGGAGTTGGGGGGGCAATAGTAAGATATGTACACATAATACCTTAATTTTTAAAAAATTTAAAAAAGATTAAAAGGTGTAGCCCTAACCGGTGTGGCTCAGTGGATAGAGCATCAGCCTGCGGACTGAAAGGTCCCGGGTTTGATTCCGGTCAAGGGCATGGACCTTGGTTGCAGGCACATCCCCACAGTGGGGGAGGGGGGGGCGTGTGCAGGAGGCAGCTGATGGAAGTTTCTCTCTCATCGATGTTTCTAACTCTCTATCCCTCTCCCTTCCTCTCTGTAAAGAATCAATAAAATATATATTTTTTAAAAAGATTAAAACATGAACTGGGTCTGAGGAAGCCCTTTCCAAAGAGGGGGCACAAAAGGAAAATATCGGGGCGGTTTCCCGGCCGGACACTCCCATTGCTGACTGGATGAAACGGGAACACCTGAACCACAGCTCAGCTGGGCCTCAGCACAGGCCACCGGCCTCCCAGGCTCACCGGCCACCCTCCTCCCACACACACCCCTGGGAGGCGCCCCGCCCCGCCCACAGCTGCCCTCCCATAACCAGCGCTCCTGGCTCCGAGTCTGTTCTTTCCACCGCAGCCCCCTCCGCAGCCCACCTGTCAAGACCTCCCTACGCCTCTGGGCCCATTCAAAAGGGAGGTCAGCCCCAGCGGGTTTGCCTCAGTGGATAGAATGTCGGCCAGCGGACTGGAGAGTCACGGGTTCGGTTCCAGTCAAGGGCACATATATGCCGGAGTTGCAGGTTCAATCCCTCGTCGGGGGGGGGGGGGGCGGGGGGGTGTGCGGGAGGCGGCCGATTAGTGATTCTCTCTCATCCTTGATGTTTCTATCTATCTCTCTCCCTTCCCCTCTGAAATCAATAGATATATTAAAACAAAACAGCCAAAACCGGTTTGGCTCAGTGGATAGAGCGTCAGCCTGCGGACTGAAAGGTGCCAGGTTTGATTCCCAGTCAGGGCACATGCCTGGGTTGTGGGCTCGATGCCCAGTGTGGGGCGTGCAGGAGGCAGCCGATCCATGTTTCTCTTTCAGCATTGATGTTTCTGTCTCTCCCTCTCCCTTCCTCTCTGACATTAATAAATATATATTAAAAAATAACAACAAACCACAAAAGTTTAGACTATGTTTCCCTATACGTTATAAAAGTAACACACACACACATTGTGTGGAATAAAAGGCAAGGCTGTCTCCCTCCTCTCACCCCCCCCCCCATCCATACAGGTTACCCCACAAACACATTCCCAGAAAGATTTGGTGGCTCTGCCCGTGTATATTCGCACGTTCCTTTAAACGCAGGTAAATGGAACGACACGGAACACACATGTTGCTCTTTTTACCTCTTGCCTCTTGGACGTGGTCCACACAGCGCCCAGAGCGTGGCTGCCCTGCTGTGAGACCTCACCGCAGATCACCCCCCGGCGCCTCTAACACCCTTCCCCCGGCGGGCAGGAGCTTGTGTTGCAGCCAAGGCTGCCCTCCGTGGCCGAGCCGGGTGCCACGTGTCTGTGGACAAAGCCCGGACACGGACCGTGAGAATCCCTCCCCTCCCGGGCGCCCAGGGACCGACAGCTCTGGTGCTGGAGCCTAAGGCAGCCAGGGGCTGTGCCCAGCTGCTCCCCTGCACCTCCCTGCGCCTTAGCTGCTCCCCCTGCACCTCCCTCCGCCTCCTCCCTCCGCCTCAGGTGCTCCCCTGCACCTCCCTGCGCCTTAGCTGCTCCCCCTGCACCTCCCTCCGCCTCAGCTGCTCCCCCTGCACCTCCCTCCGCCTCGGCTGCTCCCCCTGCACCTCCCTCCGCCTCAGCTGCTCCCCCTGCACCTCCCTCCGCCTCAGCTGCTCCCCTGCACCTCCCTCACCTCAGCTGCTCCCCCTGCACCTCCCCGAGGCCTGGGGGAGGGGGAGCAGCAGGAGAAGCACCTTTCTCTGGACTGTCCCCAGTCAGGAGCCCCCTCTTCCCCATCATTATCCTCCCACCTGAGAAAGGTTTGGCGGCCCCTGAGACCAACTGTCTCCACAGCTCCAGACCGCTTCCTCCTCCTCGCAGGCCCAATTTTTCTTTATTTAAAAAAATATGTATTCTTTTTTTCCTTATATTTTAAATAGATTTTTTTTTTTTTTTACTGATTTCAGAGAGGAAGGAGAGAGATAGAAACATCAATGATGAGCCCTAACCGGTTTGGCTCGGTGTATAGAGCGTCTGCCTGTGGACTGAAAGGTCCCGGGTTCGATTCCAGTCAAGGGCATGTACCTTGGTTGTGGGCACATTCCCAGTAGGGAGTGTGCAGGAAGCAGCTGATCGGTGTTTCTAACTCTCTATTCCCTCTCCCTTCTTCTCTGTAAAAAAACAATAAAATAATTTTAAAAAAGAAAGAAAGAAAGAAAAGAAACATCAATGATGAGAAAGAATCCTTGATTGGCTGCCCCCTGCACACCCCCTACTGGGAATATGCCCGCAACCATGGTACATGCCCTTGGCCGGAATCGAACTTGGGACCCTATAGTCTGCAGGCGGACGCTCTATCCACCGAGCCAAACCGGCTGGGGCCGATCTTTCTTTAAACTCTGCTCCTTCAGGGGAGGGCGAGGGGATGGAGCCGGCGGGGGCTGGGAGAGGGGCATCCGGGCCTTGGAGCTATCCCAGCGCCACCCTGTGCCCCTCCGCACACCTTCATGGCTGTTCGTCCAGCCGGGAGGGGAGGTAGACTAGGTCTCCCTAGACCCAGGCCAAGGACCGCCTGGGGCCAGAGGGGTCAGCCGCACGGTGCACCCGGCCTTCTCCTCCCAGTCAGCCCTAGGGAGTTGGTCAGGTCCGTTCCTGCTTGTGGCCCTGGCTTCTGGGCTGATGCAAGGGGGGTGAGGGAGGGGGAGGGGGAGCAATGCCCCCCATCCCCCAACTCCCGCCAGGAGCGGCAGGGCTAGGGGAGACACTTGCAGCAGAGGAAGGTCAGGAGCCCAGTTTCCGGGTGGCGGAGAGCCGGGAAGGACGCGGGTGGTAATAGTAACAATAACAGAACAATAACCACAGCAGCTGCTCTCAGGGTGCCTTCAGGGGCGCCCTCAGAGGCCAGGCCTACTGTTACCCTCGCCTCCGGGGCCTCCGGGAGCAGGAAGCCAGCCCCCGCCCAAGGCCACGCAGGTGGTGAGTGGCAGCGGTGGGATCTGAACTCGGGGCCTCCGGTGAGAACCCCATGAGCTAACAACCCTGTTTCACAGGTGGTTTCCACCCGCCGCGTGAGGAGGCCGGGCAGGCTTCGCTCTTTGCAAATTCGGAAGTGGCTCTGAGGGACCCCCCCCCCCCCCATGTCTGCCTCCCCTGCAGGCACCCGTGTGACCAAGGTCTGCCCCATGGAAGGTTCTGTGTCCTCGGCCCAGAGGCGCGTGGGTTTTACGTGGTTCGGCCCAATGCCTATTTCTCCAACTTCTCCAGCTCCCCCGCCGGCCACGCAGCACCGGCGCCTTCGTCCCGCGGCCCGCACCCCGCGCGCCGCTGTCAGCTCTGCGCTCGGGGCGGGCGGGGCGGGGGCGGGCGAAGTGGAGCAAGACCGGCCTTCGCCCCAGGATGCGGGGGAGGGCGCGTTCGCCGTCGCGGCGCTGAGCGGGCGCCGCGGCCGAGGCCAGAGAAGCGTCCGGAGGCGGGAGCAGGGTTCGGGGGTTCAAGGAGAGGCGAGGGCTGGAGGGACCCAGGAAGCAGGCCCATTTGGCCTGAGAATGGGGCGCTGGACGGAGGGGACCGGGGGTGGCTGCTATTGGAGCGGGCTTTCCTGGGGGTGCCGTGAAGGTGGCAGGTCAGACCCAGACGATGCGCTTTATAAGGTGACGAGGACAGGACAACGCCCCGGAGGCGCCGGGCCGGGCCCCGCTGGGTAGAGCGCGGGGGGGGGACTGGCGCCGGCGCACCGAGCCGCAGAGGACACCGGGGAGCGGCGAGGGCAGGCGGGCCCCGCCCCCACGAGCTAGACCCCGCCCCTAGGGCCCCGCCCACGAACAAGGCCCCGCCCCGCTATCTGGGTCCTGCCCCAGGGTCCCGCCCCTTCACCCAGTCCCCGCCCTGCCAAGGCCCCGCCCACTGCCACTGTCTAGACCCCGCCCTGGGACCTGCCCCACGGCCAAGACTCCGCCCCGCTGTCCAGGCCCCGCCCCCAGCTCCAGGGCCCCGCCCAGCTAGTTAGTCCCGCCTTCGGCCCCGCCCCGGGCCCAGGCCCCGCCCCCGCCCCGCGCAGGTAGGGAAGAGGCGGAGCGCCGGGGCCCCGCCCCCAGAAGCCGCGGCCCAGCTGCCCGGCCGCGCGGCGCGGAGCGGCGTCCGGAGAAGCGGGGCCCCGGGAGGTGAGCTCGGGCGACAGGTGGGACGGGGCTCGGCCGCGGGACCTCAGGCGCCGGGAGGGACCGCGGTGTCCCGCCCGAGCCCGCCCTGGGGCGGCGGTGCGCGCTGGGCGAGGGTGCCCGCCCTGCGGAGCTCGGGCCCCACGTGGGCCAGAGGTCGGCGCCGGACTCGGACTGGGCTGCGGGGCCGGGTGTGCGAGCCCCTGGGGCTCAGCTCGGACCAGACGCCTCAGGGGTCCCCGGGCCCAGGGTCACCTGCTGCGGGGGCGCGACCGTGGGGCGGAAGTTTGAAGCCCCGGTGGGAGCGAAGGGAGCGCCCCGGGGCAGCACCGCGCGTTCCCGCCCTCGACCCAGATCCTCCCTCCGGGGCGAGCAGCGAGCCGGTGAGGGAGGGTGGTCACTGCAAGGCGGGGCCGGAGCTCGGAAACTGGGCGCCGGGGTTCTGACTTCTGGACGGAGGGCCTCGGGCAGGTGGGTCCCCTCGGTTAGGGTTAGATTAGGGAGGAGCACATCCCCTGGGGGGCATAGGTGCCCCACCCCAGGGCGGAGGGGGCGCCCAGGCCTCAGCCCCTGCCGGACGGGGTGAAGGACGGAGGGGGCAGGTGGAGGGGTGGGGTGCCCGGGAAGGGTGAGGCTTGGGGGATGGACCCCGCCCTGGACGGGCTGCTGTTTCCCCAAAGGCCAGCTAGATTTAGGGCCCCGGTGTGCACCATTCGCTGGTAAAATCCTGAGCCCAGCGGCTGCGGGATGCTCCTGCCCCTCTGGTAGGGCAGAGGGAGAGGTGGAAAGGGGAGCCCGTGGCTCTCAGCCATTTTACCAGCCAGAGGGATATCTGGCGATTTCTCCGGGGAGGGGGAGGTGTCATTGCTGTTTGACATCTAGTGGGTGGAGGCCAGGGATGGGGCTGCACACCCTACACCCCCAGACGAAGAATCACCCGACTGGGAACGGCCGTGGTGCCGTCCGTGCCCAGCCCAGCGACAGGCATGCCCCGTTTTATGGCGACTCGCTTTATTGCGCCCCGCAGGTGTGTGTGGTTTTTTTTTTGTGTTTTTTACAAATTTAAGCCAACACCCCCCACCAGCGAAAAGATCACAGCTGGCTGCAGTGCCGTGTTCCGGAACGATCTGCAGTGCTTGCGAGCTGTGCCTGTGCTCCTCATGCCCCCCCCCCTCCTGCCTCAGTTTCCCCAGCGGTCTGGGCAAGGACTTGGAGTAACCCTAAGTGAGCGGCGGGGTGGGGAGGAGGGCCGTGATTCCCCTAGCGAGAGGCTGCCTCTTCCTGCTCAAACCATGGCGCTGCAGGAAGTAGGTCTGGGTGCTGTGGGGAGGAGCTGAGACCCGGGCCAGGGGACCAGCCTGGGTGCTCACCCCCAGGACGGCCTGGCCCGGGCTCCGTTCGCAGGTTTTCCCGGAGCTGGGCTGCTGACGCGGGCACGGGCGCCCGGCGCCTTTGACCTGCTGACATTTGCCCTTCTGCACTCACGCCTCACTCTGCCAGCATTACGCCGGGAAAGGAGCACCCAGGGGTATATCAGGGCTCCTGGTGGCTCCCCCGTCTGCTTCCCTCCAGCAACGGAAGGTTCCAGCGTGGTTAGACCAGGGCCCAGGGCGGGAGAGCAAGGCCTCCCCACTCGTGGTGTCCGACTGCGGAGCAAGGGGGCGAGGTGGCGGCCACGGCCACAGGCAGGGCTGACGGCGGTGTCTGATTGGGCTCAGGGGATGTATGTGTCCCGGGCTCGGGCAGGTGCCTTCCCAGGGCGGGAAGGGTGAGCAGGCCCATGCCCAGGCCCCGGCCACCCCACCCCACCCACCCACCCACCCACCGCCCACCGCCCTCGCCGCCCTCCTCCCACCTCCCGGCAGTATCCACGGCCTCTTGTTCACTCCTGGGCTCTGGGGTCCTGGTGGGGTGAGAGGGCCGGTGGCAGTTTCTGGTTTGGCTTCTGCGTTTTTGGTGGAGGTTGTTTTGTTTTTTTTATGGTGCTGCTGGTGGCAGTGGTTTTTGGTCGTTTAACTTTATTTATTTATGGCCATTTAATTTTAAAAGGCTGGAGTGAGACTCCCACCCTTTTCGTGGAACAAAAGCACCGCAGCAGGGCCCCTCTGTGGGGTGCCTCGGGGGGTGGGGGTCCAGGTGGCGCCCAGAGTTGGGGAGAAAGCGGTGGGGTGCACCCTGGACGCGGGCGCCCTATCCCGGCCCGGTCCCCACTCCTGAGCCTCAGGCCTGCAGACAGGCTCGTTCTGAGCCGCATCTCCCGGCGTTGACACGCCCTGCCCAGGGTGGGACAGGACTCTCCTCCTCGCAGAGGAGGGGCCCGTCGCCCCCACACCCATTGCCGAGGCCCCGGGTCCGAGTCTGGCTCCGGGTCAGTAGCGGAGCTTTACCTGTGGCCAGAGCTCAGGGTTCCTGTCCGCTGCCGGGTAAACCGGCCCGGACCAGACTGCAGACAGCAGGAGGAAGGCAGGGTGTGTCTGAGCGTGCCGGGACCTGCTCACGTCCAGGTGACCCGGGAGGGCTGAGCCGCGGTGACAGGAGGCAGCCCCACCCCAACCCTCAGGGAGAGGTCCCCTCCCGGCCGCCTCTCCTCCCGGCTCGGCCCCCGGGGTCCCTGAGCCCCCCTCCCCCGTCCCCCCCACTTTGGAGCAGGCGTCCTCGGGGTCCCGGCCACCCTGGGGGATTTCCAGCGTGAGCTCACGTGGCTGCTCCATTTCCCGTCCCGCTGAGCCGGGCTGGGGGCGGGGCTGGCCCGGCTGCTGACCGGGCGGACACAGCCAGGGGGAGGAAACAGGGCTTCCCCAGACGGCCCGAGAAGTGACCGTGGCCTCAGGGTGAGTCAGAGGGGCCCCTTTTCTGTCAGAGCCGCCCAGGCCCCACCCCCTCGTGCAGGACGTGGGTGTGGGTCCCACCGGTCATTTGCGATTCCAAAGCTGCCGGTAGGAAGGATGTTCTGCGCCCCCCCCCCCCAGTGGTAGGAGCTGGGTGGGCAGACCCGAGACCCTGGCCTGGAGGGCGGTGGGAAGTAATGGGCAGGGGTCTAGGAGAGTGGGGTCAGCAGAATGGGGTCACGTCAAGAGGTGCCTCAGTTTCCCCAGCTGTGCAGTGGGTAGCAGTAGGCCGTGGGCGGGCGGCGGTGAGGATTCCGGCGGTGGTTTGCAGAGCCCCGGCCTGGTGCCCAGCCACACGGAACGGCGAGGAAGCCGTCAGGAACACGGGATGGGCTGCCCTTCGGGGCCTGCTGTGCGCCCTTGGGCAGCGTGGGTGAGGGGGCCCGTGCCTCGTGGGGGGGGGGGGACGACCAGCTGGGAGCATGGGACAGAATGGGGTGCTGTGTGTTGCTGTTGGGTGGAAGCGGCCAGCCTGGGTGCAGGGCGGTGGGAGGGCCATGTAGGGCAAGGGCGCCGAGGATGGGTTTCGATCTAGGCCAGGCGCGAACCGCCACCCGCCCGGGGTTCCCCCGCCTGCCAGCCTGAGTGCCCTGCTGGTGCTGGGGGGAGGGTGTCGTGGAGGCGGAGGCTGCCCGCACCGTGGTTCTCCCTGCTTCCCACCTGTGGCCCTGAGCCCACGCCCACAGCACCCTTAGGTGGCCTGGGCCCCCGGCCAGGAACCCCTTTTCCCTGGCCGCATACCCCCCGCCGGCCCCGGAGGCCTGGGGGCCGGTGGGGGATTTGCTGGAGCCGAGGCCAGGCTCTCAGCGAGGAAGATGAGGAGATAGGACCGGTGAGGAGAGGATGTGGGAGCCCTTTTGTACGGGAAGGCGGGGTGATGTCATCCTGCCTGAGGGGTGGGAGCGGCTCGGGAGCCGGAACCCAGAACTCCCGGCCCGGGCTGCTCAGTCCCCTCCCGCGCCCCCCCCCCCCCCCCCCCGCCCGCCCGCCGCTCTGGCCACGCGGGCTCCCCCGTTCTTGGGTGGAGGAGGCTGCAGGACTCGGGGGCGTCACAGGCCCACCGCCTCCTCACTGTGGGGCCTCGACAGGTGACGTAACGCCTCTGAGCCTCAGTTTCCCCGCCTGTCCAGTGGAGGTCTGTTACCTCGGGGCTCTGATACAGAGGCCGAGTGAGTGATGAGGTCAGCCAGAGCCCCCATTACTGGCCGTCCACAGGGTCCCGGGCGCTGTGCGTTCATGATCTCATGTCATCCCCACTGCGTTCCTGGGGCGGCAGAGGAAACTGAGGCTCGGAGGGGTAACTCACCCAAGGCTTCCCGGCACAGCAGGTGGTCAGGGCGGGCTTTGAGCCCTGTCCCCAGCCCACAGAGAACCGTGCTGCCCCCAGGGGTGGGCAGTGATGAGGAGGTAGGTTTTGAAGCCCCCCCTCCCCCAGTGTGAGTGGCCCGGACGGGCGGACGGGCCTGCGCCAAGGGCCCGGATGTCCCAGCACCCAGGGCTGTGCCGGCCTCTGCCAGGGAACCAGCCGCCCCGGGGCAGGGTTTGGGAAATGGGTTATTAGCTCTTTAAAGCCTGTTTACGAGCTGGAAAGCGTTCGCCCTGCTGAGGGGCACCGGTCCTGAGTGTGTTGCAGTGCAGGGCCCAGGGCAGCTCAGAGCCGCGTCTGGCTCGGTGACCTGGACCAGGTGCTGGCCTCTCCGCGCACCAGAAGGTCGCCGGTTCGATTCCCAGTCAGGGAACCTGCCCCAGTTGACCGGAGCCCGGGAGGAGGAGGCTCAGCATGTGAAGCACTCAGACTGAGGCTCAGAGGGGTCAGTGGCCACCCCAAGACCACGCAGCATTGGGGCCGAGCCGGAGACTGCCCGCTGCTTGGACAGCTTTCACCGCCTGGAGCCAGGCCACGGGGAGGAGGTGGGCAAACACGGACAGCCCGGCTGGGCACTGAGCGGGAGCAGCTCGTCACACCTGGGTGCCAGGGGGTGCAGAGTCCCAGAGGGCGTCAGGGTGGGCACCGTGTGGGCCCAGCACTGTGCCCGCTTAGGGACCCCGGTGCACGCTCACTTCCAGCGGTGCCCCCCGCACGTCACCGGCCGCTGCATCATCTTAGGACGTGGGTGCCCCCAGCTCAGCCAGCTTCCCGGGCCCAAGAGCCCCGCAGAGGGGGGGCACTCGCACCTCGGCCAGCCCCTCGGCGGGGGTCCGGTGGGGTGGTGCCGTGCTCTCGGGGTCTCCTCTGCTCTAGAACGGGGCAGCCCCCTCCCCACCCCCACACACTCACCCTCTGCTCCTGGCGGCACCCTGGAACCCAGCGCCGCTTCCCGTGTCTGTGGTCGGCCACTCTAACTGGGTCACGGGTGCCCAGGGCCTGGCTCTGATGGGGGGAGGTGGGGGGTCCCCGCACCTGAGCTGCCCCTCCAGGTGGCGGCCTCCGGGCTGAGTTTGAGCAAAGCCCTCGGGGTGGGGGGGGCCTGGGCGCCTCTGGGCAGGTGGGCGAGTGGCACCCGTCCCCGTGGGGCCCGCCTCACCGAAGGCAGGTGTGTCCTCCCCCGGGGGCAGGGACTGGAGCCCGGGCCCCTGCAGGGTGGGGGGTGTGCTGGCACCTCTGGGGAGGGGTGCTTGCCGGGGGAGGGAGCCCCTCTGCTCCCTGCCTGGCACTGACCTGGGTGGTTGGGTTTCAGCCACCAACTGGGAGTTTCTTTCCTTCCCGTTCTCCTCCCAGACCCGGTCCCGCTCCCCCCGCCAGGGTGGGGCGGGGGGCAGGGGACCCGTGGGGGGACACCAGGGCGGGGTGGGACACCAGGGCAGGGTGGAGGGGGCAGGAGGCCCGTGTGGGGACACCAGGGCAGGGTGTGGGGGGGCAGGGGCCCGTGGGAAGACACCAGGGCAGCTGACGGCCTTGCGGGGCTGCTCCTTCCGGTCCGGAGGGTCAGCAGAGGCGGGGGTTTCGCTGGGGGTTGCGTCTCGGGGGGGGGTGGGGGCCGCTTCCTCTTTCGCTTCGCCGCTTTCTGAAAATGTGGGAGGGAAAATCGCGGGCTGGTGGCTGGGGCAGGGAAGCAGGGAGACCGGCCACTTCCTCACCGCCCCCCCCCCCCCATCCTGTGAGTCACCGGGGGGCCGGCAGCTGGAAGTCACCCCCCCCCCCCCCCCCCCCCGCTCGGGGCCCTAAGCTTCCAGCTCACCGAGGGGTGGCTGGCCTGCCCCTTTCCTCTCCGGGAGGCACTGCTCGCCCCCTGTCCGAGGGCCCCTCCCTCCCCATTTGTGGGCGCAGGCGGCTGGAGGGTTGGCGCCCTCCCGTCCATCACCCGGGGTCCAAGCTGCTGCTGGCTCCCGCGGGCCCTCGGAGCCTGGGGTGGTGGAGGCCCCGCCCGCCTTCTGGGACCTGCCCGTGTGGGACGGGCCCGTGTGGGACGGGCCGGTGGAGCCAGAGGGAGGGGGCCGGAGCCAGACCCCTAGGTGCAGGTGGCACTGGGGGCAGGCGGGAGGGGGTGGGGCGCCCCAGCTCCATGCCGGGACGCACAGGGGTGCTGTCGGAACTCCCTGGGAGGCTGTGTGCCCCGCCATGTGTCTGGGCAGAGCGTCCCTGGCAGCGCCCGGCCGCGCCCTTCGTGGGAAACCGGCTCCTCCTGCGGCTCCCGGCTGAGGCTGCTGGGCGGGAGGTGGTGGTGGGGGGGGGGGGGATGCCTCAACCCATGATGATTGGAGTGCTGTACACCCCAACCCCATGCCGGACCCCCCCCCTAACCCCCTCTCCCTCCTCACGACGCCCGCCGGGGCTGAGGGCCTTTGGGGAAGGCCCCACGGGGCGGGCTCAGCTCGGGCAGGTGGCAGCGGCTTCGCCAGGCCCACAGGATCCCACCTCCCTCCCCCCTCCCTCCCCCTCCTCCCTCCCTCCCTCCCTCCCTCCCTCCCTCCCTCCGCCCCCCTCGCGGCTGGGAGCGGGCAGGGGTCTGAGAGCAGCGGATGTGACTGGGCCGGGAGGAAGCCTGGTCCCAGGATGTCACAATTTCCTGCGGTGAGCCAGCACTTCTGGGGCGCGGGAGATAAGTGGGGGGCGGGCCCCGAGCTCCAGCCCTTCAGCTGCGGGCTCTGCAGCCCCGGCTCCTGCACGCCCAGACGCGGGCTGTGCTGGCCCAAGGGTGGGAGTGAGCACCCTGACCCCTGACCCCTGACCCTCACTCCTGGGCCCTAGGGAGGGGCTGGGAGGGGCCCACGGCCTCAGGGGCAGCCCCCCCCCCCCCCCCCGGTTTTCCCGGGTCAAAGCAGGGCCGTAGAGCTGACGTGTGTGTGTGTGTGTGTGTGTGTGTGTGTGTGTGTGCTCACAGGTGAGCACTGGGCGCTGCCCCGTGAAGATGGGTGCAGATGGGTGCGTGGCTCTCCTAGGCACCTCACTCTTCCCCAGAAAATCGCCCCACCCTGCCTCTGCTCCCGAGGGTCCGGCCACTTCTCAGAGCCACCGGAACCCGGGCACCCCATCTGCCCATCCTTCAGTCGGGAGGTGCCGCTGCCACAGCACAGCGGGGCCTGGGCCAGGGGTCCCGGCCGAGGGCGGGGGGGGGGTAATGACCTTGGGGTGGGAGGGCCGGCTGGAGCCCGGGCCGTGCTGGGCCTGGGGAACCGGCCGCCCACGGGGACTCATCCTGGGACGGCGTCCTCCATCCTCGGCCCCGGCCACCGCCGGGCGGGGCCCAGGCACCAGGGCAGCCTCCCGAGGAGCCCGCGTCCTGGGCTGGCTGCGGGGTTGGGGTGGCCGATTCTGCCCAGCGTGGACGTGGCCTGGCCACCTGCCGCCATCGTGTGCCCCTCGCACCTGCGCTCGGGCTGTGCCAGGCCGTGCGCCCGGGCACACCCCCGTGTCGGCGGCCCTGCGGGTGCTGAGGGAGCCGGCGAGAAGCGGGTTGATTCTGTCTGGTGGTGGCGGGGAAGGCCTCCTGGAGGAAGTGACAGTCCACTTCCCTTAAAGCAGCTGGTAGCCCCAGCCGGTGTGGCTCAGTGGATAGGCCTTAAGGGTCCCAGGTTCGATTCCTGTCAAGGGCATGTACCTTGGTTGCGGGCACATCCCCAGTGGGGGCTGTGCAGGAGGCAGCTGGTTAATGTTTTTCTCTCATCGATGTTTCTAGCTCTCTATCCCTCTCCCTTCCTCTCTGTAAAAAAATCAATAAAATATATTTAAAAAAACAAAACAAAAAAGGCAGCTGGTAGGCGCAAGCCCAGCAGCGAGGCGGAGCCTGGCGTGCCAGGTGCGGGGCCTCAGATACGAGGGGTGGGGGCTGGGGGCACGGGATGTGTCTGGCGGGGTGTGGTCGCTCTGGGTTCCGGAAGGATCTGCCTGTTTGGTGTCCTGACCCCACCTTCTCTGCTGCCCGCCTTCCTTCTTGGCGCCCGTGTGCCAGGACAGCTCTCCCCGAGCCCTCTCTCTGCCCCGGGCCCCGGCCAGGCTGTGGTCCCCAGAGGGGCGCCGAGGGGCATCACCATGCGGCTCCCGGGCTGAGGAGCCACCGCCCTCGACCCCCACGCCGGGCTGCCTGGGGCCCGGGCTCGGGACTCCGGCAGAGGAAGAAGGACGCCCGAGCCTGCTGGCCGGGCCGGAGGGGAGCAGGAAGCGTCTCGAGCCCCTGCTCTGCCTCGGATCCCCCCCCCCATGCTCCGGTCCCCTCCCCACCCAAAGTTCAGAACCAAAGGCTCTGATCCAACCTGTGGACAGCGCGCTGAACTACGGCCTGAAGGGTCCCAGGTTCGATTCCGGTCAGGGACACATGTCCTGGTTGCGGGCTCCGTGATCCCCGGATGGGGACGTGCAGGAGGCAGCCGATCGATGATTCTCCCTCATCATGGATGTTTCTATGTCTCCCTCTCCCTTCCTCTCTGAAATCAATAGAAATATATATATTTTTAAAAAGATTTTCTGTGGCCTGGACTCTCCAGGTGAGGTGCTCCCGAGGGTCTCCCCGATGGTGTGCCTTCCAGCCCTGAGTGCTCCCCAGAGAGGTGGGAGACGCCACTCTCCTCAGGAGCCCTTGAGCCCTGCAGCCAGAGCCCCTCGCGTCCCCGCCGCCCCCCTTCATGGTGCTGTGAGCGTGGGCCAGTCGCTTCGCTCCCCTGGGCCTCACTCCCCACCCCCAGCGGAAGCCATGATGGCGTCCCTGGCAGGGGGGTGAGGACAGAGTGCGATGCTGCCCCCACCCCACCGCAGTCCTCGGGCTCTGCTTCCAAAGCAGCTGCCGCCTGCTGTGCGGAGTGGACGTGGCAGCACCGCTCAGAGACAACGGTGCCACCCACTCACTCCCTTTAAAAAGAAGAGGGGGGGGAATGTATTTACTTGACAGAGAAAGGGACAGGGAGGGAGGGAGGGAGAGAGAAACACCAATGATGAGAGAGAATCGCTGGTCGGCTGCCTCCTGCACGCCCCCCACTGGGGATTGAGCCACAGTCTGGGTGTGTTTCCTGACCTGGGAATCGAACCGTGACCTCCTGGTTCGTAGGTCCAATCTCAACCCCTGAGCCTCGCCGGCCCGGCTCATTCCCCTTCCCGTGCTTCTCATTTCACGTCGGTGGGTTTCGCCTCGATGCGTGCACGAACCCCGACGGCAGCCAGGAGAACCTTCCAGTGTCTGGACACGGCCCTGCCTTTCCCGCGGCTGTAGGCCGGAGCACTGGGGAGCTGCCTGCTGGCCTGGAGCGGCTGTCTGTCTGTCTGTCTGTCTGTCTCTCCGCCTCTCCGCCTCTCCACACTGCCGAGGCCTGACCCTGGGCGTCCCTGCAGAGCGCGGGGGCCAGGCCATGCCTGGAGCCCCCTGGGGCAGCCCAGCACGCCGGAGCGGAGCCGCACTCCGAGGCAGGACGCTGGGCAGCCGGGAGGGGCCCTCGGCTGCTGCCTCCCGCCGTTCACCTGATTTTCAACAAATACGAAGCATTGCCCCTGGTGGGCCACGCGCATGGGATGCTCAGGGGAGAGGAAGTTAGGCCTCCGCTGTCGGAGAGGACGTGGGTGACCCTCGGTCAAGTGCAGGCCTGGCTGGCCCTCAGGCCCAGGCCGCCTGGTCCCAGCCTGTGTTTGTGTGTTTTGTTTTGTTTTTAATTTACTGATTTTTTTTACAGAGAGGAAGGGAGAGGGATAGAGAGTTAGAAACATCGACGAGAGAGACATCGATCAGCTGCCTCTTGCACACCCCCCACTGGGGATGTGCCCGCAACCAAGGTACATGCCCTTGACTAGAATCGAACCCGGGACCTTTCAGTCTGCAGGCTGACGCTCTATCCACTGAGCCACACTGGTATGGGCCCCAGCTTGTGTTTTTGGCCAGGACCGGGGTGTGCGTGCGTGTGTGCGTGCGTGGGTCTGGTCCTCGGTGCAGAGGGATCTGGAAGGACAGGCGCTCGGCTTCCTCCTGCAGGACGGGCGGCAGGCGGGCCACGAGCTCGCTCTGCCCTGCGTAGGCCTCTGAGTCTCCTTTCTTTTTTGTTTGCAACGAGCATACATGAGTGGCCAGATTACTGTGATCTCTGAACGCCTACTAATCCGGCCACTCGGTGTATTTGTGTCTCCGATGGGCACCAAACGTGTTCCAGACTTCTGCTGGGGATCAGCCGCCGGTTTGCCCGGAGCTTTCTGCCAGCCGGTGCGAAGGGGAAGACTGACCGGGTGCACCACCTATAGTATCATGGATGTCAAATCAGTGAGGTGCTCAAGAGAAGCACCCCGAGCGGCCAGATGACTGGGCGTTCAGAGAGCATCGTCGTCACCCGGCCGCTCAGTGTGTGTCACTTGTCTCGTGAAGACAGAAGGTCTTTCCTCCGAGAAAAGAAAAGGACCAGACAGCCGGCAGCTTCAGTTAACTTTTGAAAAGGGAACCGGGCGCCGAGGGGGACGGGGCAGATGTCTCTGAGTCTGAGAAGCAGGCTGAGCCCCACGTCCTCCCTCCCGCCCGCCCAGCAGTGCGGGCCATTGGCTGCGGACCGGTCACCCGATGGCTCCCAGCCCTCGTGTCCTCCCCCAGGCCCTGCCCGGGGACAGAGGCAGGGCCTGGCCCCCGGCAGCCACAGCCCCTGCGGCTCAGCCTATGGTCCCTGCCTGAGCAGAGCCCAGAAATGGACGGAGGAGGGGAGTCGGGGACCTCCTGACCCCACTGGTCTGGAATGCAAATGAAGGGGGACAGAAATACATTAAAAAACACACATTTGTATTGATTTCAGAGAGGGAGGGAGAGGGGGAGGGAAAGAGAGAGAGAAACGTCCATGGTGAGAATCATTGATCACCAGCCTCCTGCGTGACCCCACTTGGGACCAAGCCCGCAACCTGGGCCTGTGCCCTGACCGGGAATCGAACCCTGACCTCTGGGTTCATAAGTCGACGCTCCACCCCTGAGCCACGCCGGCCTCGGGGAATCAGTGTCCGGGTAGGTGAGAACCAGCTTTTGGCAGGCTGTTCTCGGTCCGGCTGCCCGCCCCGGCACCTGGGTCTCCCCGTCCCCTCTGGCCCTCACACACCGTGTCCCCCTCCCCGCCTCCTTTCCAGCCCCCCGCCCGCCCGCTGCCCGCCATGGCCTCCGCAGACAAGAATGGCGAGAGTGTCTCCTCGGTGTCCGGCAGCCGCCTGCAGAGCCGGAAGCCGCCCAACCTGTCCATCACCATCCCGCCGCCCGAGGCCGCCGCCCCCGACGAGCACGCCAGCATGCTGCCCCAGGTGAGGGCCGCCCGGGGAGGGGGTGGCCGGGTCCCGTCCGCCCCGGGGGACAGGTGTGCCCACGGGGCCCTCCGGGCAGGTCCACTTCCTGGAGGAGGCTCCCCCCCAGTCTGCTGCCCGCGTGGCCCGACTGAGGCCTGTGCCCTCTGGGGGCCCTCACTCGGTGCCCCCCGAGAAATAGGATCTGCTGCCCCCCCACAGGCACGTGCGGTCCCACCCCGGCCAGGCCGTTTCCAGCTCCGCGCCGGCCCTTTGGGGGGGGCGGGCGTGGGCTGTCTGGGGGCCTGGGGTGCGGGGCACGTGTGTCCCAGCCCAGCAGCCCGGCCTCCAGCCTGCTCCTCGCAGAGAACGGGATGAATCGGTGCTTCCAGCCGCCGGCCTCGTCCACAAAGACCCCATTGAGCAGGCCGGGCCGCGCGTGGGCGCCCACAGCCCGGGCACAAAGGGGCCGTGTCGGCGCCGCCGCTCACCCACGGGCGCCGTCCAGCACGCAGGGCAGGCCGCCGCCGTGGCCGCCGCCGGGGGGCGCTGGGTGGGAGGCGGGAAGTGCACGCCGGGGCCTCGGGATGAGAGCAGCTCGGGGTGCATGGTGGGGCCGAGGCTGGCTCTCAGAGGTGTCCTGGTGGGAGCCGGGAGCCGGGAGCCGGGCTCCGCCATGCCCACCCCCCCCTGTGCCCCCCGCCCCCACAGAGGCCCAGGAACCCCGCCTACCTGAAGAGCGTCAGCCTGCAGGAGCCGCGCGCACGCTGGCAGGAGGCCTCCGAGAAGCGCCCCGGCTTCCGCCGCCAGGCCTCGCTGTCCCAGAGCATCCGCAAGTGAGCGCCGGCGAGGACCGGGCCTGCCCTCCTGCCCCTCCTGGCCCCTCCTGTCCTCTCCTGCCCCCTCCCGCCTCCTCCTGCCCCCTCCTGTCCTCTCCTGCCCCCTCCTGCCTCCTTCTGCCCCCTTCTGTCCCCTCCTGCCCCCTCCTGCCCCCTCCTGCCCCCTTCTGCCCCCTCCTGCCCCCTCCTGTCCCCTCCTGCCCCCTTCTGTCCCCTCCTGTCCCCTTCTGCCCCCTCCTGCCCCCTCCTGTCCTCTCCTGCCCCCTCCTGCTTCCTCCTGCCCCCTTCTGTCCCCTTCTGTCCCTTCCTGCCCCCTTTCTGTCCCCTCCTGCCCCCTCCTGCCCCCTCCTGCCCCCTCCTGCCCCCTCCTGCCCCCTCTGTCCCCTCCTGTCCCCTTCTGCCCCCTCCTGCCCCCTTCTGTCCCCTCCTGCCCCCTCCTGTCCCCCCCGGAGGCCTAGGCTGGCCTTAGGGGAGCTGCTCCCTGCAGGGCGGGCCGTAGTCCAGGTGCACCCGAGGGGTTCGAGGGGCCCAGCCCAGCTCCTCAGGCCAGAGCAGCCACGGGGGCCGAGCCAGGGGCTCAAGGGGGAGCCGACCTGCCCCTGCCGCTGCCTACACGTGGCCTGTCACCGTGTCACCCTCTGCACACGTGCACGGCCCCCTGTCACCACTCCTTACACACACGCCTGGTCACCCTCTGCACGCACACGGGTGCCATCAGCTCTCGTCACGTCCCCTGGGCACGCGTGCACGGTCCGCTCTCCTCCCGCCCTTCACACGCACGTGACCTGTCACCTCCCTTCCCACATGCACGGTCACCTCTCGCCAGCGCTCACACACGTGCACGGCTACCCCTCGTCACAGCCGCATGCACGCGTGTGCCGCCGACTCTCACGTCGCTTCCCCCGTGCACACGTGGGCGCGGTCCGCTCTCGTCACCCCCTCCACGCGCACGCCCCGCCCTGGTGCCCGGAGCCTCACGCCCCTCGCCCGCAGGGGCACGGCGCAGTGGTTCGGGGTCAGCGGCGACTGGGAGCTGGAGCGGCAGCACTGGCAGCGCCGGAGCCTGCACCACTGCAGCGTGCGCTACGGCCGCCTCAAGGCCTCGTGCCAGCGCGACCTGGAGCTGCCCAGCCAGGACGGGCCCTCCTTCCCGGACACCGAGTCCCCCAAGCCCTGCAAGATGCCCAAGGTGGGCCGCGGCGGCGGGCCGGGGGGCGGCGGGCGCTGCGCCGGGGCCGCCGCGCCGCTCACCGCCTCCCTCCGTCCAGATCGTGGACCCGCTGGCCCGAGGCCGGGCCTTCCGCCACCCGGACGAGGTGGACCGGCCCCACGCCCCACACCCCCCGCTGACCCCCGGGGTCCTGTCCCTCACCTCCTTCACCAGCGTCCGCTCCGGCCACTCGTACCTGCCCCGCCGCAAGAGGATGTCCGTGGCCCACATGAGCTTTCAAGCTGCCTCTGCCCTCCTCAAGGTGAGGCCGCCCTGCCCCCGCCCCCGCCCCCCCTCCCCACGGCAGCCCCCAGGGGCCCGCCTCTCTGTGCCCAGGGCAGTGGGTGCCAGGGGCCCCTGGGCAGAGGAAGGGCCTCGGCCCAGCCCCCGGTTCCCTCCTGAGCCATCCCTCTGGCCGGGAAGCAGGAGGTGGAACGCGCCCTCAGCCCTCAGCGCCCCGCGCCCCGAGCCCCTTGGCGTGCTGGGCCTGGGGCTGCGGAGGGCAGGGAGCGGCTCAGTGCCAGCCCGGGGAGGGCACCGCTCGGTGGTAGCAGAGGGCCTGCCCGGAGCAGGAGGAGGGCTGGTGTCCGGGAAGGCACCTGCGCCGAGCCCGGGATGATAAGGAAAAGTTTGCCCGGAAAGCGAGGGAGGGAACAGCATTCTCAGTGGAGGGAAGGGCCGGTGCGGAGGCCGGAGGTGGGAGGGGGCGTGGCCTCTGGGGAGCCGCAGGGGGGTCCCCGTGGTTTTAGTGGCAGCGGCAGCAGATGGGGTCAGGGCCTGGTGTGCCGAGCCGGGGAACCAGGCCTCGGGGAGATGCAGAGGCTCGGGAATGAGGGGGGGTGTCGGCTGCTGCCAGAGCACAGGAGGTGCCGGAGAGCTGACCGCGGCCAGCGTGGGGGAGGGACGCCGCACCCGGGGCTGTGAGGCCGGTGCCGTGTCCTGGCCCCCGTGCTCCGGGCAGGTGGCCCCCCCGGGGCGCCGTCCCCAGAGGGAGGGCCTGACGACCCCTGGGTGCGGGGCGCCCGGCCCACGCTGATGCCGTGCCCCTGCCCTGCCCCAGGGGCGCCCGGTGCTGGATGCGGCCGCCCCGCGGTGCCGCGTGGTCAAGCGCAGCTTCCCCTACCCCAGCTTCCTGGAGGAGGACGCGGTCGACGGGGCGGACACCTTCGGCTCCTCCTTCTTTAGTAAGGCAAGCGCGGGGCGGGGCCCTCGGGCCGGGGGCTGGAGCTGGGAGGGTGACCTGGCCCTGACCACCCCTGCCAGGAGCCCTGAGGGCCCGGAGGCCCACTGCGGGGATGGAGGTGCCACCGCGGGGGCTCCCAGGTCCCCGTTCTCCTGTCAGAGGGAGGACCTGGGTGGGGGGGTACAGGGTGTCCCCCAGAGAAGTCACGGCCAGGGCCAGCACACGCACCCCCGCCTCCCTCCCAGCGAGCGGTGGGGCAGGACGGGCCCAGGGCTCTCACACGGCCTCTTCCCGTGCCCCCCCTGCCCCCCGCCCCCCCAGGAAGAAATGGGCTCCATGCCCGACGACGTGTTCGAGTCGCCCCCGCTCTCCGCCAGCTGCTTCCGGCCCGTCCCCCGCTCGGCCTCCCCCGTCTCCCCCGACGGGGTGCCGGTCTCCCTGTGAGTCCCGGGCCGTCCCTCCCGCAGGGGGAGGTGGGCGGCGGGCTGGGAAAGGGCTCCCCCGAGCCCAGGGGTCTGGGGGCGGGAGGGGTCCCCTAGACCACAGGCACCTCCCGGGCTGAGCGCCCCCGTCCCGGCAGGAGGGAGCACGGCCGCACCCCCGTGCCGGCGGCCAAGCGCGGCAAGCGCATCGCCTCCAAGGTGAAGCACTTTGCCTTCGACCGGCAGAGGCGGCACTACGGCCTGGGCGTGGTGGGCAGCTGGCTGAACCGCCGCTACCGCCGCAGCATCAGCAGCACCGTGCAGCGGCAGCTGGAGAGCTTCGACAGCCACCGGTGGGTGCCGGGGGCTCCGCACCGGGTGGGGGGCGGGGGGCGCCTCTTCTCCCGCCTCCCGCACCTCCCAGGCAGCCGACCCCCAACCCACAGGCCTGCGATGGGCCCCACAGGGGGGCTGGGCGGGTCAGAGGGACAGCTAACCCCCCCACCCCACCCCAAGCCACGAGTGAGGGGACTGTGTGTGTGGGGGGCACATGCACAGACCTGGGGGGAAGCCAGGACATGGGGAGGGGCTGTTCTCACCAAGCGTGGCCAGGGTCCTGGGGAGGCGGGCGGGGAGCCGGGGACAGTGGGGTGCGGACAGGATGGCTGCAGTCAGCGGCGGGGGAGAGATGGGAAGGAGCTCCCCGGCCCAGGAGCAGCCTGTGCAAAGGCCCCGGGGCAGCCAGGGGATTGGAGGCCGGGGCGGCGGGGGGCGCAGAGGGCCTGTGACCAGCGGGGGGCCGATGTGAGGCTTCCCCGGGCAGCGGCAGCCGCGGGGCGTGGAGCTGGGGGAGGGGCCAGAGGTGCCTTTGGCAGCCGCTGGTGACGGGGAGTGGGCGGGAGCGGAAGGGCAGCGTAGGGAGCGGGGTGCTGAGCGCGGGGTGCGGACCCCCCTCTGCCCAGGCCCTACTTCACCTATTGGCTGACGTTCGTCCACGTCGTCATCACGCTGCTGGTGATCTGCACGTACGGCATCGCGCCCGTGGGCTTCGCCCAGCATGTCACCACCCAGCTGGTGAGTGGGGCTGCAGAAGTGGGGTCCCCCGGCAGCCCCCCGAGAGGCTCCAGCCCCGGTGGGAGGGCGCCCTGGGCTCCCGCTGCTTTGCCCCGGCCCTTTCCGGGGGGCCGGCCCTGGCACGGACTCCCCAACGCCCCGCCCCCCGCCCCCGCCAGGTGCTCCGGAACAAGGGCGTGTACGAGAGCGTCAAGTACCTGCAGCAGGAGAACTTCTGGATCGGCCCCAGCTCGGTGAGGGCCGGCAGCCCCGGGCCTGTCCCCGGCTGGGCGGGAGGGGTCGGCCGGCCTGTACCCCTCATCAGGGGACACCCAGCAGAGCGGGCGTTCACTCACCCCACACAGATTGACTTGATCCACCTGGGAGCCAAGTTCTCGCCCTGCATCCGGAAGGACCGGCAGATCGAGCGGCTGGTGCGGCGGGAGCGAGACCTGGAGCGGGACTCGGGCTGCTGCGTCCAGAACGACCACTCGGGCTGCATCCAGACCCAGCGGAAGGACTGCTCGGTGCGCGGGCCGCCACCCTCCGGCCCCACGTCCCCTGCCCTGGCCGGGGGGAGGGGGGGATCTTCCAGGGCAGTGACCATGGCCCCTCTTCCTCGGCCCTCCCTGGCCTCGTGCACCCCTTTCCACCACGGCCCTAACACCCCTGTCCACAGCCCTAACACCCCTGTCCATGGCCCTGCACCCCCCTATTCACGGCCCTAACACACCATTGTACACCCTTGTACACTCCCCTGTCCATGGCCCTGCACACCCTTGTACAATCCCCTGTCCACCCCTACACATGGCCCAGCGCAGGAAGGATGCCGACCTCCCAGCCCGAGCCAGTGACAGCCGGTCTTGAGAATGTCACCGGGACCGGGTGTGGGGTCCTGAGACCGGAAGAGCCTCTCCTGCGGGTCCCCTGCCACTGCGGTGTGGCGCCTGGGTGACAGCCCCCCTTCCCCCGTCCCCGTCCCCAGGAGACGTTGGCCACCTTTGTGAAGTGGCAGGACGACACGGGGCCGCCCATGGAGGAGTCGGACCAGGGCCAGAGGCGGACGTCCGGCGCCGTGTGCCACCAGGACCCCCGGTGAGTCCCGGGCCTCGGCCAGGCCGTCCGAGACGACGGGTGGAGGGCCGCACTGTCTGTGCCCCCCACAGGGACACGGGCGGCGGGGGTGCTGGCGGGGGCGCCCCGGCCCCTCACACGGTCCCCCGGGCCTCTCCCTCCAGGACCTGCGAGGAGCCGGCCTCCAGTGGTGCCCACATCTGGCCCGATGACATTACCAAGTGGCCGGTGAGCGCCGGGGGCAGAGGGGGGGGGCGGGGAGGGAGGAGGGGCTCCCGCCACCCACACCACTACCCCCCTGGTCGGCGCCCGCAGGTGTGCACGGAGCAGGCCAGGAGCAACCGCACCGGCTTCCTGCACATCGACTGCGAGATCCGGGGCCGGCCCTGCTGCATCGGCACCAAGGGCAGGTGAGCCGCCCGCCCCAGCCTCCCTGCCCGCGCCCTCCCGCGTCCACCTGGGCCCCGTGGTGGGAGCAGGACGCAGGGCGCTTCCCAGAGCCCGGGTCCGAGGGGCACCGCCCGCCCACGTGCAGTGCTGGCTGTGGCCTGGCGCCGGGCCCTGACACGCCCCTCCCCCCAGCTGTGAGATCACCACCCGGGAGTACTGTGAGTTCATGCACGGCTATTTCCACGAGGAGGCGACGCTCTGCTCCCAGGTGAGGCGGGGCCTGGCGGGACCCCGCGGGGCGCTAGCTGGTGTGGCTCAGGGGTTGAGCGTCGACCTCTGAACCAGGAGGTCACGGTTCGAATCCTGTCCGGGCACAGGCCTGGATTGCTGGCTTCATCCCCAGTGGGGGGCGTGCAGGAGGCAGCTGATCCATGATTCTCTCTCATAGTGGACGTTTCTCTCTCTCCTTCTCCCTTCCTCTCTGAAATCAATCAAAATATATATATATATTTTTTAAAAGGCTGCCCTAAGCAGTTTGGCTCAGTGGATAGAGCGTCGGCCTGCGGACTGAAAAGTCCTGGGTTCGATTCCGGTCAAGGGCATGTACCTTGGTTGCAGGCACATCCCCAGTAGGGGGTGTGCAGGAGGCAGCTGGTCGATGTTTCTTTCTTATTGATGTTTCTAACTCTCTCTCCCTCTCCCTTCATCTCTGTAAAAAAAAAAAAAAAAATTATATATATATATATATATATATATATATATATATATACTGATGCCATTTGGGGGACCTAATAAAGTCATAGTTCTTAACCCCCTCTACTCCCCAAAGAGAAGCAGTGCATGGCAGCTTCTGGAGCTGGCCTCACGGGGGCCGCCCGCAGCGGGTATCGGCTCCGCCCACCCACACCCAGGCCCCGGGCGCTGACCCCCATGTCGCCCCCAGGTGCACTGCTTGGACAAGGTGTGCGGGCTGCTGCCCTTTCTCAACCCCGAGGTCCCCGACCAGTTCTACAGGCTCTGGCTGTCTCTGTTCCTCCACGCCGGGTAAGGCTCCGAGGTGCCGCCCCCCGGGACCCCGCAGAGGGGCGCAGCCCTCCCGCCCCCCCTCTCCGGAAGTCTGCCGCGGGCAGACGGGGAGGCTGATGCCTGTGTGTGTGTGTCCCCCCCGCCGCCCCCAGCCTGGTGCACTGCTTCGTGTCCGTGGTCTTCCAGATGACCATCCTGCGCGACCTGGAGAAGCTGGCCGGCTGGCACCGCATCTCCATCATCTTCATCCTCAGCGGCATCACCGGCAACCTCGCCAGCGCCATCTTCCTCCCGTACCGGGCAGAGGTAGGGGCTGGGTCGGTCGGTCGGTCGGTCGGGGCGGGAGGGTGGGAGGACCCAGGGCCCCTGCCTGTCGGGCTCAGCAGCGGACGAGCGGCTAAGCTGGAGGCTTATTGGCTGATCCCTTAATCCTGGGCGCCAGGGAGCTGGGCCTGAGTCATGCTCAGATGGCACCTCCGGCCGGACCTTCTGGCGCTGCCCCCTCTCTGCTCCTGCCCCCGGTTCTCCGTGACCACTGCCTGCCGCCCGGTCCCGGGTCTGCCGGTAGAGCCATAGGGAGCGGCCAGGCTGTGACCATTCTTAACCCATAGGAACCACAAGTTTTGTTTGTTAGTTTTTTTAATAGGTTTTTAGAGAGTGAGGAAGGGAGAGAGGGATAGAGAGAGAGAAACATCAACGAGAGAAAAACACGGCTGCCTCCTGCACGCCCCACACTGGGGATCAAGCCCAAAACCCCGGGCGTGTGCCCTGACCGGGAATCGAACCAGCGACCTCTCGGTTCATGGGATAGTGCCCAGCCACTGAGCCACACCAGCCCGGCAGCAATGGCAGTTTTTGACCCGTTGGCCCTAAGGCGGCTGCCCCACCCCCGGGCACCGGGCTCGGGGAAGGTGCCCTTTGGCGAAACGTTGGTGGAAGCAGCCCAGCCTTGGTCCAGCGGCCCCAGCGGGGCCCTACCTGGGTCGGGCTCCCCAATATGGACCGGGTGCCGGGGCTCCCTGCGCACCTGGTACCTGGGAGTGAGCCGTTCCCCCCCCCCCCCCGCCACCAGGTGGGCCCGGCGGGGTCGCAGTTCGGCCTGCTGGCCTGCCTCTTCGTGGAGCTGATCCAGAGCTGGCAGCTGCTGGAGCGGCCGTGGCGGGCCTTCCTGCACCTGGCGGCCCTGGTGCTCTTCCTGTTCGTGTGCGGCCTGCTGCCCTGGATCGACAACATCGCCCACATCTTCGGCTTCCTCAGCGGGCTGCTGCTGGCCTTCGCCTTCCTGCCCTACATCACCTTCGGCTCCAGCGACAAGTTCCGCAAGCGCGCCCTCATCCTGGTGTCGCTGCTCGTCTTCGCCGGCCTCTTCGCCTCGCTGGTGGTCTGGCTGTACGTGTACCCCATCCACTGGCCCTGGATCGAGCACCTCACCTGCTTCCCCTTCACCAGCCGCTTCTGCGAGAAGTACGAGCTGGACCAGGTGCTGCACTGACGCCCGCCAGGAGGGCCGAGCCCGGGACACGGGGGCCAGAGCCCGGGGCACAGGGTCCGAGCCCGGGACACGGGGGCCAGAGCCCGGGGCATGGGGGCCAGAGCCCGGGACATGAGGGCTGAGCCTGGGACACGGGGGTCAGAGCCCGGGACACAGCCCGGGACACAGGGGTCAGAGCCCGGGGCATGGGGGCCAGAGCCCGGGACACGGGGCCGAGCCCTGCAGAGCACCCCGCCCACACTGGAGAGACCCACTGGCAGGCGCCCAGGCCCTGGTGCCGGGTCAGAGACGGTCACTCAGGCAGTTCCCCAGGGGTAGGGTGCCCTTCCTTGGGCGTTCCCAGCCCGGCTGGGGTACACCCCTGAGCACCTTCCCCGCAGCCCAGGGCCCAGACCCTGCTGTCGGGACCCCCATCTCCCCCCCCCCCCCACCAGCCTGTGCTGAGAGCTGGGGCCTCTGCCACCATGGCTGTGAGCGTGGCCTTACCGGACGTGGCCAGGCGTCTCACCAGGTTCCCACCCGGCCTCACCCCGGCCCCCTCCCTGTTTCTCCTCCCCCCTCTGCCCTGCCAGCCGGTTGCCGCCAGGTGGCCGGTGTGGGAGAGGCTCTGGCCGTGGCCTGGGGCCAGCAGCCGCATGGGACTGGGAAGGGGAGGCTGGGCGGGTTTGCAGGGAGCAGAGGCTGTGCCCGGCCCCCCACCCCGCCTCCCGGGGCTGCCTCTGACGGCACAGCCCCCCCCCCCCCATCAGCCAGGCCGGGGCGGGGCCGCCCCAGGATCCCCTCCAGGGGTTGCCCGGGGCTCAGTCAGGCCTCTGTTACCCTCATTTTTAAAGTAACGCTAAGTTTGTATGGATGATGTCTCAGGTGTATTAAATGCTATTCTTCAGGGAACTTCTCCTTTGGAAGAGGGCAAGCTGGAACCTGGATTTGGGGGTTGGGAGAGGGTGGGGTCCGCTGGGAGGACCTCGGGGGCAGGGGTTGGCAGAATGGGGCCGTGGGAATCTTGTGGGGCTTCTGGGGGATTTGGTTGGAACAGACACCGGGTCGGGGTCCCATGCAGAGCCTCGGAGGGTCCCTTGAGGGGTTGGAGTTAAATTCTTAGACTCGGTGGTGCTTGTCTTCCTGCACCTGGCGGCCCTGGTGCTCTTCCTCCGGTTGTGGTGGGGAGGCTGGGCCGAGGGGCGGGCCTCCCTGGACAGCTCAGTTCACGGTGCCTGTGCCTCCCCAACCCTCCCCGCAGGGAGCCACCCTCTCGGTCACCGTGGGCCGAGGACCCAGGGTCCTGGAGCTGGGAGCACAGCCCTTGCCCCCCCCTGCCCCCTCCAGCGCCCAGCTCCCCCACCCCCCATTCCAGGGCTAAAGGCGAAGGGCCCCCCGTGGGACCTGGGTGGACAAGACCCTCCCCGGCTGTGAAGGCCGCCCAGGTCCTAGCCGCCTGCCTCCCAGGGCCTCGCTCTGGGTCGGGCGGGGGCGGGGGCGGGCTGCTTGGCCCACCCGCCGGCCCCACTCGGGCACAGTCTGGGGTGCGGGAGGCCCGGAGGGTCTCGTGGGGACAGCCTGCAGGACGCGTCTCATTCAGCCGGGAGAACTGGCCGCGTGCTCTTTTTAAAAAATAATGTTTTAATAGAGGCCTGATGCATGAAAATGTGTGCAAGAGTCAGCCTTCCCTCCCCGGCTGCCTGCAGGCACCGGCCGGCTTCCCTCCAGCTGCCCGCTGGCTTCCCTCCGCTGCCCTCCTCAGGCCCCGGCGTCGGCAGGAATGACCTCCAGTCTCGTTAGCATATTACCTTTTATTATTATAGATTGACTCCAGAGAGGGAGAGAGAGAAACATCGATGATGAGAGAGAGGATCACTGATCGGCTGCCTCCTGCACACCCCACGCTGGGGATCTGAGCCCACAGCCTGGCCAGGAATTGAACAGTGACCTGGTTCATGGGCTCGACCACTGAGCCACACCGGCTGGGCGTGGCCTTTCCCTATTTCACCCGCCGCCCCCTGCCTGGGAATCCCGGCGGAGCTGGGGGAGGCCAGGGCAGGGCACTGGAGGCAGGAGAGAGCCCCCCCCCGCCTCCCCCCCCCCCCCCCCCCGCAGCCGGCTCAGCAGCTGTACCTCCGCAGCGAGGCCTGGCCCTGCAGCGAGCACTGCAGCTCGGTGAAGGCCAGCGGGCCCACGGTCACGGCGCAGGGGCCCACGGGGTGGAAGCCGAAGCGCGCGTAGAAGGGCACCAGCGCGTCCTCGCACATGAGCACGGCCCGGCGCACGGCCGGCCGGCCGCCCAGGTGGCACAGGTAGCGCCACAGCAGCAGCGAGCCGCGGCCCTGCTGGCGGAAGGCGCGGTGCACGGCCAGCACGTGCAGGTGCGCCGTGCGGCCCCGCGGCCGGTGCAGCGCCAGCGACTCCTGCGGGCGGCGGGAGCACGAGCCACGTCACCCGTGACCCCCCTGTGGGCGCCCCCTGTCAGGCTTCCCCCCCACCCAGGAGGACCCCAAAGGGCATTCCCCCCACCCCTCACGGCCGTGACCCACAGCCTGTGCCGTGTCTGGTTTGGGGGAAGCAATCGCCGTCGGGGCTCCCCGCCCGGGGCTGGGCGTCTCTGCCCCCCACCTCACCTGGGTGAGCCTGTCCTCGTCCCACAGCGAGCCGATGATGAAGGCCACGAGCCGGCCCTCGTGGAACCAGCCCAGGGAGAGCTCGGGGCACAGGGTCAGGAAATGCCGGAGCTCGTCCAGGCGCAGGGGACACTCGCCCGAGACCGAGATGAAGGCTGCGGAGGAGGCCGGGGCTCAGGGGGCACCGTGCACCGTCCACCCCCGCCCTCCCCACAGGAGAGCGGGATTCAGCGCTGCACACACGGGAACACACACAAACACAGGATCACAGGAACACACACACACACGGGAACATGCACACAGTCTGATACGCTGACTCCACGGGCAGGGGGGCAGGGGGCTGCTCACCCTCCCGCTCGATCTCAAACACGCCGGCCGCGTCCTGCGGGGTGAGGCAGCGGAACTCGCTGGCGGGGAGCGTGTGGCGCCGCTGGTAGCCGGGGGTCTCGGGCGCCCCGGGCGGCAGGCGCAGGGCCACGGGCGGCAGGCAGTGGATGCTCTGCGTGGACATCCTGGCTGCTGGGCCCTCCGGGGAGACGAAGGTGCCGGCACCTGGTGGTCAGCGGCCTTCTCCAGGAGGGATGGGCCGGAGAAGGTGCATCTCGCCTCTTGTATGTAGCGGCTCCTGGGGTGGGGCCAGCCCCAAAGCGGACAGCACACCCTCCCCCCCCACCTGCCCCGCCCTCCCCGCCCTCCCCACCCTCCCCGCCAGCTGCTTTGGGGATTAAGCCCTGGGCCTCTCCCTGCCCTTCCCCGGAAGCCAGAGCCCGCCCCGAGCAGCCCCTCCACACCGCGATGCTAGCCTAGCCTCATGGCCTCCCCTGGCACCCCAGCCCCAGGAGAGCAGGAGGGTGGGCAGGGCTCAGGGGAGCCCAGGGCACCCCGACAGCGTCACCCCGGGGAGGAGAGGACATGGGCCTGCACTGGCCACTCCCAGTGCGGCTGAGGGGGGCGGGCGGGTTGGTCTTACTGCCCCGGGGGGCACTCTCTGGCCTCAGTCCTCAGCCCTAGAGAACAAGCCCCTTAGTCACAAGGGGGTTCTGGGGGAGCCCACATTTTCCCCCGTGGCCTTGGGCTGGGCCGTACACATTGGGGAGCGGGGTGGCGAGGAGGAGAGTCGGGGGGGGGGGGCCCGCGTGGGCAGCATGTCGGGTGACCCTGCTCCCCCTGGAGCGCTATTTGTTTCTCCCGTGACCCCCGAGGACGTACAGCTCTTAGAGGAGGCCACCCCACCCCCCTCACAAAGCCCCATGGTGCCCTAGCCAGTGCGGCTCAGTGGATAGAGCCTCGGCATGCAGACCAAAGGGTCCCGGGTTCGATTCCAGTCCAGGCCACGTACCTCGGTGGCAGGCTCCTCCTGGGCCCGGGCCCTGGTCAGGGCACACGCAGGAGGCAAACCAATCGCTGTGTTTCTCTCACATTGACATTTCCCTCTCTCTTTCACTCTCTCTAAAAATCACTGGGGCCCTAGCCGGCTTGGCTCAGTGGGTAGAGCGTCGACCTGCGGACTTGAAAGGTCCCAGGTTCGATTCCGGTCAAGGGCATGTCCCTGGGTTGCGGGCACATCCCCAGTAGGGGGTGTGCAAGAGGCAGCTGATGGATGATTCTCTCTCATTGATGTTTCTAACTATCCCTCTCTTCCTCTCTGTAAAAAGTCAATAAAATATATATTTTTAAAAAAGACACCCCCCCCCAAAAAAAAACACCCACTGGGTAAATACCCTCGGGGGAGGATTAACCCCAGACGGACAAACCCCCTGGCTTCCGCCTCCACCTCTTCTCACCGTGTCTCACCGCCCCACGCCGGTACTCCCTGTTCCCAGAGGCTGGGCGCCGGGGCGGGGTCCCCCTCACCAGACAAAGCCTGGGTCCCCCGCAGAGCCAGTCCCGCCGGTGTGGCCACAGGAACCCGAAAATCGGGGCGCTGAGGTGCACGGCCGTGGGGGCAGGGTGGCCTCACATGATGTGCTCAGAGGTCTCTAATCCCCCCACCCCCCACCCCGCCTGCCAGGAGGGAGCAGCCTCCCTCAATCCGCCCTCCGGCCGCCCTCGGCCAGGATTAGCCGTGGTCCCGGGAGCCGTGTGAACTCTCGGGGAGGCGGCTGGCAGCCAGGCTGCTCCCCGTGACCCCCGTTCCCGCCCAGCTGGGCCCAGAGCTTCCCCAGTGGCCGGTCCCCACCTTCACGGCCCTCCTGCTGGTCGACAGACAGGGTCCCCAAGTCAGAGTCCACCCAAGCGGAGGGAGGAGACCCTACGCCCGGCCCCCCGGGTGCAGGTGGAGCCCAGGAGCCTGGGGAGCGGCGGGGCTCCCAGGGGGGCTGTGGCTTGATCCCTGACAACCCCCCCCCCCAGGCCCTGCCGAGCGAAGGACCCTCCGGCACATCTGTGACCAGAGCTTGCTTCCGGGCAAATTCCCAAACCCACGGCCCCGTCAGTCCCCAGTCCCGCTCTTCACACACGCACACGCACACGCACACGCACACACACACACACACACACACACACATACTCACACACACACACACACTCACACACACACACACACACACACACACTCACACACACACACACACACACACACACACCCGCCTCGCCCCTGGTCCGGCTCTCACAGAAGCACATCAACCAGCAGGAGGTCTGAGAGATGCTCGGCCCCTGGCCACCCCACACCCCGCCTTGCCGCCCACGCCTGTCACCCCCCCTGAGGTGCTTCACCCCAAGCTGGTCGTGGTCAGGGATGTGCCCACCATGCTGGGAGCCCTGGGCATGCCCCCGGGACCCACGCTCCCACCCCACCGACCCACCCAACACTTAAAGGAGCAGGAACAGTCTCTAGCCGAAACCGGTGTGGCTCAGTGGACAGAGCGTCGGCCTGCGGACTGGAAGGTCCTGGGTTTGATTCAGGTCAAGGGCATGTACCTTGGTTGCGGGCACATCCCTGGTGGGGTGGGGGTGGGGGAGGGTGTAGGAGGCAGCTGATCGATGATTCTCTCTCATCGGTGTTTCTAGCTCTCTGTCCTTCTCCCTTCCTCTCTGTAAAAAAATCAATAAAATATATTTATGTAAAAAAAAAAATAACAGTCTCCAGAGGCAACCCCAAAAGACCATCGGCCACGGAAAGGGCGGTGGAATAAACACGAGAGGGAAGCTTATCCAGCAACGGGAGTGAGCAAACCCATAGGGCATCCAGCATCACAGGCCACTCGCCCAGGCCCACGTGGGAGCACTGCCACGGCGGGCCTCAGGGGCTGGAAATGTAGCGAGCGGAGGCTGCTCACCTGGGGAGGGGGGGGCCCAGCAGGCTGTCCCCTGGCACTCTTTTTAAAATATATATTTTATTGATTTTTTAAATTTTAATTTTTAAATATTTTTATTGATATTTTACAGAGATGAAGGGAGAGAGCTAGAGAGCTAGAAATGTCGATGAGAGAGAAACATCGACCAGCTGCCTCTTGCACACCCTGCAGCCAAGGTACATGCCCTTGACAGGAATCAAACCTGGGACCTTTCAGTCCGCAGGCCGACGCTCTATCCACTGAGCCAAACCGGTTTCGGCTATTTTATTGATTTTTTAAAGAGAGGAAGAGAGAGGGACAGAGAGTTAGAAACATCGATGAGAATCATCAATCAGCTGCCTCTTGCACGCCCCCTACTGGGGATGTGCCCGCAACCAAGGTACAAGCTCTTGACCAGAATTGAACCTGGGACCTTTCAGTCTACAGGCCGACGCTCTATCCACTGAGCCAAACCGGTTTCGGCTCCCTGGCACTAGTGTACCTGAGTGTCCCACTGGAAGTCTGTTCTGTACTAGAGGCCCGGTGCACAACATCTGTGCACGGAGTGGGGGGGGGGGGGTCCCTCAGCCCCAAAAGAGCGGGGTCCCTCTTTTGATTGACTGCTGCACCCTCTTGCAGTCCGGGAGCCCAGAGGGGTCCTTGGCGCTGCCACAGAAGCAGGAGAGGCTCCCGCCACCACCGCCACGCTCACCAGCCTTGAGCCTGGCTTCTGGCTGAGACGGGAGCGCACTGAGCACCAGGGGCAGCTCCTGCGTTGAGCGCCTGCCCCCCGGTGGTCAGTGTGCTGCATAGCAACCAGTCGTCCTTCTGTTCGGTTGGTTTGCATATTAGCTTTTTATGATATAGGATAGGATTCGAGAGACTGCTCCAATCTAACGTCCAGACCAGACTCCCCGGCTGCCAGGGACCTCGGCGCCACCCCGTTCCCAGAACCTGGGGTGAGTTCTTGCTCCGGAAAACTGCCCAGCCAGCTGCCTCCTGCTCTTGCGTCCCCCGCCCCACCCGGGCCCGCCTCTCAGTCCCGGAGACTGACCTCGCCCTGTCCTCCCCTTCAGCTCACACCTCTCCTGTGACCTGTGCTTGTCCCCTTGGCAGCACCCATCCTGTCCTCCCAACACACACACTTCCTCCCCATCGGGGCCTGGGGCCTGGCTTGTCCACCGCCCAGCAATGCTGATCCCGGCCCACCCATACCAGGAGAGCCTGTTCTCACCATGAGCCATGAGCCATGATCCGCGATCCGGGAGGAATGGATGGCGATGCCGGCCCTGCCCCGTGCTGCTGGGCCCACATGGTCCTGACACTGTGGTGACCCCAGAGCGGCCCCGGAGCCCCCACACGCCCACCCTCACCCCCTTCTCCAGGTCCCTCCGCCGCCTGAGGCCCAGCGGTACCCTCCCCTGGCCACCAGGCGGGTCCCACCCCACCACAGACCCTGCAGTGTTGGCCAGAAGACCTCCTCAGGCCTGGCCTTCAGGCCTGGTGCCGGGAACCCAACCAAGACCTGGGCGGGGCACCTCCCACCTCAAGATCCCAGCAAAGGCCTTGGTCCTTCTTCTACGTGGATGCTCCCCTGCGCCCCCTGGTGGCCGGTCACGAGCTCCTGGAGGCGCCAGAGAAGGGCAGGCTCTCTCTTTATATACTATATATTTTATTGATATTTTACAGAGAAGAAGGGAGAGAGATAGAGAGCCAGAAACATCGATGAGAGAGAAACACCGACCAGTTGCTTCCTGCACACCCCCCACCGGGGACGTGCCCGCAACCAATGTACATGCCCCTGACCGGAATCGAACCCGGGACCCCCCAGTCCGCAGACGGACGCTCCACCACTGAGCCAAACCGGCTTCGGCAGGCCTCTCTTTTGATGGGCTGCCAGATGGTCCTATTCTTTCTAGAAAGCACCTCTGGCCACATGGATCCCCAAGGACAAGGCGAGACAGCGCATTAAACATGGCTGGACTGCGGGGCAGCAGAGGAGGGGCGGTGAGCACGGGCCTGAGTCCGCTGGAAGACAGAACACGGACACGGGGAGTGACAGAACGTGTCTCTGGTCCCAGCCTTGGCGAGAGAGAATCAGCGGAGGCATTCCGGAACACCCAGGCACCCCAACACCACCAGGGTGCCCCCCCGCCTCTAATCAAGTCCACCGGCCACCAGTGGCCTCAGGAGAGGTATGACCCGCAGGCTGAGAACCGCTGCTGTGGAGCCTAAGACCATCGGAAAACACAGATGTTTACATTACGATTTGTTAACAGGAGCAACATTACAGTTATGAAGTAGCCACGAACATAATTTTATGTTTGGGGGTCACCGCAACATGAGGAGCTGTATTAAAGGGTGGAGCCGAAACCGGTTTGGCTCAGAGGATAGAGTGTCAGCCTATGGACTCAAAGGTCCCCGGTTCAAATCCGGTCAGGGGCATGTACTTTGGCTGCGGGCACATCCCCAGTAGGGGGTGTGCAGGAGGCAGCTGGTCAATGTTTCTCTCTCATCGATGTTTCTAGCTCTCTATCCCTCTTCTTTCCTCTCTGTAAAAAAATTAATAAAATATATTTTTAAAAAATAAAAATAAAAGGATGAGGCATTAGGAAGGTTGAGAGCCACTGCTCTAAAGCACTGTTTATCCAAAATTCTGGTCACACGCGTGTCCTGTATTTTATTTGGAGACCAGGTTTGTGAGGTCTGAGGAAGGGAAGGTCAGCACAGGCCGGGGAAAGGGCGGTGAGAGTCAGGAAGAACCGGGTGCCTGGCCTGGCATGGAGGGGGGGGAGGGGGGACGGGGGGGCATGTCTGAGCCTTGGGGGGGGGCGAGCCCGTGGCCTCCAAACCCCTGTGGTGTACACCCTGGTTTGAGGCCCCCGGCCTTTGCTGCCACCTGCCCCGCCCTCCTCGCTTCGAACGAGCGGTTTGTTCTCACACCGGCTGCACGCTGGAATCACCTGGCCGCTTCACAAAATTCCAACACCTGCCTCACCCTCACGCATCTGATTTCTTTCTTTTTTTATTTCTTTATTGATTTCAGAGGGGAAGGGAGAGGGAGAGAGAAGCATCAATGATGAGAAAGAATCACTGATCGGCTGCCTCCTGCACGTCCCCCACTGGGGATCAAGCCCACAGCCCAGGCACATGCCCTTGGCCAGAATCAAACCTGGGACCCTTCAGCCCACAAGCCGACTATCCATTGAGCCACACCAGCCAAGTTGAGCCTCTGATCTCCACGTTCTGGGGAGGGCACCTGGCACCAGCTGTTGCTGAGGACGAGATTCCCCAGGAATAGACTTTCTAACTCTGGGTTCTACACAGGGACCTTTGTTGATGGGCATGTGCTCAGGCCAGCCCCTGAGCGGGCACGGTCAGCAGAGGAGAAGCCGAGGGGGCTGGCATAGCGGAGCCTCCAGGGCCCCAGGAGGGGCTCAGAGCTGGGCGGCCCTCCCCAGTCCCGAATGGAGGCCAGAGGACCGTCCTCACAGGGGCGGCGTCTTTTCTCACCAAGGGCGATCCCTGGGCAGGGACGCAGCTGTGAGCCTCGGCAGCTGGCACCCGGGGAAGGAGCTCTCGGACCCGGAGGAGGACGGGGCTGTGCCCCACGGTACCCGCTGCGCGCCCATCTCCCCAGAGGCTGCCCGCCCCTGGCCAGCAGAGAGCAGAGCGTGCTGCAAGGGGCACGGTGCCCGCCCATCACAGGAGCCTCCCAGCCACACGCCTAAGGCGACCAGACGTCCAGCTTTTGGCGGGACAGTCCCGACTATTAACAATTCTTTCCAAAAATCGGGACTTTTTAAAAAACGCCGAGGGACGCGGGGCAAATTGTTAAGAATCGGGACTGGCCCGCCAAAGACAGGATGTCTGCTCATGCCGGCCCTTCCCTGCAGGAGGCGCTCCGCGGCTGCTTTCTGGGCTCACTCCGAGGCCGCCTTCGTGCAGATTGCCTGGCTCACGGCTGGGCTGAGTGGGGCCCACACTAATCTGGGGTTCAACATCGGCCACAGGACAGAAACACTTCCTCCGGAACCTTCAGACCTCCGGGCGTGATGTCACGGGGGAGAGGGGTTCGCCACCTTCGGGAGAAAGAGGCGCCTCTGGCCCCCGGAGCCGCTGGAATCACGCTCCGTCCAGCTGGAAGGCGGTGCGAGCCCCACGTGTGGCCTTCGCTCTCCAGCAGCTGCAAAGAAACAGGGGAACCAGACCTGCAGCACAGGTTTTATTTAACCTCATATGTAGAAAGTATTGCCATTTCAACAAGGAATGCGTTGTGCATGTACATAGATATACACCTGTATTGCACCGAGACCTCAAAATTCAGTGTGCGGTTTACACGAAAGGCTGAGGAGTGTGGGTGCAGGGGCGACGTGAGCGTGCGTGTCGGGGTGTGTGTTCGTATCCGGAGGAGACGGGGAGCTGGGGTGTGAGGGGAGACCGAGGTGAGCCAGGGACCGGACGCCGAGGACCCCGGAGGTTGGCTTGTCGGTCAGTCACTCAACAAACACCTTCTGAGCAGCTCCTGTGAGTCGGAGAGTGCTGGCTGCTGGCATTACCAAGATGAAGAAGACAAGGTTCACAGCCCCATGGGAGAGACAGGAGTGAGAAGAAAAAACAACAACAAAAAAAAACGGTGCCCTGGCTGGTTTGGCTCAGTGGATAGAGCGTCGGCCTGTGGACGGAAAG